>JAPPVO010000019.1:63810248-64324086 GCA_030407325.1 Camellia japonica | reverse complement strand
TTCTTCGTCTTCACCTCACTCTTTTGTATCTCTTCTTCACCACTCTCTTCTGTTCTTCTTCCTCATCGAGAGATAAAAAAAAAAAAAAAAAAACTGAACGGAAGAGGCCAAACCTCAGTCTGTTCTCTTCTATTTCTCTACAACTCATTTCTTTGACACCTCTCACCTCTAATCCATGGCTTCCTTATCCCGTCCCCTCACTCTATTTCCGAACCTGAACGATCCCATAAGCTCTGTTGGACCGAGTGCCTCTACTCCTACTCTTCATGTCTCTTCCTCTCCCTTCCTATGATGTCGATTGAGCAAATCATGACAGCTCAATCTGACATAGAAGCCAATTATTTCATACTGACGTCCTATATGGAGACGGTGACGGCAGTCACAAAATTAGCTCACGGATTGTAGAACAGGACGAGTGAGCTCCATCAGGTCAACGCTCAACTCTCTCTGCTCCAGCGCATGTACAAGGATGCGTGAGCAAAAATAGGAGCACTGAAGGCCGAAAATAAAGAGCTTAAACGGAAGACCACCTCCATGGCCCGATTTGGAGCAACATCGTTCTTAGCCTTTGATAGTCAGTGGGGAGTCGTCGCTCTCGATGAAAGCACGGGGGAAAGGGCATCAAGGGTCGCCCAAGGTGATAACAAGAAGAAGAAAATGATGGAAAAGGCGAGTAAATAAGATCGGCGTATGGCCAGAAAAAAATGAAGGATTTTTTTTTTTTTTTGTATGTTTATTTTGATTGGTGTGTGCCGTAAAAAAAATAAAGAGTGTTTTTTTTTATGTAAATATTTGTATTTTGATTTGTTTTTGTTTTTATGTTTAAGTACTGAAAAATGAAATTAAAAAGCAGAAAAAAAAAATTAAGTCCAAACAAAAAATAATAATGAGAAAAAAATAAAAATAAAAGAAATTAAGCCTAATAACAAAATAAAAAAATAAATTAAATTAAAATAAAATAATACCAGCAGAAATTAAACTTAATGGGATGTTGGTGTTGCTGGAATGGTAATGCAAAAAAAAAAAAAAAAATACCATGAGGGTTTAAAAAAATCAATGTATGCAAAGTTAACTTTAACTCAAGATGCAGAACCAAAAATAATTACACAGTTGAGAATAGCAAACTGTTAAGGAGAATAAATGTATGAAGGACTTGAGAACATTCAACTGATATAAATGTTTCCATATCAATGTAGCAATACACATATATCATTTTAACAAAAATTCAAGTTTCACAGTCATAAAAAAACTTTTTAAGTAGAAACCGACATTCCAAGCTCGCCACGAATAAAATTGAAGCGATTTTCGCTTAGGGGTTTTGTGAAAATATCCGCCAATTGCTTGTGGGTGTTTATAAATTCAAGTACAATATCCCATTTTTGAACATGATCTCTCAAAAAATGATGTCGAATTTCAATATGTTTTGTTCATGAGTGTTGAACCGGATTTTTGCTTAAATTGATGGCACTAGTATTATCACATTTAATAGGGATATGACAATAATGCAAATCAAAGTCCTCCAATTGTTGTTTCATTCAAAGTATTTGGACACAACAACTTCCGGAACTATATATTCAGCTTCGGCAGTTGATAAAGCAACAGAATTTTGCTTTTTGCTAAACCAAGATACTAATAAGTTACCAAGAAAGTGACAAGTGCCACTGGTGCTTTTTCTATCAAGTTTGCATTCGGTAAAGTCGGCATCCGAGTAACTAATTAAATCAAATGCAACATCTTTAGGATAAAACAGTCCCAAATTTTGAGTGCCAACAAGATATCTAAAAATTCTTTTAACAATACTGAGATGTGATTCCTTAGGATTTGATTGATATCTAGCACACATACAAACACTAAACTTAATATCGGGTCTACTTGCAGTTAAATAAAGAAATGAGCCGATCATACCTCGATATTTTGTTTGATCAATGGACTTACCTTTTTCATCCTTGTCTAGCTTAATGATGTGCTCATAGGTGTTCCAGCTATTTTTGAGTCATACATACCAAACTTTTTGAGTAGTTCTTTTGTGTACTTAGCTTGGTTAATAAAAATTCCTTCCTTACATTGTTTAATTTGAAGCCCAAGGAAATTATTTAGCTCTCCCATCATGCTCATCTCAAACTCACCTTGCATACACTTAGCAAATTCCTTACACAAGGTTTCATTAGTAGCACCAAATATAATGTCATCCACATATATTTGCACAATAAATAAATCATCATTTTTAGTTTTAACAAAAAGTGTTATGTCAATTGTTCCTCTAGAAAAATTATTTTCAATCAAAAATTTACTTAATCGTTCATACCATGCACGAGGTGCTTGTTTCAAACCATATAAAGCTTTTGATAGTTTAAAAACATGATTTGGAAAAGCATGATCTTCAAAACCTGGGGGTTGTTTAACATAAACTTCCTCATTTATAAAACCATTAAGAAAGGCACTTTTTACATCCATTTGATAAAGTTTGAAATCTCTAAAACATGCAAATGCAAGTAACATGCGAATGGCTTCTAATCTAGCAACCGGAGCAAAGGTTTCATCGAAATCAATACCTTCTTCTTGATTGTATCCTTGTGCAACAAGTCTAGCTTTGTTTCTTATAATTGTGCCGAATTCATCAAGCTTGTTTCGAAAGATCCATTTGGTACCGATAATGGTATGATCTTTAGGTTTTGGCACAAGTTCCCACACTTTGTTTCTCTCAAATTGGTTAAGCTCTTCATGCATAGCTGTCATCCAATGTTCATTGAATTCGGCTTCTTGAAAGTTTTTAGGCTCAATCTGTGAGAGAAAAACCAAATTACTACAAATATTTCTAAGTGAAGAGCGAGTTTCAATACCTTTTGTAGGATCACCTAGGATTAAATCCTTAGGGTGATTATTCTCTTGGCAAATCATCATTGTTTCCTCCTTCTTCTTGAGGTGGGAGAATAGGTTGTTCAATCTCTTTGTTCAACCTACGTGATTGGTTCTCTTCTTTGTAGATACTTGAATCTTCCACATTTGGTTCCAAATCTATATTATCATTAACAATTTGCTTTTGAGCAGAGATATTAGTTTCATCAAATGCCACATGTATAGATTCTTCCACAACAAGAGTTCTTTTATTAAAAACACGATAAGCTTTACAAGTTAAGGAATAGCCAAGAAAAATTACTTCATTAGATTTTGAATCAAATTTACCTAAGTTATCCTTGCCATTATTATGCACAAAACATTTACAACAAAAAATATGCAAGTAACTAATGTTGGGCTTTCTATCATGCCAAAGTTCATAAGGAGTCTTTTTGAGAATAGGTCTAATTAATGCACGATTTAAAATATAGCATGCGGTGTGAACAGCTTCGGCCCAAAAATATTTAGGAAGATTATTTTCGCAAAGCATTGTTCTACTCATCTCTTCTAAAGTTTTATTCTTCCTTTCTACTACACTATTTTGTTGAGGGGTTCTAAGTGCTGAAAAATTATGTCCAATACCATGCTCATCACAAAACAATTCAAATTTCTCATTTTCAAGTTCTCTACCATGGTCGGTTCGAATATTAATAATAAGAAAGCTTTTTTCATTTTGAATTCTACGACAGAGTTTTGTGAAAGAAGAAAATATTTCATCTTTGTGTGCTAAAAACATAACCCATGTAAATCTTGAATAATCATCAACAATAACAAGATAATAACGTTTACCACCTAGACTAGATGTCTTTGAGGGACCAACTAAATCCATATGCAATAGTTGTAAAAGTCTAGTTGTGGAAATATGAGATTTTGATTTAAATGATATTTTAGTTTTTTTTTTTTTTTTTTTTTGACAAGCACTACAAAGATGATCTTTTTCAAATTTAATTTTTGGAAGTCCAATGACCAAATCCTTTCTCAAAAGTTTAGCAATTAAATCCATATGAGCATGACCAAGTCTTCTATGCCATAACTAACTATTTTCATTATTAACATATAAACATTTAACATCACTAGCATAGAGATCATTAAGATGAAAAACATAAACATTATCATGGCGATTACCAACGAATAAAGCTTTATGATCATTTGTGCTTTCAATTGTGCAATGTGATTTATCAAAAATAGCTCAATTACCTTTATCACATAATTGACTAATACTAAGTAGGTTATGCTTAAGTTCATCAACAAGTAAACATTTTCAATAGAAGGGTTAGGAGAAATACCGATGCTACCAATACCGATGATTTTTCCTTTCTTATTGTCTCCAAAAGTAACAAATCCTCCATCTTTCAATGATAGTTTAGTAAAGAATGATTTATCTTCGGTCATGTGTTTGGAACATCCACTATCAAGGTACCACTTCCCTTCTTTAGCTTTGAACTTAAAATAAACCTACAAGATGACAATCAAGTGTTGGTTTTTGGTACACATAGTTTCTTGGGTCCTTCTTGGTTAGTTTTGTTAGATCCCTTAACAATCCAAACTTTTTAATTCCCATGTTTATATTATTTTTGAATGGACAAGAAGATATATAATGGCCTTTCTTTCTACAATAATGACAAGTAATATGAGGGTGAGTCATGAGAGGTGCCTTTTCAAAAATTGTATTGAGATTCTTTTGTTTTTTAATAGGGTCATATCCAATGCCCGCCTTATCGAAAATACATCTTTGATTTCCAAGAAACATGTTAAGATTATCTCTACATTTTACAAAATTTTTAAGTGTTTTTGTTAAATCATCAACATTGTTTTATAAAGCAGTTTTCTCATTAGAGATGGTGTCAAAATCATTTTTCAAAACAATTTTTTCTTTCTTTAATTCTTGTACATTAATAGATAAAGATGCAACGGATTTCTTCAACACATTATTTTTGGCACAAACTTTTCTAAATTCATTTGATAGTTCATGGAATGCAATTTCAGGTTCTTCATAAAAAGTAGTAACATCATCTTGAGTAGAGTCGTCATCTTCAAGAGCCATGCGACATAAGTTGGCTACTTCATTTTCAATTTCATCACTTGAACTTTCATCTTCACTTTCTCCCCAAGCTGCTACCATGGCCTTTTTATTTCTTTTGTAGTCTTTTCCATGATTCTTCAATTTTGGACAATCCATCTTCATATGTCCAGGATTTTTGCACTAATAGCAAATTATAGGCTCTTTCTTGTTATCTTTGTTGTACTCTTTCTTGAAAGGTCTTCTTCCTCCATAATTGTTTTTCTTGAAGTGCTTTTTGAGATTTCTATTAAACATGGCATAACTTTCATCCTCACTGAAGTTTTCATGTTCTTCTTCATTTGATGAGACTTTGAATGCAATTTCACTTTTCTTTTTATTTTCAACATCCTCATGTCCTTTCATGGTGATTTCATGAGTCATAAGGGAACCCATAAGCTTATCCAATCCAAGTGTAGAGAGATTTTTGGCTTCTATAATTGCCGTGACCTTTGCTTCCCAATTCTTTGGTAAACACCTAAGAATTTTTCTTACCAACTCACTGTTAGTATAAGTTTTACCGAGAGATTTCAAAGAGTTTACAATTTCAGTAAATCTAGTAAACATACTTGAAATAGATTCATCAGAGTTCATTTTAAACAATTCATAACTATGAACAAGCATATCAATACGAGATTCCTTCACTTGGTTTGTACCTTCATACGTTACCTCAAGTTTGTCCCAAATTTCTTTTTCCGAATCACAACTTGAAATTCTATTATACTCCTTAGAGTCTAATCCACAAATAAGGGTGAGTTTGGCTTTAGCATTGGCTTGCAATAATTTATGATCTCTCTCATCACATTCATCTTCAGTTTTAGGTATACAAATATTGTCTACTAATTTGGTACGAATTTTTGGACCTTTGGTAACAATAATCCACATGGCATAATCAGTGGCTTGTAGGTATAGGGTCATCTTATCCTTCTAATGACTATAGTTGTTTCCGTCAAGCAATGGTGGCCTATTTGTGGCTTGTCCTTCAACTAAGGTTGCCATGGATCGAAACTCCTAGATGGTTAAATCTAAAACAAGAGTCTAGGCTCTGATACCAATTGTTACCCAAAAGACAACCTAAGAGGGGGGTGAATTAGGTTTTTATAATTAAAATTAATAATACCCTAATAAAAATTATGACTAGCACAATAGATAAATATAATTAATGAAATAAAAATAATTAAAACAAGTGTCTTAACAACTATGTTAGTTAATGATTTTAGCACAGTAAAAATATGAAATATAGCTATGGCAATTTAAAATAAAATAAAGAGATAAGGGAGAGAAAGGCAAATAAATTTATAGTGGTTCGGTTTCAACTCGGCCTACGTCCACTCCTCAAGCTTCACTTGAGATTTTCCACTATACTCTAGCTTCACAAGGTGCTAGCAACCTTTTCACAGATGGAGCAATCCTCCACAAATTTTACACTAATTTTCTAAGTTAAGAACACTGAGTGTACTACACTCTTACAAGGTTGAAAAGAAGCTGTTTTTGCTTTCATAGAAAGTTACAAGAATTATCTCTCAAAGATAGATATAAAAATGAAGCTCTGGTTTTTCTGTAAACCTCACACAGAAAAGATGAGCTTAAAGCTATAAGGCTCAGTGTATAATTTCTGAGAATAGATGTAACTGATTATAGATCAAAGAATATTTTCAGGTTTTTGTAACTTGTTTACATTAGAGGCTTTGGTATATATAATGAAAATTATAGCCGTGGTATTTATTTGAATTTATAGCCGTTTATAGTCGTTGTACTTCCATCATTACCAATTTGAATATCTTCCACTCCATCATTACAAATTTGAATATCTTCCACTTGAACCTTTTGAACTGTTGTTGTACTGAGCTATTTGAACATCTATTTTAGGCTGTTTGAACTTCTGATTTAATCAAATATTAAATACATTCTAACAACATTTAGGATAAAGGTTTAGGTGAGAAATAATGGGACAAAATAAATTTTGATTCTATTTTTTTCTTTCAAATAAATCATCAAAATAAATTTGGATTCTATTTTTCTCTTTCAAATAAATTATCAAAATTGTGTGTGTCAATTTCTGACCACACTGCTAGTCTGGTACTCAGCTGGAGAACACTAGCAGAATAGGTTAAACCCGAACGACCTGTAATAGAAAGAAGAGATTCCGGTGGTGGTTTGTCCACCCGGGGGCGCTCCGACGATCAAGTCAATTATCTCTCAAAGATAGCAAAAGTGCTTAACTCACTATTCAGATCATAAAAAACATACCTTAGACCCATAGGGGTGCCTCTCTTTTATAGCCAACACTTATCTAATCCCAATAGAAGCCTAGCTTCAATGGACTTAGGATTACTGCTAATCTTGGACTCCTAGTAGGATTGGGATAAACTCTCTAGGAGGCTTATCTTTACCCAAACTGAAGCCTTCTCCCATTCTAGGAGTCTTGTCCCTTATCCGCTTATCCCGGATTCCGATATCTTCGCAAATAACCTCGGCCTAGCCGAGATTACCTCGGTGTCATGACCAGGACACGTGGCACCCCAGTTGGCACCTCGGTTGGCACTTCAATGACACCTCGGCCACGTGTTGTCATTCAAAAATTATGTCCCCACAACTGCCCCCTAGGTTCTATTACCTCGGCATCCTGAGGTGATGGAACCTATATCGTTTCTTCATTCTAGCATATCGGCTAAGCTCGCTTTGTCCTTCATTACCGAGGTCATAATTCGTCGGCTTCACACGACCAAGACCTATAATCTGTTTCATCAAGGCTTTAGAACCATTAACCAAGTTTGTTTAAGTTATTTAGCTGAGATCTTCCTCCCAGCCGAGGTCTTTGTTTCATCAAACCAAGAAATCCAAGAGTTTTTACACGCGCATGAGCTGTACACACAGTATTTCAACCGTTTCTGCCACGCGTCTTTCCCCTACTGAGCCATGTTTGATATGCGCCATTAAGTCGCATCGCGTCTGCGTGCGCCGTTTGACAAACACGTCGTTCAAGGCACATCAATTGCGTTTTGCTGCCTCTTCGTGTTTTTGACAAAACTTCTTCCCTCTCTCCTCGTCTTCTCACTTCTTCATCATCACTTTCACGCAAAAGCCTCTCTCTCTACTCTCTCAAATCCGCCATTGTTTCAAGTTCTCAAGCTCTGCAACCACCGCCGTTCACCTTCTCCGGCGAGGCTCTTCTTGATCTTTTTCGTTTGCTGCCATCATCTGACTCTGGCGTACTCAACACCGGCTTCATTGTTCTTCGGTGAGTCACTATTTCCTCATTCATCAGTCTGTGTTTTTCCTTAAAAAACTTTACTTATTACTCATTGCCTTTGTCATTTTGTTCACGTTCTTGATTATAAATCTGTGCGCATGAATTCAATCATGTATCTGAGCACTTTCATTTTACGATTTCGCTTTTGCCCAATCCGTTTCTTGAATACACACACTGTTCACCCATTTGTTCATTTTTGCCACTATTTTTGGCCTCACTATTCCTGATTCTGAATCTTCGTTCTTGTTTCTGTTTTCTGTGTTTTCTCCAGATTCTTGACTTCAATCTTTGTTTCCATAGATCTAGGTTTGGGATTTGTTTGTAAAACCCACAAATTCTAGGAAAAACTGAGACAAACTCCCCTTAGATCCTTACAAACTCTTGCCCCAACATACGTCTAGGTTTTAGCCAAGGTCATCCAAACCTTCACCAAACACTTTTTTCCGAAATCCAACAACATCCCCCAAGCCGACATCATGGGTATGTGGAAGCATAGGGTAGACACCCCATCTAAATTAGAATATTTCAGACAGGAGTTTGATATCCCGGCCGACGTCCATCTCAGGTTGGCTGGGGAGGATGACTCCATTATGCCCACAGTTGACTCCATGCCCTTCCCAATTGTAGCTTTCATAGAGTGTGGACTTAGGCTCCCACTTGACATTCTTTTTCGAGAAATTCTCCATTACTACAAACTAAATCCAATGCAACTCGCCATCAACTCTTACTGAGTTATCAACGGCATAATAGCCTTAGCCAAAAAAGAGAATGCTAGGGTTACTCTTGCCGATATCCAGTACTGCTACACCATGTGTGGCATTAAGTTAAAAAAAGGCTATATCTACTACCTCAAACTGAGGTCCACAGAATACAAACTTATTGCCGACCTCCCAGACTCTAACAAGGGAGCTAGAGACGATTACTTCATTGTCTCAGGAAACTGGGAGTTTGCTCCAGATGAGGACTTTCACTTCTACCCTCTTAGCCGAACAGTATTCATAGAGGGTAATGGTAAGAGCCAAGTGTTACACTTACTTGTTTTTCAAGTCTTTAATACTTTGTTCTTTCCATACGTTCTAACGTCTGTTTTGCTTACAACTCTTCCGCAGCCGGCAAAAGACGTCCGTAAGTCCTTTTTCCCTAGCAAGGGCTTGAAGAAGTTGTTGGATCTGCCAATTTAGAGGCGGAGAGCTCCTTTGTTGCTCAACTACATCCCGACTTACAAGTCGGTTCTTCCCGACATCCCGAAGAATAAGAGCCAGTCTCCTCCTTCCGCTACAACTCTACCAGCAACTTCATCATCTCGGCCAGATCAGGGATCAACTTCCAATCTAGCTGAGCAACCATCAACCTCGGCTCCATATCTGATCCCTTCATCTCAACGCAAACGCCGATGCCAAAGTGAAATCGCCGCCGAGATGGGTCACAAGAAAGCAGTTGCAGACGATCTTTTGGCTGACATCCCTGACACTGTTAACCCTCAACCAGCACAATCCCAGCCTCAACCAAAGCCAAAGCCCAAAATAATGAAGAAGGCCCAGCCTAAGGCAACGGTGACTCAGATTAACACTGAGGACACCTTGCCAATTTCAAAATTAGCCGAGAGCGAGAAGACCTCCTCTGCTGCCGAGAAGAGGCCCGCCGAGGTCGAACCATCCCAAATAACTCGGTCGAAGAGGCCGAGGTCCGAGTCGGCAACAACCTCGGGCTTTATGAAGTTTGATGCCCCTGGGCTCCTCCAATTACGATTGAGGACAAGCCGGTCAGGGCTGGTGACAGCGCCGATGACATTGAAGTTGGCGTTGCCCTCTCTACTGCCTTGCTCCTTCCTAGCGATCTCAACCGCAACGCCAAATTTAGCGAGTATGAAAACTTCGTTTTAATGTTGCAACACTCCGTCCAAGTAAGCCCCTAACACTTGGCACTTTTTTTATTTTCTACTATTTCATACTTAGAGAATTTTACAAACTCTTTTTTTTTCATCCCTTCTAGGCGATCCAGCATGGCCACTCTTTTGCGATGCAAGCCTTCGCCATCAACAAGGAATTGGCCAATAAAACCAAGGAGGCTGCTGCCTTGCAAAGGACCATCAACAAGGCCGAGGCAAAAACGAAGAACTTGACAGATCAGGCCGAGGCAGCCAAGAAGGCTCAAGAGGATGCCGAGGAAAAGGCTGATGCTGCGGAGGCCATTGCCAAGGTCCTTATGGCCGAAAAGAAAGAGGCCGAGGAAAAGATGGCTGAGGCCCAAAAAGAGCTTCAAGATGCCCGGGCCACAAAAGAGACCGAGATCAAGGCCGCCGATGAGAAGGCGTACGCAGAGGAGGCGGCCGACATCAAGGAGGACTACAAAAAACAAGTATAGCAGGCATGTAACAAGGGTTTCACCCTTGGTTGGATGGCTGCCCTAAAAAAGCTGGATGTCCCCGAGGACTCCCTCCACAAGAATGCTGGCGACGTCCCTCTGCCATTCCCCCCTACTCCAAGCCAATCCGAAGACGATTCTGAGTCCGAGGAGGAAGCTTTGGTCAGGAAGAAGAAGGAAGCTGCTGTGGCCAAGTCCCCAACTCTGAACGAGCAAGTCGTGGACTTGTCTCAGGATGAGGAGGGTGAGGTCTCCAAAGATGCCACTCCTGAGAAGACAACATCGGACGCGCCTATCGCCGACAAGAGCCTCGACCAGACTCTCAAAGAGATCGATGCCGAGCTCGAGGCTGAGAAGGCCGCCGAGAAGAGTTCCCAAATTTCCTCTGAGCCCCCAACCAGCTAATGACGTCGAATAGTCTAGTTTCTTTTACTTCTTGCACTTTTTCTTTCTTTTGAAACAATGTAAGCTTTAATTTGGCCGACGTGCCACTTTTGTAATCTGAACAATTACTCTTTAATGTCAGGCCGAAGTGCCTTCTTTCCTTATCTGAATGCATTCTCTAATTTCTTCTTTCAATGTGATTGAATGTTTGTCTTCCTTTTACAGTCTTGTATGATTCTATACTTTAGAATAATTTACATGTCTTCAACGTTCACCTTAACTGTGTAATTTTCTCGGTGTGGAATTGTAGACGCGCCCCTCGGGCCTTATGCTTCTACAGTTCGAACTCGTTTTGTGTCGGTTCTTAATCTGATCTCGCAATGTGCAATGCGAGACTGATAAATCACCAAAGAGTCCAAATCTGGCAAATCGTTTTGGAAAACAAATTTTTAGAAAGAAGTGCCAAACATGGACTGCTTTGCCAGATACAGAGTCGCCACCTAAATATTTTATTTTGGGGGGAATTTAGGAAACCCTGACTCGTGCCTAAGGCCACGTGTCTGTCATCACCAAAGTTGCCTCGGCTCGGGAACTTGGGTACAATTGGGGAAGGTCCCTTCGTGAGCACCCCCGCTCGCCCGATCAAAGATCGGCCTCTACTAACCATGATATCTAGTTTTGAAAATATTATGCGTTCTTATTCCAGTTATTAGCCTAGAGTTACTATGTGATGCGCATAGCATACAAGTATAGACTGGATTGCCTGAATTGGAACAAAACATCTCATGTTTGTCTATTTTGAAGTGGTTTGATGATGCTACTCGCAAGTAGGCTAAAATGTGAATTTGCCACCCCCGGGTGGGCTTAAGAAAACATAATTTTGCCACTCACAAGTGGGCTTAAAACTCGCATTCGATGAATTGTTCCAATTCAAATAACTCAACCTTCACCCACAGGCATTCAAGTAGTTATATCACATAAGCAGATAGCCTCATGGTAAGCATACTATCATGGCAGTCACTCACACACATGCAAGGACGCTAAAGCATAAACACTTACCGAGTACTTCGAGCCAAAGAAAGAAGCTAATTAGGAATCATGCATGAATCCTAATTATGCTGGAATACCTAATGCAACACATACAAAGATGCAACTACAATAGGCTCGGCTATTCTAAACATGGCATATGAAATGCAACAAATAACATGTATTCAACTCGGAATAGAAATACAATGCAGTTAGTATGATGCGTCGAGCCCAGTGCATGCAAGACAGATGAATGGATGCAAACATGCGAGCATAAGTATGCTAATTGAAACATGTCCTAAACTAACCATCATAAGCTGGTAAATAAAAGGGAGAAAGATGTAAGGTTGGAAGACATACATCGCACGCACGCACACTTATTACAAAATTGCCCTCCTCAGAGGGTCCGAATAAATAATACAGACCGAATAAATAATCAACTACTCTAGCTAATTAAATATTACAAAACTTCTAATTAATTAACAAATTAGTTGCACAAAAAAAAGGAAGTGGTCGCAGCCTCACCTCAGGATGATTGGATGATGCAGGCTCGATTTGCCTCGCCCGAAAACCCGTTGCCATGCCACTGTTGCCTCTGTTTGTACTGTTCTACACCTCTGAGGACTGTGAAAATCCTGGAGATGCCTCTTAGTTGCTCCCTGAGCATTGTGAGATGCCACCGGCCAAGGTAAAGATCCACCGGCCATTGATAAATGGTTATCGACCAATTGTGAAGCCATCGGCCAGATATTTTTGGTCGGTCGGCACTGTATGTAGTCGGTCGGCCAAATCTTCCTGCAGAATCCTGTTTTGACAGCAGCAGAGGACAGACAGTGCATGGCAAGGAAATTTCAAAGTAATGTGTGCATGGCCACTCTCCCTATCATTCTATGGACTCAAGGGAGTATGGTCCTCGACTCTCGGGCCACCAATCACGCACTTTGATGCATGATGGCCAAAGGTGCTAAGTTTGCAAATTAATGTAAGATCAATGCAACAAACAAATGAGTGCTACACACCCCATCATGTTGAGATCAAGGGCGTCGGCAACCGAGGATTAAGGTATGTTTCGCCACTTCAAGTACAAACATTCCTCGTTCCCCATGTTTGGTTTGACACCCCAAACCAAACATAATGCAATGCATGTGTGCAATATGGCTCAAGTGTACAAAATGGCATCAAGTATGCAATATGAGACTAAGTTAGCAAAACATGCCAAATGCAATGCAACCTATACATGCAAATACGCAATATGCCAAGCATGCAAAATGCAATGTAGCAAACATGGAAAAATATGCAATGGAACTAGCATGTGCCAACACACAATGAACCAAATATGCAACAAACATGCGATGAACATGCAACGGTGGACTTAAACCACAAAGGGCAGACCTCAGCCTTGCCATAAACAGTGGCCAAAAGTGATGAAAATGATGGACAAATGCTCATGCAAACATGCAAACCAATAGGCCTAAGGCTAAGGCATGCAAGGCAACTTTCAAGAACACTCAAAAGATGACAAACATGGACATTTGACCAATAAAATCAGAGCTATGGTGTGTTAGAATAAGCCCCAAAACCCACTTAAATGGCATCCCAAATGCCTAAACATGGTGGCATACACAATGACCAACTCTTGAGGCACAAAACTACAACACTTCCAAGCATTGAAAGAGAGCCAAATGCAAGTGCACAAGCATGGAACATGGACTAAAATATGGTCTCCAATGATGTCAAATCATGAGAATAAGCTAAGTAAAGCATGCTAGTGACCCACACTCCCAAAACTAGCAAGCTAGAATGCATGATGGCTATACAAATCATGGCAAACATGATCAAAATAACCAAAAACAGACCTCAAGCATGGCAAAACAAAGCTAAAATCTTCTTGGAGCCAAACCAAAATCATGCTAAAATGTCATCTCATAACATGATGCATGTTAGGCCAAAACATGGGATTACAAGGCAAGCATATAATGCATGCAAGAGACCATTAAACCTACTCAAAACAGAGGCATAACATGATAGAATAACACCAAATACCCACTGAAATGGAGCCAAAATCGACTAAACATGCATGCTACCCTTATGAGCCAAAACACAAACAAATGAGACACAAAGGGAGAGGGGTGTCCCTCCCCTATGCAAGACCTCAAAACCCCTTCACCACCACTGAAAATCCTCTGGATTTCAGTGGTGAGAAGACCAATACACAAAAGTTCCCAAAGCTCAACAAAGAAGGCACAAAAGAGGCCAAACAAGGCCTAAGAGGGGGAGGTCGACCCCAAACACAAAAATGACCTTAATGAAACATCTTAAACATGAAAAATCAAAACTTTTTTCAGTTATACACAAAGCTCAAAACAGCATGCAAAGTAGGTTAAAAGCTAGTGCAAGAATGGGGAATATAAAGCAAAAGTACTCACCCTTGAAGAACACTTCAAGAACCAAAACTCCAGTCCCCTTTTCTGATCAAAACCAACTCAAAAGCTCCAAGAACAACCTCTCAACACCTCAATAACCAAGGTATGGTGTAACACTAGGTGTTTTAGTGCAAAACTAAGAACAAAACTCACTTTTGGGCACTCTAACACACACAAATGTAGAGAGAGAGGGAGATATAGAGAGAGAGTGGTGTATATATCCTATATATCTCTGATTTGCTGAACCTTCTCAGAGGAGAAGAGAGGCCTCCTTTTATAGAGCAAGATAAGGGCCTAAGCTTCTTAGAGAAGCTAAACAAAAAGGGTCAAGGGGGTCAAGCTTCTTGAGGAAGCTAAGACAAAGGGTTCAAGCTTCTTGAGAAAGCTAAGACAAAGGTCCAAGCTTCCTCAAGAAGCTAGAGCAAAGGGTGCAAGCTTCTTCAAGAAGCTTAGAACAAAAGGGTGCAAAAGGTGCAAGTCCTCTATACACGTGTATGGAGGATAGATCTGTGTGCTCCAACTGGCACAGCTGGCATGCACAATGCCTAAAAAAGGCAAAAAAGAAGTCCCGGCCAGAAAATATGGCCGATTGACCAAATTAAAGGCCGGCCGACCATCAAAGGTGCCGACCGGCCATCACCAATGGCCAGTGGCAAGAGAACATGGCCGGTGACATCATGCCTTGGCAGGTGGGATCCGGGGATGGCTGACAAGCCATCCTCTGCCCTCAGAAGCAAAAACTAACAAGTTCTTGGTCCAAAACCAAGCACAGAATAGTCCAGTTAAGAGATCCTGAGGCAAGGCGCGCGCCGAGACCTCCGGGAACTCAAAACGAACACGAACATGGATAATCACCGAGTGTCCAAACAGTGACGTCCAAGTCTTGAGGACGGTCAAAAATGGGGTGTCTACAGGAATACTTCGGCTATACTCACTAATAGTTTATCTCGGCTTTGACCTATCACTTGAAAATATTCATAATATTTTAACAATTGTTATTTACAGCGCCACTTCTTTCAACATAAGCTTGGCTTAATTTCAACTTATAAATTCTAAAATTTCAACAAGTGTTAAACCAATCTCCTTTCCACATAACCTCGGCTTAACTTCAACTTGTAAATTCTATAATTTCAACAAGTGTTAAACCAGCTTTAGCTTGTAAATCTCGACTCTCAAGCATTATTCTCCAGCTATCTGCCCCCTCATGTGAACTTAAGTTCCACTTGGGTTCTCATTAAACATGTACCAATGATCTTGTCGGCGAGATCAGATTCAAACAAAGACAGGCCAAGGTCATAAACCTAGGTCTCCTTGTTACTCAACTTAGTTCAACTCTATTATATGCAAGTATAATTCAACTCTGCCATATAATAAGTTTAAGTTATTCGTCATGTTTCAATCAAAAACATTGCCAACTTAGTTCAACTCTATTATATGCAAGTATAATTCAACTCTGCCATATAATAAGTCTAAGTTATTCGTCATATTTCACTAAGAAACATCGCCAACTTAGTTCAACTCTATTATATGCAAGTATAATTCAACTCTGCCATATAATAAGTCTAAGTTATTCGTCATGTTTCACTAAGAAACATCGTCTAAGTGACTGGTCAGTCATATTACACAAATGTAAAAATCAAGCTAAAACTTTATTATTACTTTAACTAATAACATGAAACTTTAAAAAACAAAAAAGAAATCTAATAATAGAAGAACTTCAGGTTGCAAGTATTCCAGAGTCTTGGCAACTCTTTGCCTTCACTGTCTTCAAGTCGATATGCCCCATTGCCCAATACTAAGATGATTCTATAGGGTCCCTCCCAATTTGGGCCAAGCTTACCCTCTCTGGGATCCTTCTTATTGCCGACAACCTTTCTCAAGACGAGGTCCCCAACTTAGAACTCTCTTGGATTGACCTTCTTATTGTAAGCCCTGGCAAGTTGCTGCTGATTTACCCCCAGCTGAATTGCTGCATTCTCCATTCTTTCCTTTAGCAGATCCAGTTTTCGGGCTAAGAATGCATCATTAGTCTCATTCTCCACTCCCTGGGTTCTGATCCCTGGGATGCCGACCTCTAATGGGATCACTGCCTCTGTGCCAAAAGCCATGGCAAATGGGGATTCCCTAATTGATTTTCTCGGCGTGGTCCGATATGCCCAAAGTACACTGGGTAGCTCATCCACCCACTTTCCCTTAGCTGCTTCCAGCCTCTTCTTGATCCCATCCAAGATGACCGTGTTGGATGGTTCTGGTTGACCATTGCTTTGAGGGAAGCTTGGAGTAGAGTAATCATTCTTGATTTTGTACTTTGCATAGAAGCTCTTGATTAGCTTACTGTCAAACTGTGTACCATTATCAGTTATTATTGTTTTTGGGATCCCAAACCTGGTGATGATGTTCTTCCATATGAAGTTCTTCACATCAATGTCCCGAATTTTTACAAGGGGTTCAGCTTCTACCCACTTGGTGAAGTATTCTGTTGCCATTAGCAAGTACTTTCTTTGTCCAGTTGCTTGAGGCAATTGTCCAATAAGATCCATGCCCCATTTAGCAAATGGCCAAGAGCTGGATACTGGGTTTAAGTATGCTGCAAGTTGATGTATCAAGGGTGCAAACCTCTGGCACTTCTCACACTTTCTGACATAGGCTTCAGCATCTTTCTGCATATAGGGCCACCAATACCCCTGAGTGATGGCCCTATGAGCAAGTGACCTGCCCCCAGTGTGGCTTCCACATACTCCTTCATGTATCTCATACAAGAAGTCTTCAACTTGTGAAGGATGTACACACCTCAAAAGGGGTCTAGTGAAAGATCTTCTATAGAGATGTCCCTCTACTGTCAGACTGAATCTTGCCGACTTCAGTCTGATCTTGTGTGCTTCTTTATGATCATCTAGCAGTTTTTCCTCTTTAAGGAATATTATTATTACATCCATCTAGCTTGGTCCCATATCCACACACATTGCTTCATGCTCTGTGTTCAGTGGTTCTATGCTTGGGCCCGACAAGTATTCAATCATTATTGTCCTTGCCTCTCCTGGTTTCATTGCACTAGCCAGGTTGGCCAAGGCATCGACATGGCTGTTGTCATCTCAGTTAACCTGCTGCAGTCGGGAACTCTGGAATAAAGCTACCAGTCTGCCCACCTCTTTTACATAGGCCGACATCCTTTCATCTCGGGCTGCATATTCACCTGTTGCCTGGTTGACGATAAGTTGGGAGTCACAAAAGACTATTACCTCGTCAGCTTCCATTGCTACTGCCAGCTTTAATCCTACGATCAGTGCTTCATACTCTGCTTCATTGTTTGAGGCCTTGAACCCCAAACAAATGGATTGTTCCAATACCTGTCCATCTGGTGATACTAGCACTACTCTTGCCCCTGGTCCTTGTCGATTCGAACTCTCATCAACAAACAGCCAGAAGGAGTCGCCGATGTAAATACTACATGGCCTGAGTTTCTCTTCTTTCCTCTGTTTGGCTACCCCCAACTAGGTTTCTCCTTGTTCACTTCGACTCAACGGAGCCCGATGTGTGATGGCACCTGGTGTGAACTCGGCCACGAAGTCGGCCAAAACTTGGCATTTTATTGTTGTTCTGGGTCTGAATTCCAGGTCATATTGGCCCAACACCATTGCCCATTTGGCTATTCTGCCTGTCAGATCTTCCTGCTGCAACAGGGACTGCAGTGGATGCTCAGTTAACACCACAATTCTGTGGGCTTGAAAGTAATGATTCAGCTTCTTAGAAGCCATTACTAAAGCCAGTGTTAACTTCTCCAAGGGCAGATATCTGGGCCTTGTTTGGTTTGTTTTTTAAAAAAAAATTTGGGAAAAATTCTCTACAAACAAATTTTCAAGAGTAATCAAACCAAACCAATTTTTTCAAAAAAAATCTCAAAATTTTGTTTGGTTACCTACTTTCCAAAATCACACTCTCTCATACACATCAAATCAATCACTTTTTTTAAAACTCTCTCCCCAAAACAATTTTTCAAAACCATTTCTGAAAAAAGGCAAACCAAACAAATTTTCATACTTTTTATTTCAAAAACTACTCTACAAACACAAACGAAACACACCCCTGGTCTCTGCATCTGCTAGGGTCTTACTCACGTAGTAAACTGCCATTTGCTCTCATTTTTCTTCCCTAATCACTACTGCACTTACTGCATGTTCTGAAACTGCCAAGTATAAGAACAGCTCCTCTCCAAGCACTGGATTTGAGAGGATTGGAGCTGTGGTCAAGTACTTCTTTAAGTCGGCCAAGGAGACTTTGCACTCTTCTGTCCATAAGAAATCTGTGGCTTTCTTCACTAAGCTGAAAAAATGTTTACATTTGTCAGAGCTTCTACTTATGAATCTGTTCAAGGCTGCAGCTCTTCCAGTTAACATCTGCATTTGCTTTGTTGATGTTGGGCTCTCCAGCTCCAAAATAGCCTTGATTTGATCGGGGCTAGCCTCAATGCCCCTTCTGATCACCAAATATCCTAAGAACTTACCAGACCCATCTCTAAATGCGCACTTCGATGCATTGAGTCGGAGCCGATATGTTCTAAGGATGTCGAAAACTGCCTTCAAGTCTTGTAGATGATCCTCAGGCTCCTTCGTCTTCACGACCATGTCATCTATGTATGCTTCCACCGTTCTACCGATTAGATGTCTGAACATCTTGGTTACCAGTCTCTGGTAAGTTGCTCTTGCATTTTTCAACCCAAAAGGCATCACTATGTAGCAATACAGCCCTTTTGAGGTGATAAATGCAGTCTTCTCTTCATCTAGGGGGTACATAGAGATCTGGTGGTACCCCTTGTAAGCATCCAGGAAGCTCATCATTCCATGCCCTGAAGTGGCGTCCACCAATTGATCAATCTTGGGAAGTGGGAAACTGTCTTTGGGACAAGCTTTGTTTAGGTTGGTGAAGTCCACACAGACCCTCCACTTCTCATTCTTTTTCTTTACAACCACCGTATTTGATAACCATATCGGGTAATTTACCTCTCGAATGGCCCTAGCCTCTAGAAGTTTATCTACTTCCTCTTCTACGGCCTCGACATGTATCAACGTCGGCCTTCTTACTCGCTAGATGACAGGTTTAGCCGACCTGTCCACATTCAACTTATGGCAAGTGACCTCGGGGTCAATGCCAGGCATCTCGTACGGTGTCCAGGCAAACACCTCAATGTTTGCTCTCAAGAACGCCTCTAGCTCTTTTTCCTCTTCCTCAGCCAAGCCCAAGCCGAGAAGAAAGTAGCGCTCTTCATCCCCTTGCTGGACAAACACTTTCTTTAGGGCTTCCTCACTCTTCTCGGCTGGCTCTTTGCCAACATCCTCCAGAACTTCCATGTCCTCATCTTCAATCTCTGCTGGTTCTACTTCTCGTATGTTGCAGGTGGATTTCATTGCTGCCATAGAGCAATTCTTTGCCTGTACTTGATCCCCTCTGACCTCCTCAATTCCATGCTCTGTTGGGAATAGCAACAACTGGTGCAATGTTGAGGGAATAGCCCCCATTGCATGCAGCTATGGCCTTTCCAAGATAGCATTATAAGGGGAGGGAGTATCAATTACTGTGAACTCGGTTTTTATCTTCTTGGTGCCAACCTACACCTCAAAACTAACTACTCCCAGGGGCCATGTCGACGTTTCATTGAACCCGACCATTGGGCCATTCGACTGCTCCAAGTCATCTTGGTGAAGGCCAAGCTCCTTGTAACATCTGACATACATGATGTCACAGGAGCTACCCTGGTCAATTAAGATGCGCTTCACTTGGCACTCCCCAACCTGAAGGGATACAACCAAGGCATCGTTGTGTGGATGTTACACCATCTCTAGATCATCTTCTGTAAAGGACACCACTAGTCCCTGGCATTTGCCTGCCCTAGGTCTTTTCTACCTGACCTGGTACACATGTTGCAAGTGTTTTACCTTTTGTGTCTTCCCACATATTTCGTTCTCATTGACCTTCGAGTGAATCACATTGATCACCCGAGGTCCGCCTGCCTGCGGTTGTGGTGCTGGAGGAGGCGGTGCTGCCGGTGCCTGTGGTAGTCTTGCCTGCTCTTCCCTTGTTCTGGCCTCGTCTATAAGGTCTCTCAGATGACCTTGCCTCACCAGGTCTTCCAGATATGCCTTCAGAGCTCTGTACCCCTGAGTCAGATACCCATCTTTGTTGTGGTAAGCACAGTGCTTGCCAAGGCTTCTTTCCATAAACTCTCTAGGAGCCCTTACTGGTACTCTGTAATAGGGCTGATTTCGAATTTTTTCCAGGACTTTGTAAATTGGGATTCCGAATATGGTTGTGACTGCCTGTGCAGCCCTTAATCCTGTCTCTTGCTTGTGTATCCGCCATTACCTCGGCCTCGCTTCGGCGAGCCGTTTCCTTTCTCCTACTTCAACGTCTTTGTCCTCAGCGTGTCCTCATCGGCTCTGGCATACTTCTCAATACTGGCCATCAGTTCCTCCATACTTTTTGGCAATGTCTTTGCCAATGATTTTCGAAGCAAACAATCATTATTCAGGCCGTTCTTAAAGACACGACCGCCACTTCTTGGTGGCATCCAGGTATCCGGTTGAATACCTCATAGTACCTCTTGGCATAGGCCCTAAGGCTTTCATCCTCACTAATTCTCAGAGCCATTAAGGCATCCACCCTTAATGGCTGTAGTTTGTTCGTCATAAACCTGGCCACGAACATCTCGGCCAGGCCCTCCTAGGTTTTCACAGTTCCTTTCGGCAACTTGTGAAACTAGTCTGATGCAATTTCTCCAAAGGATGAGGGGAACACCTTGCAAAGCAACGGCTCGTTTCCAGCCTATAATGCCATTGAGTTTAGGTACAAGCCGACGTGAAAGTTGGGGTCGGACTTACCGTCATATATCTGCAATCTCGGCATGTGAAACCTCTTCGGGGCATCATATTTTTCCAACTCTATCGAGAACGGCATTCTCGACTTGACCGGGGAAGTTACCTCGGCATTTTGTTGCTTTCTCTGGAAGTAATCCCTCAGATCCTCCTTGGTCCGTCCAGGAGCTCGGCTATCTCCGGATTTCAGCTTTTTCGGCGCGCTGCTTCCGGTGTCATTATGAGTCCTCTTGGACCTCTCTCCGTTGGTTGCGTCGAAACAGAGTTCCTTTGCCTGAACATGCCGATGTTCCTTAGGATCAGCTTCTTTGGTATGATGCGTTCTCCGTAAATCTCCCTTCACTGACTCTCCTTGCCCGACCTCCCTTGAAGGCCAGTGAGAGTGTTCCTTGGTCCTAGTGTGCTGGGGAGCTACAGGGACTGTTTTTTGTCCCCCCTTCTGAGTATTATTCTTGGCCGCTGGAATCGGTGTATCTTGTAGCGGGAACGGTGACTACGTGACATTATTCTGCATCATGAAATTGACAACCGTTTGCAGGTCTGCCAATTTGTTCGCCATCCCCTTCATCTCTTTGTCCCTGCGCAGGCATCTATCTTTCCATACCTGAAGGTTATCCTCGTTGTAATACCCGCTTCGATCTGATTTTTTTGGTATGTCGTCCTTCTGGCCGACGTCTTTCTTTCTGTGATTCTGGTCTTGAGTCTCCTCGTTGCAACCATCTTCCTCCATATGAGGGTCAACTTGTTTAGTACTCCCCGTAGGGATATCGTCCCCAATCTTCTCCTTCTGTCCGTCGCTGGCCATCTATTCTCCTTTCTTTCCCACAGACGGCGCCAAATTGTGTGCGTCAATTTCTGACCACACTGCTAGTCTGGTACTCAGCTGGAGAACACTGGCAGAATAGGTTTAAGCTTGAATGACCTGCAACAGAAAGAAGAGATTCCGGCGGTGGTTCGTCCACCTGGAGGCACTCCGACGATCAAGTCAGTTATCTCTTAAAGATAGCAAAAGTGCTTAACTCACTATTCAGATCATAAAAAACATACCTTAGACCCATGTGGGTGCCTCTCTTTTATAGACAACACTTACCTAATCCTAATAGAAGCCTAACTTCAATAGACTTAAGATTACTGCTAATCTTGGACTCCTAGTAGGATTGGGATAAACTCTCTAAGAGTCTTATCTTTACCCAAACTGATGCCTTCTCCCATTCTAGGACTCTTGTCCCTTATCCGCTTATCCCGGATTCCGATATCTTCGCAGATAACCTCGGCCTAGCCAAGATTACCTCGGTGTCATGACCAGGACACGTGGCACCTCGGCTGGCACTTTGGTGACACCTCGGCCACGTGTTGTCATTCAAAAATTATGTCCCCACAAAAATAAATTTTGATTAAAATATATAAAATAAATCATCAAAATAAATTTTGGATTCTATTTTCCTCTTTCAAATAAATTAAAACATAATTAAATAAATCATCAAAATAAATAAACATTTTTGTTTTTGCTTGATTTTCATTCTCCCCAAAAACTCTAGCAGTGCCAAAATCAAATATTTTTTGGTCCATGCCTTTGCCTAATAAAATGTTGCTAGTTTTCAAATCTCTATGAATAATTCGTACTCTAGAATAGTTATGGAGGTACAATAGCCCCTGAGCGATTCCTACAATGATGCTGACACGCACTTTCCAGTCTAATAAATGTTGTTTTGTTACATCTGCCACAAATTTTGCATGGAGTAAATAAATATGCATAGGAACACCGAAGACCAAGAAAGAAACCACAACGAAATTTGATAAGCTGAACTTAAGAAAGTAACAAACCAAATAGAAAGAAATTCAAACTTTTATTCGGTAAGTACTCATATGTTAATATCCTTTCATCTCTTTGCATGCAATAACCCAACAGTCTAACAAGATTGCGGTTTTGTAGTGTTGAGATCAATGTAACCTCATTCTTGAACTCCTCTAATCCTTGTCTCGAGCTACTGGAAAGTCTTTTTACTGCAATTCCTTGCCCATTAACGAACATACCCTGAAATTCTAAACTCGTTAATCTTTGCACAAAATTGATGCATAGTAGTTCAAAAACACAAAGAATGTATATATATATATGAAAAATGTGAAGTAATATAATACAATGACTTAGATAGTTATTATAAGAAAGATTTGTCAAAAAAAAAATAACTTACTACAAGATTTCTACTGAAAAGTAATACTCACAACATATAAGATGGTTCTTAAATGACAAAATAGTACTAATGGTACTAATCCTGATTCTTCATACCACTTACATTTTCTGTAACGAATGCATAATTTAAGTAAAGCAAATTGTAGAGAGCATGACAGAAAGCAGAAAAGTAAGATTTCATTCCTAGAGGAAAAAAATATATATATGTATATATATATTTACCTTATAAACATGCCCATAGCCACCCTGACCAATCTTATTTCTCTCACAGAAGTACTCTGTAGCAATTTCTATGGTAGAAAAGCTGACAAATGGTAGCTCACGATCCTTTTGTCCCGTTAATTTGAGCTTCCCTACATTGCTTAATTCATCAATACTTGTTGCACTATTATTCAATTCATCCATCAACAGTTGCATTCCTTGGACAATCTCATCTTTGTTGCTTCCTCCTATATGGTGTTAAGAAGGTAAATTCTTTTTTGAGATTGGCTTCGAATTTTCATAATTAGTCAGTTTGATATAGGAGAAAGACACCGTACCTTTAAAGCAGCGGTATCTCCATTTTCTATAGCATAGTAAGGAGGATGAAGCGAGTATTAGTAGAGAAGCAGTTGAAGCAACAATGGTCAACCATAACTTCCTCCTCCTCGCATAATGCAGAGGTTTGTTATTCACTGTTGTATTATCAATGCCAAAACTAATTAAAGAACAAAATTTAGTATAAGAAAGATCAAAGCGGCATTCTTAATTATTTCTTCATAAAATTGATTTGTGTATTATTAATCTAAAAGTGGTAAAAGCAATGAATTAGTGCAAGACTTACCACTTCCTGCAAGAGTGTTGTTCCGAACATACAAGACACTTGCATTACTCCACGTATATTTTGGACCTTGATAAAGACCTTGATAAAATGTACAACCTGACCCATCAGATGGATTAAGAGAAGCATAAGCCTCACAAGAACAATTCGTCCTACATATCTTCTTGCAGTCACTAAGACCCAGGCTCGAATTAGGCAAGTACAAATATGGCTTCATTAATTGCCTAGTCTCCTTGAAGACATCTCCATCTATACATTTGGATGGTTTAGGCATTACACACCCAGTAGACACAGTATCTCCTTGGTCAGGATTACAATTTACTACTACTTTGTCACAACATGAATAGTGACAGAGATAAAGTACCCCAGAAGAATCTAACCGAAACCAAATATTGGATTGATAAAAGCTGTTACAAGTGAAATAACTCTCATTCTCATTTGAGAAGTAACTGAAATTCAATGAGAAGTTACTGAGATCATAAGACAAATCATGTTCAGAAAGCAAGTTAAAATTGTATCCATTCCAGAAGCCACTACTCCAATAAACAACTCCTCTTTTCCAAACTACAAGTTGTTTTGTGTTGTTTTGATTTTCATCAATACCCAGAGTGAAATCCCCCGTATCCGGATCCTCAAGGCTTGACCATGAAGTGAGAAACCGATGTTGTGGCTTACCACTCTTTAGGTCAAACAAACCCAATTTCATGCCTTGTAGCCATAAATTAGATGGATGATCAAAACTTTGCCATAAAATATTACCTCCTGATGATCTCAAAACAAAATTCCCGGAATCATCTAGTCTTGCACTCATATTATTTATACTAGGCATGCCCAAATATTTTTCAGAGTTGAGAGTGATGGAAATCCCTCTACTGTCATTGATCATGAGGGTTCCCCCTTGGGTTATCTTCAGAACTTCAGAGCTATCTGTCAATGGATTGGCAGCATTGGCAACCCAAACCACCTCATAGGTTTCATTTGGGTAATAAAATTCTTGGGCTAGAATTCCCAAGTACCGATTGGTGGATCCACTGGGACTGCTGAAGAACCCTAGTTGAAATTGCACATTTGAAGACTCTAGATGTTCCCAGTCTTTCATTTCTTGGCCAACTCCAAGTGTGTCTGCTAAACTTGAAACACCAAGAGGAAAGAACAACCAACAAGAGACCACCAACCAATGTAAAACAACTGAACAGCGTTTCATTGTTCTTGTGCTATGCTCTATCCATGTGAATCTAATTCAAAAATTAATGGTTCAGGTGAATATAACAATATTCCAATAAAGAACCAAATATATAAATAAAACTCACAGTTTATCTTTTTACCTGAAATGAAGGACTTTGGTTTCCATTTCCGCTGGAGAAAACATTTCTGAAATTTCTCTCTATGAAATTCTCCTATATCACAATGCCCAATTTTGTTTGTGGCTCTAGGTTGGATAGATTATTATTATTATATTTAGATAGCAAACGTATAAAGCTTGGACCACTGTGAAATTGAATGAAGTATTAAGTGTACTGTTAAACTGGTTCGGAAACTTGATTATAAAATAAAACTGTACTAATATTAAGATAGAGATAAGATAAATTGTGTTTATTTACGTAATAATATTAATTGATTAGGATTAAATATATAAAATAAAGTAAAAGTTCTCATTATATAAAATTATTCAAGGTAAGATGTGACTTTGTTGTTTTTGTAAAATAAGAGGCAAAATAGTCATTTTACTTCTAATCCCATAACATTGAATTTGCATACTATATAGTGGAAGAATAATGCTTGGGACCCCTTTTTGGGGGTCACCCCCTCAACCCCTCCTTTGCCACGTGGCGGGTGGTGATTGGAAGAGCAGAAAGAAAAAGAAAAAGAAAATGTAACCAATGAGAGAGAGAAGGGGTCAAAGGGGGTGGGGGGAAAAGGAGGGATGAATCATTGTTGATAATGGAATTGCTAGTCCTCTCATTAAAATGTATTTTTAACTATTTTTTCAAACAAACATGTTTTTGGCCTCTTTTGAAAATATGAAAAAAAATTAGTTTATTGATTTATTTGAGTCACATCACTTCTTTATTTTTTTTATATATATTTTTAAAAAAAAACCAAAAAAATAAAAATAAAAATTATTATTTATTTATTTATTTATTTTCCTTACTTTTGAGAACAAACTTGCGTGGCATTGATAAATGAGTTCAGATCTTCGGCCGCACATCCCGGCCGCACATCCCAGCAGCGCCCCAAAACGACGTCGTTTTGGGGCCAATTTTCCAAAAAAAAAAAAAAAAAAAAAAAAAAAGAAGAAGAAGAAGAACGAGGATCTGCTGGGTTCATCCATATATATATATATATATATATATATTTATATCTATAGATCAAGAAAAAGAAGAAGAGAAGAATCATCAACAAAAAAAAAAAAATAATGAAGATGAAGATGAGAAGAATCATCTTATTATAAAAATAATAATATATATCTATAGATCTGCTGGGTTCTCCTTGCTCTCTCCACTGATCTCTCTCTCTCCTTGCTCTCACGAATTCACTCTCTCCTTGGTCTCTGCACTGAAGCTGTCGATGAAGATGTACGTTTGAAGCCTCTCTCCTTGCTTTCTCCACTTAATTGAAGGCTCTCCATGGAAATTTTTTGAGGGCTCTCGAGTAGGGTTTGAAGGTTGATTATATCAGATTTGCGTTTCTCTCATTCTATTCACAAATCTGTAAGTTATCATCATTTCGGACCTGTATATATATATATATATATGCATATGTTTTGTAACTCAGATTTCTAATTTTCCAGATCTGTTTTGGTTTGTCAATTTCTATGCCCTTTCTCTAAATTGATCCATAAATTAATTTTATAATTGATCCATAAACCCTAAAAAATGAAGGGAGTAAAGATCATAAAACACTGTCTTTCAATTGATTATTTTATATGCAGGCTCTGATCCCATCTAACTCTGTCCAGATTCCCATCTAAATTGATCCATAAATTATTATTATTATTTTTTTGTTGATGATTCTTCTCTTCTTCTTTTTCTTGATCTATAGATATAAATATATATATATATATATATGGATGAACCCAGCAATCCTCGTTCTGTTTGGTTTTTTTTTTTTTTTTTTTTTTAGGAAAATTGGCCCCAAAACGACGTCGTTTTGGGGCGCTGCTAGGAAGTGCGGCCGGGATGTGCGGCCGAAGATATGAACTCTTGATAAAATCCAATTTCGTAGCCTATGGAGAAAGACATTTGGGCTATTACCACGCGGATTGAGGTGGCTGGACTAGATTGGTGACTGGGTCCCATGAAATATGTGGTCAACCCAATCTCGTATCCTATGGAGAAAACAATTGGACTATTACCACACGGATTGTTTCACTGGGTTCCATTAAATATGTAGTCAACAAAGGCCGATCACATAAAAGGACGACTCAGAAACAATTTTTAAATCATAGTTGCAACTTTGCCATAGAAATATAATAATATATATATATTATCTCCTTTGTATTTTTATAAATATATATTTTAAATAAATTATGTTAGTAGTCTTTATATTTTGTTTTTTATATCATTTTAATCCTTATAATTTTAATGAGTTTGATTTTGACTCTTAATTTTAAATTTTGTACTAATTTAATCCAAATGATAATGTCAATTATGATTTTTTTTTTTTAAATGATTACTGAGTTTGTTGAGGTAACTCACTGAGTTGAACAAATAAGTTTATAATTTCGCTTATAAATGACAAAACATGCTGCTTATATGTGCATTTTCCATCAAAAAATACAAACAGTTAAAATCAATTAGATTAAATTGTAACAAATTATAATTTCATGATCAAAATTAAGCAAATTAAAAAATTATAAAAATGAAAATAACACAATGGCGAAAATATAGAAATTACTGATGTAATTCGCCATATAAGTATATTTTTTAACTGGAAGCCACACTTTCATTGCTATAACACTTTCATTGCCCTATATATATATATATATATATTTGTATTTCTATTCATGTAAATACTCGAGTTATATAAATATGGGGTATTTACTCATAAATTATTTTTTATCTACTTATATTTTACTTAGTCTAAATTATTTTTTTTTATGTTGCAATAAGTCATATGAGTGATATAATTATTAAGATATATGTAATAATATTGACAATGTGAATGTTTTGTGATGTAAACATTCATACTGTCAATGTGATGTTCACACGTCAATACGAATGGTCACATTATAAAATATGAATGTTTACATCACTAAATTGTTAAGCGTTCAAAAAATATTTGTATGGATAAAATTTTTCATAAAATATTTCAAATATGAGAATTAAAATTTGGTAGATCAAATTTCTGAATAATAGGATTTATTGAAATATAAGAATATGTTATGGACTAATTAGAATATAAGTACTTAAAAAAAATTCTTAATAAATCCCCCTATAAATATTTATGTATTATATAAATAAATAAAATGAAATTTCATTTTTGTAATATGTTAATAAATAAAATTTTAGGGAGACTTATTTATAAGTTCTTTTTCAGACACTTATGGTATACCATAAAATTTTTCAGACACTTATGGTATACCTACGTAGGCTAAGTCTTATGTAATTTCTTATAGAGTTTCAAGTCCTATTTAGATAGAAATGTATTCTACAAGATTCTAAATAAACGTAACGTGACGTGACACTTACATAAACGTAACGTAACGTGATATCTATATAAACGTAACGTAACGTGATACCTACATAAACGTAACGTAATGTGTCACGTTACGTTTCGCAAACTTAATGAGTTTTTATTTTTTTAAATTGAATGTGAAAATGTTGCTGGTTTATGTTGATGTCACGTTACGTTTCATATAAATATGATAGGAAATTGAATGTTGCCATAGATCATAGGTGTCACATTACGTTTATATTGGTGTCACGTTACGTTACGTTTATGTATATATGGAAAATTGAATGTTACCATAGATCATAGGTGTCACGTTACGTTTATGTAGGTGTCACGTTAAGTTACGTTTATGTAGATATGATTTATGGTAACATGCAATTTCCTTGCATGTTACCATAGATCATAGATGTCACGTTACGTTTATGTAGGTGTCACGTTACGTTACGTTTATATAGATATGATCTATGGTAACATTCAATTTCCTATATATAGTTTTACTACTATAATATTAAGGGTAAATGTGTAAACAAACTTCCCACAGGACTTATGGGAACATAAGTTTTTTAGTAGGACCATATGTAGTATAAGTCTCCCTAATATGACTTATAAATAATCTTCTCAAAATTTTAAAATTGAAACATTAGTTATTAATAATTATTATTTTATGGATTAACTTTCAAGTATCAGTTATCAAAATTCACTCAGGAGTGTTTTAGGAAGATGGTTAAAAGTTATTTTTTGACTTTTTTTGACTTTTTTGTGAGAGAAGAAGTGAGTTTAAAATTGAAAAATGACTTTTAACCCACTTTTCAAAATAGGCTTCAAATTCGTCAATTTGCCACGCTTAACATCAAAACTAAAAGCAAAGTTTTTTTTTGCAATGGGAGTATTTGTGTTAGAACAAAGAAAAATGCTTAGTAGCTCAAATTTGTATGGTTTGAATAGTTTGAATGTACTAAAATGACATTATTTTATCTCTAAAACGACGTCGTTTTGAGATATTCAACTCATAAAAATTCAGACTACCAAGCATTATTATAGAACAAATACCGTTGCAAAAAAATAAAAATAAATGATCACGCAATACTTGTGGTCACCCTTCCTACCACATGGATTAATGCATAAAGATAGGGAAAAAAAAAGAAAAAAAAAAACTCAGAATTTCCAAAAATGTACTCAGATCAGAATCGGTTGTGTGGTCCAAATAAACTTGTGTTTTTTTTTTTATATATAACTATAAAATTAATTTGGCATATTAAATGAAAAATACTTATTAATTTCACATGGTTTTATCTCGTAGAAGGTAGAAACAATTTCTAAACAAATTGAAAATATTCACAAAAGTGAAGCCAAGTCAATGCGCATTGATAAAAATTGAAGTGAATGCAGAAATCAGCACATTTAAAACAGCTCATTCCCAATTAAAATAATACAAGCAGCCACAACATCACATTCAAGTCAAGCACAATCCACTCAAAAGAGGAGCCATCATTTACCCATTATTTTAATATGGATAAATATGAAGAGAATTTATTTTATCTTATTGTCATTAAAATTTTTACGTTGGGTTTGGTTGAAAAATTTGTAAAAGAATTTAAAAAAAGAAAGAAAAAAAATGTATGAAATTAAGTAAAATGTAAATATATTTTATTAATATTTTACTTATCTTTTTTCTTTCGCTTTCTCTTTCTAATCCTTTTTCTCAATCAAACACTGCGTTAGCAACACTGGCTAATTCCTTTTCAAATCTCCCAATCAAACACAGCGTTAACGACACCAATATTTGTTAGGTTTTCATTCAATGTGGTCTGAATTGTTTTGATTTTTATGTAATTTGTTTGGAAAATGTTCAGATTCACAAAAAAAAAAAAAAAAAACTTCTACAATTATACTTATATGATATGATATAGTATTATATATGTCAATTTTTGATTTATTACACATCTAATGATATAAGGTTTAACACCCTTATCATATTATTGTGAGTAGATTTATAAGTTTAAAAGTGTAGGCCTTTAACCTTATTCAATGTGTTGACTATTTGGGAGAGAGCTTATTAGTTAGACGTGGATTTGGTTTTAGATTTTCTAAAATCTTATGTTTCCTTATTGATATTTTTTTGTTAGATTAGAAGGAAATCAATTTTTATTTGAATTAAATCTAGAAAGTATCCCTTTTTTTTTAATCATAAATGTGTAAAAACTCACTCATTTGATTAAAATTTCTCATTTTCTTGGTGGGCTCTCTAAAGAAAAGTCATTTGGCAATTTGGCATCTTCAGAAGTTTCTCCTTACTTCAACAATCTTTCATGGATCTTTATGGTCATACTTTGATTAAAAAATAGATAAGGCTTTTTTTACTGTTCACTTTGTAGATTAAACGGTGTTGTTCGATTAAAAAATAAATAAAATTTTTTCTACGATTCACTTTGTAAATTAAATGATACTATTGGGCTCTGTCCACTTTGTAGATTAAACGGTGTTATTTGATTAAAAAATAGATAAAGTTTTTTCTACGATTTTCTTTGTAGATTAAACAGTACTGTTGGGCTCGTGATGTGATTAGGTATTTTAATTATTTTAGTATAAAAAAAAAAACCTACATGCCAAACACCTCCTAAGGATCTTTAACCTCCATTTGAGAACTAACCGTTCCGGTTCATCTATGGACTCCAACAGATTCAGTTGTTCTTCCATTTTTCTCTTCATCTCAAGCTTTGTGTTTCCTGCAATGGTTGCCGCCGCCATTGGCATCAACTACGGTGAAATTGCGAACAACCTTCCCTCGCCTGAAAATGTAATACCGCTTGTTCGATCCATCGGTGCGACTAAACTCAAGCTCTACAGCGAAAATCCACGAATTCTCAAAGCATTCGCGAACACGGGAATCGAAATCACCGTAGGACTAGGAAACCAGTACTTAGCCAAGATGAGTGATCCTGATCAGGCCCAAGCTTGGGTGAAGAACAACATTCTATCATACTTGCCTTCCACTAAAATCACCTGCATCACAGTCGGAAACATAGTTTTGACATTCAACGACACTTCTCTCATGGACAATCTCCTTCCGGCGATGCAGAACATCCACACAGCTCTGGTGAACCTAAATCTAGACAAGCAAATCTGTGTCACTACGGCACACACTCTCGCGATACTCGAAACGTCAGATCCGCCGTCTTCCGGAGCTTTCCGGCGAGATCTCAGCGGACGCATGGCTCAGATATTGGATTTCCATGTCAAAACCGGATCGCTGATCTTCATCAATGCGTATCCTTATTTTGCGTACAAGTCTAATCCGAAGAGATTCCCGATCGATTTCGTTCTGTTTGAGGCTAATTCAGGGATTGCAGATCCGATCTCGAATCTTCGCTACGATAACATGTTGTTTGCTCAGATAGACGCTGTGTACTTTGCTATGGCTTCGTTAGGGTACGGGACGGTTTCGTTGGAGATCTCGGAGACCGATTGGCCTTCGAAGGGAGACGAAGAGGAAGAAGGAGCGAATATAGAGAATGCGAAGAAGTATAATAGCAATCTGATGAAGATGATTGATGATAAGAAGAAGGGGACGCCGTTGAGGCCGAATTGGGAGATGAATGTGTATGTGTTTGCTCTGTTCAATGAGAACATGAAGCCAGGGCCAACGTCGGAGAGGAATTTCGGGTTGTTCATGGCGGATGGGACGCCGGCGTATTCACTCGGACTCAACGGAAGTCCAAGTACGAGTTTCGGAACGCCGACTCGGAGATTGAGTTCACTGCTTCTTTGTCTCTTCTTCATTACATTTTGCTTACTGTAATTGGTTCAGTTTTTGTTTTGGCGGGTGGGGTTTTTGTTTTGGGGGTGGGGTTAATAATAGGGTAAATCCCATTATTTTGAAAAAAAATACACTATGTCTCACTGGTTTTTTCAGCTCATTATCATTACTACCATTGCTTTCAAACTGACCCTTGTTTTCTGATGGACCCTTTACTAGAATCTAACTCCAATGCCACAATTAATTAGAAAATCTAATGAAAACATGGGGGAGTTCAGAAAAAGAATTCGTGTCTTTAGTTTGAGTTTTTTAGATTAAATTTTTTAGTTTTCATGTTTTTTTTGTTTTTAGTGAATATTTTTAAAATTTTAAATATTTTTTTTTACTTTTTTAGATGCACCTTACTTAGATGTATTAAAAAGTAAAAAAAATGTGAAAAAATATTTTAAAATTTTCATAAATACATAAAAATATAAAAAATATACTGAATTCTCGTTTTTTTTTTTTTTGTATTTTTGGTATTTATTGAATTTTAAAAAGAAAATCACAAATTTTTATTTTTTAGATATTTATGTCAGGTATGTCTAAAAAAAAAAAAAAAAATTACTTAAAATATTAAAAAATTTAGTAAAAACAAAAAAAAATACAAAATACAAGAAAGTAAAATTTTTTAAAAAGTATTTTTAGAAAATTGTAACCAAGCAAATTGTCATTCATATCAAGATTTTCATCCATAGCATCAAAATCCATATTTCTAATAGTCGCGTTGCATTTTTCCAATTAAAGTGAAAATCATCATTTAACGTATTATTGACAAGAGCAATTTCAATTAGGTAGGAAAACGAAATTATATATATATATATATATATATATATGTTTTTGCAAAGAAAAAAAGGATGTTCCATGAGGATATCACAGAATTTGCGAGCTTTGATCCCGAAATAATTGATTGACGGTCATATTTAATCCAGTCTAAAAAAAGGAACTCACTATTGATGTACCCAATAGAGCTCAGCCATGTATTATAAAAGAAGTCAAATATCAATCAGAATACAACGTAGGATTTTCAAAGAGAATCAGTTGAACAATGCCAGTATTTTAGGCCCTTCAGGAGTCGAACATGACACACCTCAATAGAGAAGACTACCTTCTCCACGAGACCACGACCCTGATGGTACTGAAACTATATCATCTGGGAACAAACATTGTGAATTGTCTTGATTTAAGTCTCTTTCTGTAGATTTACCTTTACTTTTTCTTCGTTTTTTCCTCCCTTTGGGAGCCGCTTAATAGCCCGTACGTACTTGAGCAAAAAGTCATTTTCAACATATAGTAACAAACCTCCCCAAAAGCACTAATGTAGACCCAAAAACCAACAAGTGACCTCAAACAGTAAAACAACAAGACCACGAGCCACAAAAATATGGACAAAATACTTTAAAACACTACAAAAAATAAAATAAAAATAAAATTTAAAAAAAGACAGACAGAGCCCTATATACAAACTACGAACTCCCTAAAGATTGCAAGCTACGTATAGTTGAATAAATCCAAAGCAGTTCTAGGACTAGATCTGGAGAAAATGGATGGACAGTAAGATCTACTGAGAAAATTGAAGGGAAGACTAAGTTGTATTTGGTTGGGAGATTTGTGAAAAGATTTGGAAAGAAAAAGAAAAAAATAAGTGAAATGTAAATAAAATATATTTACTTTCATCTAATTTCACATACCTTTTCTCTTTTCATTTTCAAAATCTCCTAACCAAACATAACATAAATCAATGCCAGAAAAAGAAGTTGGAGACGGCTCTGTGATAACCATGTTCTGTATTATGCTAATTGATCTTTATTATGAATATGATTATGTGTTTGATATGATTTTGAGTGCCATTTATATGAATATATGTGGTTTTGAATTTCTATTTGTTCACCGTAGGAAAATCTGTTTGATTATCTGCTTTAGAATTTAAATTGAAGGCCTTATCGGCCATGAATAACACAGGATAAGTTATCCATTGTGATTCCTACTCCAACCCACTGCACAAGTTAGTATCAAGCGCTGCTATACTCGTCAGCGAAGATGTCAAAACACGTAACTATACTCTCTCTCTCTCTCACTCTCTCTCATATACACAGTGTTTATAGTATATCTAAGGACTGTAACAAACAGTAAATTTGTTGAATTTGAATTTTGGGGATTTGTTGGTTTTTGTTTGTGCAGAAGAAATTTGATTTGGCATGTTTGTGCAGAAAGAAATTTAAATTGGCATGTGGGATGTGCAAAGAAAAGGGTTATACAATTGCAAATTGTACAAAACGGAATTCAACAATACAGTGGTCACCTTTGATACTGTGTTTGTAGGTGAGAATTTTTTCCCCACCATTTTCTTGTTCTTTTTATTTATTTATATATTTCCATGGAACCATGTTAAGTCCACAGTGGTTTTGATGATTTCACATGATTGCTTATGTGCATCCTTGTCTTGAAAAAAAAAAAAAAGAGTTGCTTAAATGTTTTATTTGATAGCCCACAAGCATATGGTTAACTTGATCATTGTATAGAGATTTTAATCTAGTCTTGAAAGGTCCCTAGAAGTTTATAAGGCAATTCAGTGAAGAATACTGCAAAGTGAGAGATTTATAACAAAAATATAGTATAGCAAATTAGATTTATTATTGCTACAACTAGAACTAGAAATATGCATCCTACTACAATTACCATCTCAACTAGTAATACAAACTACAACATTCATTTCAATCTCATAATCAACATTGTCATTGTATTACAAAACACAAATGTTCTGTTCAAGCATTTCTAGACAACGTTTATAATGATAAATTTATTCGATAGACAATATTCGTTATACAGGCATAAATGTCATCGAACCTCTACTTCTGAAATTGTGACATCATTTATAGAGCAAAGTTCTAGGGTTTTAGACATACTTGCATTTGTCACACCCATGATTTTAGAGAAAGCGGGTTGCTTAGGAGTAGGTAAAACCATTGTTTCCGTGGTAAGCATAGACACAATATCTAACATGTTTGGTCTGTCAGCTGCAATTTCTTGAACGCACAAGAAACCAACTTGAATGTATCGTATAGCCTCACTTATGGAACATGTTTCAACTAATGCTTGATCCACTAACTCCAAACCATTCTCTTCTTTCCAAAGCTCCCATGCCTAAACAAGTTCAGAAAAATATCATACAAAGTCAGTCCAAAAAACAAAGAAAGAGGTTTTACAAAATTGGACGATATTTCAATTACTTACATATCCTAGTAAGTTCAACGCACGATCAGGTCGATAGAAACTTGTGTTCTTCTTCCCACTTATGATCTCTAGCATCATGACTCCAAAGCTGAAAACATCGGATTTCACAGAAAAAAGACCATCCATAGCATATTCAGGAGACATGTAACCACTGTTTCCATCATTCAATAGATTATATTATTATGAAAATCCAATGCATTTGATGTATATATATAAAGAAATTTTATTTGTACATGTTTGAAACAACTATCTCACTTACTGTGTTCCTATTATATTATTATGAAAATCCAATGCATTTGATATATATATAAAGAAATTTTATTTGTACATGTTTGAAACAACTATCTCACTCTGTGTTCCTACAATTCTTTTTGTGCTTGCTTGATTTTCATCATCACAAAAAATTCTGACAGTGCCAAAGTTAGATATTTTTGGATTCATGTCCTTGTCCAATAAAATATTGCTGGTTTTCAAATCTCTATGAATGATCTTTAATCTGGAGTACTTATGAAGGTACAATAGTCCCTGAGCAATTCCTCCAATGATACGAACACGCATTTTCCAATCTAGTAAATATTGTTTCGTATCTGCCATAAAATTTGCATGGAGTAAATAAATACGCATAAGAGCACTGGAGACCAGGAAGAAATCACAAGGGCAATTGATCAGTTGAAAGTAGCAAAGTAACGAACCAAATATAAAGAAATCCAAGCTATTGTTGGGTAAGTACTCATATATTAATATCCTCTCATTTCTTTGAATGCAACAACCCAAAAGTCTAACAAGATTACAGTGTTGCAGCCTTGAGATCAATAAAACCTCATTCTTAAACTCCTCTAATCCTTGTCTTGAGCTGCTAGAAAGTCTTTTTACTGCTATTTCTTGTCCATTAACCAACTGACCCTGAAAGTTTAAATTTCTTAATCATCTTACAAAATTCATAAAAGTCACTTAAAAAAAAGAAGAAGAAAGAGAATGTGATGCATTAAAAGGGGAAAAAAAAAAAGCTTGGGAGCTCTAATTAAGCACCCCAATCCACCCCCAATGACGTGGAATGAACCACATCCACACTCATCATCCCTCCTCTCTCTGTGTCTCCCTATTCTCTCTCTTTTCCAACTCATGAGAGGTCAAAATGGGAGTGATGTATTAGGAGATGTAGCACCACTTTTTTAAAAAAAAAAATAGTAACGCAATAAAGATTTATATATTTATTACAAGAAAATGCAAGATGGTTCTTGAATGGAAAAACAAAATAGCATATTAATCCTGAATCTTTAGACCACTAGAATTTTCTACAACTAATCCATAATTTTGGGATGGCAAATTAGAAAGAGCATCATACAAAAAAGTAATATTTTATCCGAGTCAAAAAAATAAATTTTGGTTTAATTGCACTTAGCATCATTACACTTTTACTAAAATATCGCTGTAGTCCCTCCACTTTCAATTATGACAGTTACTTGCTTACATTGAATTCAAATTGCAATGTCACCCTTATCTCTCGTTAACCAGGTTGACGTAAATTAAAATAAAAATTTTAGTAAAATTACATGTACTAAATTTTGGTGGAAATGCAATGGTGCTAAGAATATCTTCAACGCTTACTCTAATTTTTCATCAAATTTGAGTAAAAATTTAATGAAGAGTTTCATCTAATACTACGTATTCCAACGCTAATTTTTCAAGTTTCATTAAACAATCAGTTGATTGGGAGAACAATTGGCAGGACAACTAGGAGGACAACCGGCAATGGGCAATTTTGCAAGCAACAATGGGCAACTTTGCATGCCGGACAACTGGCTAGTTGTCCAGTGTACGGTGAAGCCTCAACGGCAATTTGCAAAAATTTGATGAACGGCTATTTGCAAAAATTTGATGAACGCTAAAACTTCCCTCAATTTGATGAAAGTTTTGAATTTTCCCTCATTTGATATGGATTTGATTTCATGGTTGGAGCAGAAAAAATATACTTATTTCATCAAATTTAAATTTGATAAAAAAAGAAAGTAAGCAATGGAGACACTCTAAAGAGGAAAGAAAAAGGTACTATGGCTTGCAAGGCAAATTATGTCTAGTTTATTAACGTCAGATGAACATAATGATGATATTACAATTTAACTTAAAGTGTAAGGAGGTTGACTATCAAAATTAAATATAAAGAGGCCAAAATAGAAATTGTAGTGAAAGTATAGGATGCTAAATAAATGTAACTAACCCTTATATTTTTACCTTATAAACAGGTCCATAACCACCCTGACCAATCTTATTTTTCTCGGAGAAGTACTCTGTAGCAGTTTCTATAATAGAAAAACTGACAAAAGGTAACTCGCGATCCTTTTTCTCCCTTAACATGAGCTTTCCTGCATTGCTTAATTCATCAATGGTTGTGGCACTGTTGTTCAATTCATCCATTAACAACTGCATCCCCTGCACAATCCCAGCTTTGTTGCTTCCTCCTGATTAGTTTGAAAAGAAAATTTATCTTTTTAGATTGGCTTAGAATTTAAATAAGCCGTTGATATGATATAGCAAAAAAAAGATACAATACCTTTGAATGATCGATTTTTCCGTCGTAGATAGCACAATAATGAGATCAAAATCAGAATTAGTAGGGAAGCCATTGGACCACCAATAATCAACCATAGATGCCTCTTCCGATTGTTGAGAGTTGTGTTATTTGGACTCTCTATTGGGACAGAGTTAAAAAAAAAAAAAAGAAATCATTAGTTTGTAGCTATAAGAATATATATAATTGTTTGACAGAAACAATCACACAGATGTAAAATAAAGAGTGAGACCACATTTGAGCATCAGCGATGACATTCATCTGCATTATCCAACCAAAATTTTTAAAAACCATTGCAACAGTCCTCTTGGGAATGGACTTGTAATTATTCAAAAATAATAATAAAAGCCATAACTGGATGTAAATGTTATTGATGATAATGGTTATAATAATGATTCTAGGGTAAATCACATAAATGAAAAGGCAGCACTTGGCAATCTCCATCTTCAATACTCCTTATTAAAGGGCATAAATTAATTAGGGAAAAATATTAAAATACCTTATTATTAGCAAACCCCACATGTATTATAAAACATGTGGGTTTTTTTTTTTTTTTTTTTTTCAACCAAATTTCAAGGGTTGTGCTTGTATTTTGCTCAATTAACTAAGGAACCATATATTTAGTATTAGAAAAAGACTTACCACTTTTTGCAAGACTGCTGCCGTTACGAATGTACAAGACATTTTCAATATCCCACGTATATACTGAAACTTTATAAAATGCGCACCCTGACGTCACCCCATTAGATGGAGTTACAGAAGCATAGCCTTGACAAGAACAATTTGTCCTACATATCTCCTTGCAGTCACTAAGATCGAGGCTCAAATTAAATGAACTAAACAAATACCGATCGAACTCCATTCTTTTTCTCGTCTCCTTGAACCCATCTCCACCTATACAGTTGGATGGGCTATAGGTTACACAACCCCCAGATTTCAAAGATCCTAGGTCAGGATCACAATTTACCATTATGTGGCAATAAAAAGTATAGTCACAGATATAAAGCACTCCAGAAGAATCTAACCAAATCAAATTATAGGTATCAGTGTCGTTCCAAGTGAAATAACTCTCATTCCCATTCGAGAAGTAACTGAATTTGAATGAATTGTTAAAATCATTACTAAATAAAGCATAATCATCCTTATTAAGTAAACTAAAATTGTACCCATTCCACATCCCACTTCTCCAATAAACAACTCTTCTAGATCTTCTCATAGTTATAAGTTGTTTTGTGTTGTTTGGATCAATACCTAGAGTGAAACGCCCCAGATCCGGATCCTCTGGTGTTGACCATGAAGTGAGAAACCGATGTTGCGGCTTACCCCCACTCTTCAAGTTAAACGTACCCAATTTCATGCCTTTTAGCCATACATCGGATGGATAATCGAAACTTTGCCACACAATATGATCTCCGGATCTCAAAACAAAATTCCCAGAATCAAGAAGTGTTGCGCTTGTGCTAATACTAGAAGATTGTTCAGAGTTGAGAGTGATGGCGATCCCTCTGCTGTCATTGATCATCAGCTTCCCCTCTTGAGTTATCTTTAGTACTCCAGAGCTATCTGTCAGTGGATTGTCTCTGTTGGCAAGCCATACCACCGTCTGGTTTCCATACAGTGTTGTTGTGGTGACTTGAATTCCCAAGTAGTGGTTGGTGGATCCACTAGGGCCGCCAAAGAAGCAAAGTTGAAACTGCCCATCGGAAGATATTAGATGTTGGTAGTCTTTCATTTCTTGCCCAACTACAAGCGTGTCTGTTGAATTGGAAACACCGACATGAAAGAACCAACAAGAGAACACCAACAACCCAAACAAGGTAAAAAAACAACCACTAAACATTGTTTCATCATTCTTGCATCTAATTCTACAGAAATTAATGATTCACATGAAAATAGCATTTCACAATATATATATAATATATATATATATTTAAGAGTGGATACATAGAATGTTATTGGTTTCATATTGATGTGATAATTTGATAAAGTGAAAAAAATAAATAAATAAAAATTTGTTGGTAATGCTAAAGTCGTTTGTCACATTCGTAGGCCCCAGAGGGGTCGTCCTCGTCCTCATCTTATTCAAGCAGCGGGTCATCGTTTGGACAAAAAAATGACCGGAGAGGTTTCAGAATTCCTTGCAGGTTTCATGTGAAAATTACAGTGCCATATATGTCCACTACAAAAAATTAAAATTTTAGAGACAATTATTTTTTAAGGACTAATATTTTTGTTGTGAAAAATGTTATTATATTTTTAGCAACGGAAATTGGATATTAGTGATAAATTATTATTTTTTTGGAACCAAGTTTTTTGTCTTAAAAATAAATCTTTTTGAGACCAAATTATTTTATCCTTAAAAGTGTATTTATTAGCGACATTTTCAAAATTTTGTCGCTAAAAGCTTTGTTTTTTATCAGAAAATTTAGTCTAAAAAACTCTTATATGTTGTAGTGTTGTTGACTAGAATCTAGATTTTAGAGTAGTTTTTCGTATGATTAAAAAATTTTATTTTTATTTTTTTTGGGCAAATTAAAAAAAAAAAACTCTGGATTTCAAAGTGTTTTTTAATTTAAACCCCAGAATTTTAATTTATCAATTTAAACCCTGATGTTACTTCCGTGTCAAAATTTATCCCTTGTCTATCTCCGTTTGATGGACTAATGGAAACCTTCATTTTTTGCCCCAAAACGACATCATTTTGCCTCAATCCCATATATAAGTCCCAATTCATTGATTAGGGTTTCAATTTTACCCCAATTTGTCGATTAGGGCAACAAGAAAGAAGAATCAAGATGGAGAGAAGTCGCCGAAGAAGGAGTTTGCCAGTTTGGGAGAGTGTTGGAGCAACAAATTATGTCGGAAGGGATGATCAGAGAAAGAAAGACGGCAGGACGAGGCAATTGGCTACCGGTTCAACAACCTGCCACCTTCACCTGCCATACATCATCACCCCCTTTTCTAGATCCACTTTCTATCACTACCTCATCTCTTCTTGAGGAAGCTTAACCATAGCTACATCGATTCAACTATGTTCAACAACATCGCCATCTCCAAACCCCTAAATCAATTCAACAATCTCTCTCTCTCTCTCTCTCTAAATATATATGTATTATATGTATATGTGAAGAATGAATTTTTGGGTAAGGGATATACAAATGAAATTGAGAGATTTTAGGGCTAAGATTCATATCCATCTCTCCATCTTGCCAAAGTAGAAACCCCAAAATTGACGATATAAGGGCAGATGTTGGGCTGGGTACAAATAGATTGTGAAGTTAAAGTTGAAGTCGCAATTGCATATCCATCGCCAATTTACATTTCCAGCAATGGCGAACTATGCTGAATCCATCTCCGGTGATGGCACAAAGACGAGTTAGGTTAGGCCAGTGGAAAAAGAAGAATAACAATTGTCGTGGACGGGGAAGTGAGGGGATGATGGTCGCCGGTGGAAAACGGAATGGGAAGATGATGATCGCTGGTCAAAAAGAAATGAGAGTTACCTGGGTATTAGAGAATGAATGAGAGAAGATGGTGATGAGGACTAATGGGATTTGATACCATGTATGTGATAGTTCATGGATAAGTTTATTATGGATTGCTAAGATATAATAAATGTATGATTAATAGTGATAGTAATTTGGTGTAATTGAGTTTAAGTATATGAGGAATATCAAGTTAAGATAGCAAATGAAATAGTGCCATGTGTACCTTAAAAATTTTCTCCGTCAGCCAAAGTAACAGAAATGAACGGATGGTTAAAATTGAAACCAAATCGATTATGGCGGAGGTTGGTGGGTATGAAATATGGAGAGGGTTGGGAGGTTGGGGATCGAGGGATGTGTGTGTTTCTTATGGTTGTGGTTTGTGGAAAGGAATTTTGATGGGACGGGTAGAGTTTTGGGATAGGGTGGTCTTTCGAGTGGGTGAAGGGATGAGGGTAGTTTCTAGAAGATAGATGGTGCAGTGAAGTTTGTTTGGAAGTTCGTTTCCCTTTGATTTTTGCCATTACTGTGGACCGGGAGACTATGGTGGCTTCTTATTTAGGGAGACAAAGCTGTGGTTTGGAACATTCATTTGCGTAGGTAGGTACAGGATTGGGAGGTTGATCAATTGGTGGATTTGTGGAGCTTCTTGCATGGATTGCGGGTTATTGGGATGGGAGAAGATGTCTTGATGTAGAATGGTTCGGGTGCTAAGGGGTGTTTTTCGGTTTCTGCTTTCTATCGAAGTATGGTGGGAAGGGTATTTCCTTGGAAGAGTGTTTAGGTGGAGTTCCATCAAAGGGGGCTTTCTTTATATGGATGGCGGCCTTAGGTCAGAATTTGATGATTAATAATTTGGTCTGGCATGATCATGTTATAGTTAATCGATGTTATATGTGTTGCGCGGATGCGGAGTTGGTAGATCATTTGTTTCTTCATTGTTTAGTGGCTTCACTACTGTAAGGGCTCATTTGTTCTCTTTTTAGGATTATTTGGGTACTATTGAAAGGGATGTTGGATATGCTTTGGTGTTGGTGAGGGGTTTGAGTTGGGCGTCGCCGGTTGTGTGTTTGGTTGTTGGCGCCGTTGTGCTTGATGTGGTTAGTTTGGTTGGAACAGAATAGGCGGACGTTTCAAGACATTCATCACTCTATTTCTCAGCTTGTGGGTCGTCTTTTACTAGTTTTATATAGTTGGTTGGAGAGGAAGGTTGATCCAAACATGTTTACTTTCTTAGATTTTTTGAATAGTGTCATTGGTTAGGTTTGGGCAGCTCCCCAATTGGAGACGTTTGTATTCTTTGTATCTCCTTGATTTTTTTTATTAAAGTATTTTATTTATCAAAAAAAAAAAAAAATTGAAACCAAATCAAATAATCAAAGTTTAAATTGATAAAATTAAATTTCTGATATTTAAATTGAAAATTTTCTGATATTTTTAAAATTATATTATAATTTTTTAATGTAAAATTTAATTTTCTTCTTTTATTCTCATAACTAAAAATTTTGGTGTTATTTATAGCTTTTATTATTTAGTGCCTTTGAACAATAAAGGTAGCATTTAGTAGAGTTTTCTAAATATAATTTGAGAATAGAGTTATATATTGAGTTTGTGAGTTTTAGAATTATGATTTTAGTGTGAAAAATTTGTTTGGTTATGGGTTTTGAAAAGAGTTTCGAATTGAGTTTGGAAGGGAGTTTTGAGTTTTTGAAATTAAAAAAGTTATTTTATTCAAAAACTTACAATTTATAACCAAACACACAATCTAAAATTCTATTCAAAGTTCATATAAAAATTTTAAAAAAATTCAAAAATATTTTTTATTTACAATGTAAAGATAACAGGTGCCAAAAAAAAAAATCAAACATTGTTCCTATCAACTAGCCTGATGTCGGGGAGGAGAATTGAGTTAGCTAAATTTTTCTGCCTGAAAATGAGTTTTCAAAAGTGGGTGTAGAATTATAAAAACTCAAAACAAACACTACACTAATGAAAGTGGGTGGAAATGTGCTTGGCAAACATAACCAAACACAACGTTTTTCTTGATCGTAGTCTTTGATTATTTTATGGCCTTTGGATAAAAGAGTTTTGTTAAGGTATTCTCGAAACACAATCCTGTGGTATTTTATGCTATTGTTCCGATCATATGGTGTTCCTTGATATATGATTGATGGAGAATGAGAGATATTATTTTTTGTGTTGGGTGATTAAGGAATATGAAGAAGCATGGTGAGTAATGATTAGTAAATGAATATGGATACGTGGTACTCTGGAGTATCTAATAATTTTAGAGTTGGGGTGGCTGTTGTGCAGCCAAATGAGCTCATTTTGATAATCCAAACTGTTCACATTTTAAAGTATATCAAGTATAACATACTTGCAAAAAATCAAGTTAATCGAATATCACTAACCTTTTCATCCACTCATATTTGTATCTACAAAAATAAATGATTATTGTGATTTAAAATATTAAAATGAATACAAATATAAGTGGATGAAATGGTTAACGATATCCGATTAACTTGATTTTTTTGCAAGTATATTCTACTCTATATAATCTAAAATATAAACGATTCGGATTATCAAAAGAGGCTCCAAAATGAGCCCATAAAACTGCACAATAACCACCCCAAATTTAATAATTTTCCATTGCGAAGGGCCTTTGGACAAAATATTTTATTAGAGTTCACTCATGAGAGGCTCTTTGACAAGAAATATATATAATATATATGTATTAATTACACAAATGAATCTCAAAATATGTATTTTGTAGAAGGGAAAATTACGTTATTAGTCCCTGTATTTTGAATTTGTGTCATTTTAGTTCTTATTATTTTAATTGACTCAATTTTGACTCTAAAATTATGATTTCATCTCAATTTAGTCAAATTGCTTATAATTGTTAACATTTTTTAATAAAAAATATGTATATAAGTGACATGTATCATGATTTTCAAGGCAAATTATAAAATTGTTCAACTCAATGAATTAATTTCAACCAATTCAGCAAAAATTTTCCATTAAAAATACTAACAGTATTATCAATTGAACCAGATTGACAGATTTTAAAATTAAGGGTCAAAATTGAGCTAATTGAAAGTGTAAAGACAAAAATAACACAAAAGACAAAATGTAAGGACTATCGATATAATTTATCCTTTGTAGAATTTTGATCTCCAATGTTTCAAATGTCTCAATTTGGTCTTAAACTTATTAATTTTGTCACTAAATGGTCTCCACCTCGATTTTTATCTACCATTGATAACGGAAGTAAAAACATTTTAATCAATCCACATATAACACTAAGAGCTCGTTTGGCATGTCCCTTGGGGCTAAAATAGTCATATAAGACAAAATAGGTTATTTTAGTTAAATAGAAAAAAAATGTCACATCCAATTTATAATCATTTCATTTTTTACTGTCTAAATTTACTAGAATTAAAATCACTATTACAATAAATTTTTTTTTTTTTTTGGTGAAATTTCTGACTTTCTATAATTTCAGTAGATGGTCTTTTTTTTTTTTTCTTTTTTTTTTACAATTTAGTAGATTTGGTTAGAGAAAAATTCATTATTACAGTAATTTTTTTCTGTAACAATTACAAACACCAATAATGTAAGAAATTTTAAAAAAATTATAAAAAAAAAATATATTATAGAATTTTGAGAAAGTTAAATGAGAGTATAACTTATTTTGTGACGTGGTGTAACTCAAATATTATAAAATCTGTATTTTTTTTTTTTTTATAAATAATTGATTGTTGCTTGGTAGCTCGAAATGGGACGACTCGAGTGGCCCAAAACGCAGTATTTTTCTCTCATTTCTATCTCTATTGTCTATCTTCTTGATCTCCTCTCTGTCTCTTTCTGTCTATCTTCTCCAAACGAAAAACACTCTCTGTTCCCTTAGATTTGAAGCTCGAGGTCCCTCTCATTTCCCTGATCTCTCTCATTCTTCTCATTTCTATTAAACCTTCTGATCGCGGAAGGAGGACGGACGAACGACGACGAAGGAGGAGGAACGATGGGCTGCGACAGTGAACGATGGAGGACGAACGACGGCCTGAGACAGCGAACCACGAACGACGAAATACAGTACTAAGCAACTCGTCACGTACCGGCGCCAGAAAGTCCTCATTAATTTCGAATTGTACATTACTATACCAGCCAACCCAGTGAACAAATTGGTCCCAACATCCAAGAGCTCTAAACTGTGCCATGTTGAACGCTCTCTGATAGCACATTGTTCCTCAAAGACAAAGACAAGTACACTAGGCCTTGAATTTGACAAACTTGTGAAGGAATTGAACCTGATAGCACATTGTTCCTGACAGATGGCAGTTTATAGGTGATTTGTATATCCTAGTGGATGTATAGCTTTGGGCTATGTTTTTGCTTAGCGAATTAATGTATATGGCTGTTTGGAATTGATGTATATGGCTGTTTGAGCTTACAATGGGGTGCCCACCCATGTATAAAGAAAAAAACAATTTCTAAGGATGGATCAACCCCACTCGAAATCCAACTATATAAGATGGCCAAAATTTTACTCTTGAAGACAAAAATAGGAGTCCCAACTTCGTTAAAACTTCTTCTATTAGGCTGCATGCAGATGCTCCCTATCAATGCCAAAGGGCCCAAAATTAAACAAGTGCTGCAAAATTGAAAACAAAACCAACTAATTTCAGATCATACAGAATGCCGTGAGTTAAATAAAAATCAATTCATTACTTGCAATCACACCCACCAGCAGCAGCGGCGGTAGCACCCTTGCGGCACACACAGCAGCGGACGCAGCCTAGTTGGTGACACACAGGTTGGCTCCTCTCTCTACTCTTTGTTACCCAGTCGATGTTCCTCTCCTCTCACTGTTTAGAGGTTAGTCGGTCTCTCCTCTCTTTACTCTCTTCTTTCCTTTGTTTTTTTTTTTTTTTTTTCCATTTCAGATGAAAGGTGTGGCTGAACATAGATGTGGGTGTACAAGGAATCTGGGGGTGTACAAAGGACTCAGGCCATTCGAGCCTCATTATACTCGAGCTACCAAGCGGGACCGTAAATAATTTCTCTTAATAATATGCTTTAAAAAAAAAAATTAATTCGCTATGCATGTGATGTGACGATGTGACATTCTACCTTGCCGGCGAAGACAAGTTATTACTGACTTTGCTGGCGACGACTTATAACTGGACTTTGTATTTTTTTTATAAATAATTTCTCTTAATAATATGTTTTAAAAAAAAATTAGGCTCTGTTTGGTGGAAGAGCTTGATTTGAACATGGTGTTTGTTTATAATTTTTAAAAATTAATTTTACACTCACTTTTGAAAATGCGGTCGAAGAAGGAAAAATTTGAACTAACCGGTCGTCTAGCCGGGTTGACCGGAACAGGTAATTTTTTTTTTTTTTTGCAATTGACCCATGTTAATTTTTATATATTCAATGAAAAAAATATTTTTCAAAATTTTAAATTTTTTTTATGAGTTTTAATAGAATTTTGAGTTGTGTGTTTGGTTATAAGTTGTAAGTTTTTGTATGTCACATAAAAAATTCTCTACTCAATTTAAAACTCTTTTCAAAACTCATTCACCAAACAAAATTTTCACACTCAAATCATAATTTTAAAATTCATAAATTTAAAATACAATTTTATTCTTAAATCATATTAAGAAAATTTTACCAAACACAACCTTAGTAGTCCATGCCTGCGATGTGACGATGTGACTTAAGTTATGACAGACTTTACCCGCGACGACTTGTGACTGGACTTTGGTGACAAGTAAGAGGATTTTTTTATTTTTTTATTTTTTTTAAAAAAAAACAGCAACTATATTATATAATATATATATGTACCAGGTACGGAGGCAGTATCTTGCACGGCGAGTTACTCATTTTTTAATTTTTATTAAAATTAAAAAAAAATTTTATATTAAAATTGATTTTTTTATTTGAAAAGAAGTGTTGTTAATAATCTATTAATAAGGCAAGAGGGATTTTGAAAATGTCTTGAAAATTATGTGAGATAAACATTTTGATTTCAATGGCTTGAGATTTGCTCCCAAGTTTATATCAATGGTTGAGATTTGCTCCCAAGTTATATCAATGGCTCACAGTTCCCGCCCAACATTTCTGTGTCTCCCATACCCTCTGTCTACCATCTGTCTTCTCATACACTCTATCTACCTTCCCATTCCTACTCTCTGATGAGATGTGAAGCTTGGCAAATACTGCTGCAGAGTAATGGTTTAGAAAAGAGCTTCCCATTCCCATTCAAAAACCTTCCCATTTGGAAAAGAGCTTGGCAAATACTGCTGCAGAGTAATGGCAAATACTGCTGCAGAGTAAGCTTGGCAAATACTGCTACTGCAAATAAGCTTCCCATTCCCTTTGTGAAAATATACTGCTGCAGAGTTGAGAGAAGCAGATAGTGAGGTGTGTATTGTATATATTGTTATAGCATTTGATGATAACATGCGAAATTGATTTGAGAAGGTTGGAAAAGAATATGCAACTTCCTGTTGCTACTTGGATTATCATATATCCGATTCATATGATATGTCGATGTCGATTTCATATATGCGAAATCCCTTTGTCAATATCCGATTCATAGTTTTGCTACTTGGATTATAGCATTTGTTTTTTTAAGTGGTTCCATTTCCTTGCTCTGTTTTTCTGTTTTTGGGTTTGGATTTTGGGTTCAAAAGAAATTCTGGGTTCAAAAGAAATTCTGGATGATATTATAACTATAGTTGTGCAGATTTGTGGATGATATTATGGAAACTATAGTTAAAATATAGTTGTGCAGATTTGTGCAGATTTGTGGATGATAACTATAGTTAAAATATTATAACTATATTATGGAAAAGAAATTCTGTGTGCTGATAACTATAGTTGTATGGAAAAGAAATTCTGGGTTCAAAAGAAATTCTGCTGGGTTCTTAACTATAGTTTTGAAAACATGATATTTGAAAACATGACTTTAATAGAGTTGAAAACATAACTGTAATATCGAGTGGTATTACATGAACCTCTGTATGATATATGATATATGATATATGCTGTACCTCTCTAAAAAAATAATGAAATCAAGTTGTTGGGAGCAATAGTTTTGTACAGCAATAGTTTTGTACAGCAATATCATACAGAGGTTTAGCATATAGTTTTGTACAGAGGCTCGACAGCAATAGTTTTGTACAGCAATAGTCAAATTCTGCACAGTCAAACCAAGTCTTGCTATATGATATGTGATATATGATATATGCTGTATGATCTGCTGGGTTCTTAACTGCTGGGTTCAAAAGTTATTGAATTCAAATTATGCACTCTTAACTGCTGGGTTGAATTCAAATTCTGCACAGTCAAATTTTTATGCACTGGCTATGTACACTTAGTATATCCACATGGGTTCAAATTCTGCACAGTCAAATTCTGCACAGTCAAATTTTTATGCTGTACACTTAGTTCTCATATATCCCCTTGCACTTAGTTTCTTCCCTTATGTACACTTAGTTCTCATATATCCCCTGCACAGTCAAATTATAATTTGGTTCATATAATTTAGTTCAAACTGATATTTCAAATTTAGTTCAAACTGATATTTGGTTCATATAATTAGTTGTCTGCATCATTTTTCTTATTATTATTATTGTTATTTTACATGAAAAGGAAGTGACAACAGATAATAAATAACAGATAAAGGTAACAAGTAACAGGCAACATGGCAATCACATTTTTTTATTGCTATATATGCAGATGTTAAAATAATGTTATGATAACATATTAACAAGTTTGTTAAATTATTTTTTTTCAAAAAAAGAAAAGAAAAGTGTTCACACCCCCCATGGTTGCAGGATACCCACATGGTTACAATGATCTAAGACAAATCAATGGATCAGAGCTGATCATTTAATTGACTAAAATTTCAGTTTTCAATTTATTTTTTTTATAAGACAATCTGAATGGTCTTGATTTGTTATGTCACTAATATTTTTCTCTCTCTTTTTCTGAAAGCTAATTTTGTTTTTGGCAATAAAAGAAATTGAACCCTTTAATATTTAGGTTGAAGACCAAGTGAGGACACAGTTTTGCTATATGAACCAAATATCAGTTTGAACATATGCTGGGTTGAATTCAAATTCTGCACAGTTATTGAATTCAAATTCAAAAGTTATTGAATTCATATATGCTGGGTCCAATTCAATAGATATATGGGTTCAATAGAGTATTCTTATTATTTATTATTTAGTATTCTCTCATTTTTATTCTTTCATTTTTGTTCTTCTTCTTGACTGCATTTTGTTTCTTCTTAACTCCATTTTTATTCTCTTCATTTTTGTTCTTCCTCTCTCAGCTTTTGCCTTCATCAGAGCTTCTGTGGATCACTCTGACCACTCTCACCGTTGTTCACTCTGGGCTCCATATGAAATAGGAACTTGAAACAGAGGTGGAAATGATTAACTCGGCTGCTCGGTAATGTGAAACAGGAACTCTGCTCGGTAATGTGAAACAAAATGACTACTCCAAATTTTTATATAACATACACTTAGTTTTCTATATCCCGTTGCACTTAGTTTCTTTCCTTATTATATAGATATTTCTTCCCTTATTATATGAACCACATATTTAGTTCAAATATATTTTTTCAAATTATAATTTGGTTCATATAATTTAGTTCACACTAAAATATACATAAACCAATAACTGATATTTCAAATTTAACTTAACCCAATAACTGGTATTTCATGAACCAATAACTGATATACATGAACCAATATATTTATATATTTATTTCATGAACCAATAACTGATATATCATATAAATTTAACTTAACCCACATGAACCAATAACTGATATTTATATGAACCACAGACTCAGTATATTTTAGTTCAAATTTAGTTCAATAAGGGATGAAATTCTTTGATGAAATTTTTATATAACATACACTTAGTTTTCATATATCCTCAGTAAATTTTGATGAAATATATTAAATTCTTAGTTGGTTCAGTTTTAATTTTGATTTTGAAATGGGTTTGAAAGATTTCGGTTTTGATTTTGAAATGGGTTTGTATGATTTCGGTTTTGATTTCGATATATTACTTATTTTTTAATTGAAATCAGGAACTTGAACTTGAAACAGGAACTTTGCTCGGCTGCTCGGCTGCTCGGTTAGTTAATCAGGAACTTGGAGCCATAAAAAATAAAAAGCTCGACTGCTCGGTTAATTTATTGCTTTGGTAACGTTTGGCTGCAGCTTCTGTTATTGCTTTACTTTGATATTGAGCCAACTGAGTAAAACCGAAGAAGAATTCTGCTCAAGTTGTGTTTTCAAAGCAGAATTTCTTATCACCAAAGAGTAGTTGCAAAGGCTATGTTTTTTATCACCAAAATCACCAAATTCTGCTCAATATGTTTACTGTCAACTGTTTATAACCAAAATCATAAATTTTGGTGAAGCCAAAAATTCTGCTCAATGGATTTTTTAAATTAGTTTGGTGTTATACACTAGAAAATTGGTTTCAAAAAATGTTTTTACAGATGTGCTTTGATTTTTCTATGTTTGTTATTTAAAATGAAATTCAGTGCTCTTAAAAAAATAGATGATCTTGACAAATCATGTGAATCATGTGAATCTGTGTGTTTCCAAATTTTGATTCACATGAGTGCCTTGGATTTTTTAATATTAGGTGTATTATATAAAAAGATTCTGTACATACAAATTGTGCATAAATTCAATTTTAATAAAATTGGTTTGTTTGTTTACTTAATCATCAACTAAGAAAATATTAGGTGTATTTTTTTCCTTTTTATTATAGATTTAGTATACAATAACTTTAGTTTCTGTCAGTATTTACAATTTTTTTTTTTTTACTTGCTCTTATATTTTGATTTGTAGTATTGGTGAACATTAAAAATCTTATATGTTTATTTCTTAATTTGCATTAACATTAGGGAGAGTTGTTATTTATTTTAGTTTTGTAGAGCATGTAATACGAGCAAAAATGTTACAAGTTCTTTAAGAAAAAAAAAATTAAATATATTTTTATAATTGCATTTTAATCTTAAAATTATTTACATCGTGCCTTCTGTCAATTTTGATTAAACATTGAGCATAATTATTGTGAACCAAATTTCTCTCAGAACTATTAAACATTGAGGAAATGTGTCTCTCATCACCAAATTTCTGTCAATTTTTAATCAGAATTATTGTCAATTTTTTTAATCAAAAAAATTAAGCAAAAATTGGTTTGCTGTTCAAAAAAAAAAAAAAAAAAGGTTATACACATTGTGTTTACTGTCAACTATGTATAATAGTTGGGTCTGTCAATTATTGCCAATTATTTGAACTATGAAGCAGAAATTACTTGAACTAAATTTCATCAAAGAATTAAAAGAAACATTATGTGAACCAAATTTCTGTCAATTTTGATTAAACATTAACCAGAATTATTGTGAACCAAATTTCTCTCAGAACTATTAAACATTGAGGAAATGTCTCTCATCACCAAATTTCTGTCAATTTTTAATCAGAATTATTGCCAATTTTTTTAATCAAAAAAAAACATTAAGCATAAATTATTTTTTCATCAAAGAATTACTGTCAATTATTTGAACTATTAAGCACAAATTTGGAACATTAAGCAGGTTATACACATTGTGTTTACTATCAACTGTGTATAATAGTTGGTCTGTCAATTATTGCCAATTATTTGAACTATGAAGCAGAAATTATTTGAACTAAATTTTATCAAAGAATTTAAAAAAACATTATGTGAACCAAATTTCTGTCAATTTTGATTAAACATTAACCAGAATTATTGTGAACCAAATTTCTCTCAGAACTATTAAACATTGAGGAAATGTCTCTCATCACCAAATTTCTGTCAATTTTTAATCAGAATTATTGCCAATTTTTTTAATCAAAAAAAAAACATTAAGCATAATCCGTTTAAACTAAACTTAAGACGTAAGCATCCAATTTTTAATCCTTATGTCTGTGCGTATTACTTTAGTTGTCTCATGAAAAAAAAATGTATTTAACTTAACGCAAGTATTTTAACATAATCCGTTTTGTTTTGAATCAAATTCACCGAGTATTTAACTTAACCCAAAAAAATGTATTTAACATTTTGTTATAAAAAATTTTCAAAAAAAATTGTACCATTCTAAACAGAGAAGGCACGTGCCTCTGGTATCTGTTGACCTTTTTCTTTTTCTTAGAAGTTTATATTTTTAGTTATTTCTTTTCCTCTTGATTGTAACCCGTTAAATATTTTCTATTCATTGTAGTTATTTATTTAAATAAAATTTTGAATTTTATTATTCGAATTTGAATTTTAATATTAGGTGTATTATATAAAAAGATTCTGTACATACAAATTGTGCATAAATTATATTTTAATAAAATTGGTTTGTTTGTTTACTTAATCATCAACTAAGAAAATATTAGGTGTATTTTTTTTTTTTATTATAGATTTAGTATACAATAACTTTAGTTTTTGTCAGTGTTTACAATTTTTTTTTTTTCTTGCTCTTATATTTTGATTTGCAGTATTGGTGAACATTAAAAATCTTATATGTTTATTTCTTAATTTGCATTAATATTAGGGAGAGTTGTTATTTATTTTAGTTTTGTAGAGCATGTAATGCGAGCAAAAATGTTACAAGTTCTTTAAGAAAAAAAAAATTAAATATATTTTTATAAATGCATTTTAATCTTAAAATTATTTACATCGTGCCTTCTGTCAATTTTGATTAAACATTGAGCATAATTATTGTGAACCAAATTTCTCTCAGAACTATTAAACATTGAGGAAATGTGTCTCTCATCACCAAATTTTTGTCAATTTTTAATCAGAATTATTGTCAATTTTTTTAATAAAAAAAAAACATTAAGCAAAAATTGGTTTGTTGTTCAAAAAAAAAAAGGTTATACACATTGTGTTTACTGTCAACTGTGTATAATAGTTGGTCTGTCAATTATTGCCAATTATTTGAACTATGAAGCAGAAATTATTTGAACTAAATTTCATCAAAGAATTAAAAAAAAATTATGTGAACCAAATTTCTGTCAATTTTGATTAAACATTAACCAGAATTATTGTGAACCAAATTTCTCTCAGAACTATTAAACATTGAGGAAATGTCTCTCATTACCAAATTTCTGTCAATTTTTAATCAGAATTATTGCCAATTTTTTTAATCAGAAAAAAACATTACGCATAAATTATTTTTTCATCAAAGAATTACTGTCAATTATTTGAACTATTAAGCACAATTTGGAACATTAAGCAGGTTATACACATTGTGTTTACTATCAACTGTGTATAATAGTTGGTCTGTCAATTATTGCCAATTATTTGAACTGTAAAGCAGAAATTATTTGAAATAAATTTCATCAAGAATTAAAAAAACATTATGTGAACCAAATTTCTGTCAATTTTGATTAAACATTAACCAGAATTATTGTGAACCAAATTTCTCTCAGAACTATTAAACATTGAGGAAATGTCTCTCATCACCAAATTTCTGTCAATTTTTAATCAGAATCATTGCAATTTTTTTAATCAAAAAAAAAACATTAAGCATAATCAGTTTAAACTAAACTTAAGACATAAGCATCCAATTTTTAATCCTTATGTCTGTGCGTATTACTTTAGTTGTATTCATGAAAAAAAAAATGTGTTCAACTTAACGCAAGTATTTTAACATAATCCGTTTTGTTTTGAATCAAATTCACCGAGTATTTAACTTAACCCAAAAAAATGTATTTAACATTTTGTTATAAAAAATTTCAAAAAAAATTGTACCATTCTAAAGAGAAGGCACGTGCCTCTAGTATCTGTTGACCTTTTTCTTTTTCTTAGAAGTTTATATTTTTTGTTATTTCTTTTCCTCTTGATTGTAACCCGTTAAGTATTTTCTATTCATTGTAGTTATTTATTTAAATAAAATTTTGAATTTTATTATTCGAATTTGAATTTTAATATTAGGTGTATTATATAAAAAGATTCTGTACATACAAATTGTGCATAAATTCAATTTTAATAAAATTGGTTTGTTTGTTTACTTAATCATCAACTAAGAAAATATTAGGTGTATTTTTTTTCCTTTTTATTATAGATTTAGTATCATAACTTTAGTTTCTGACAGTGTTTACAATTTTTTTTTTACTTGCTCTTATATTTTGATTTGCAGTATTGGTGAACATTAAAATCTTATATGTTTATTTCTTAATTTGCATTAACATTAGGGAGAGTTTTATTTATTTTAGTTTTGTAGAGCATGTAATACAAGCAAAAATGTTACAAGTTCTTTAAGAAAAAAAAATTAAATATATTTTTATAACTGCATTTTAATCTTAAAATTATTTACATCGTGCCTTCTGTCAATTTTGATTAAACATTGAGCATAATTATTGTGAACCAAATTTCTCTCAGAACTATTAAACATTGAGGAAATGTGTCTCTCATCACCAAATTTCTGTCAATTTTTAATCAGAATTATTGTCAATTTTTTTAATCAAAAAAAACATTAAGCAAAAATTGGTTTGTTGTTCAAAAAAAAAAAAAAAGGTTATACACATTGTGTTTACTGTCAACTGTGTATAATAGTTGGTCTGTCAATTATTGCCAATTATTTGAACTATGAAGCAGAAATTATTTGAACTAAATTTCATCAAAGAATTAAAAAAAAACATTATGTGAACCAAATTTCTGTCAATTTTGATTAAACATTAACCAGAATTATTGTGAACCAAATTTCTCTCAGAACTACTAAACATTGAGGAAATGTCTCTCATCACCAAATTTCTGTCAATTTTTAATCAGAATTATTGCCAATTTTTTTAATCAAAAAAAAACATTAAGCATAAATTATTTTTTCATCAAAGAATTACTGTCAATTATTTGAACTATTAAGCACAAATTTGGAACATTAAGCAGGTTATACACATTGTGTTTACTATCAACTGTGTATAATAGTTGGTCTGTCAATTATTGCCAATTATTTGAACTGTGAAGCAGAAATTATTTGAACTAAATTTCATCAAAGAATTTAAAAAAACATTATGTGAACCAAATTTCTGTCAATTTTGATTAAACATTAACCAGAATTATTGTGAACCAAATTTCTCTCAGAACTATTAAACATTGAGGAAATGTCTCTCATCAACAAATTTCTGTCAATTTTTAATCAGAATTATTGCCAATTTTTTTAATAAAAAAAAAACATTAAGCATAATCCGTTTAAACTAAACTTAAGACATAAGCATCCAATTTTTAATCCTTATGTCTGTGCGTATTACTTTAGTTGTCTTCATGAAAAAAAAAATGTATTAAACTTAACGCAAATATTTCACATAATTCGTTTTGTTTTGAATCAAAATCACCGAGTATTTAACTTAACCCAAAAAAATGTATTTAACATTTTGTTATAAAAAATTTTAAAAAAAAAATTTGTACCATTCTAAACAGAGAAGGCACGTGCCTCTGGTATCTGTTGACCTTTTTCTTTTTCTTAGAAGTTTATATTTTTTGTTATTTCTTTTCCTCTTGATTGTAACCCGTTAAGTATTTTCTATTCATTGTAGTTATTTATTTAAATAAAATTTTGAATTTTATTATTCGATTTGGTAGCAACATATTTGGAAATAAAATTTCATTGCCAATGAAATCCATGTTAAATTTTATTATTACTAATTTTTTGTTTCTTTGTGTCTGAAATTATATAACCAATCATTTTTAGGTTGAAGTACAACAGTTATGAACAATATTACTATTTTTGGTCAAGTAAGTTTTTTTTCTTCTTTTTTCTCTTCATATAAATTTAAGTACCTCTTTATAAATTTAAGTACAAAGTTATGGACAATATCACTATTCTAATTCTTTTTTTCCTCATACTTTATAGGTGATGGGGACTTACACCGAACCGTAATATACCTCCCTTTACTAATTTTCTTATTTATGTGTATAAAGTTTTATTTATCACTCTAAAGTTTTTGTATGTATAGGTTCGATTTCTTCAAGAAAGAAATGTTAATGTTGTTATTCGCGATGAGCGTGACCTTAATACTATTCGCATTCATGAGGTAAGCCTAAAAGTCACTTGAACAGTGGACATGTATTTTCTTATCATTTTAAAAATAATTTATAAATATATTCTACTTATTTTTTATAGGCAAAGGCAAAGGAAAAAGACATAGCAATATCAAAGGAAACAAAAAAAGCTATTCCTTATGGCAAAGGAAAGGAAAATGCACATCCATAGTATGATTTCGCAATAATTTTTAAAATTTCTTTTCGAATATTATATAGATTTTTTTAGGAATTGCATAGTGTCATATACTATTTTTTATGTACATTTTTCAAAAGTTTCTTCTTCAAAATTTATTCAATTCTTGTTATTGAATGTGAAATGTTTTTCTGAAGCATGTTAAAGTAAGCATCTGTACAATATGCTAATGCATTTGTATGTACATATGCTAATGCATTTGTATGAACATTAATTTGAATTTTTAATATGTTTGTCTTGATAAAAATATAATAGAAGAAAATGAAAAAGGAAAATAAGAAGAAAGAACAAATATGTGATGAAAAGGAAACTACATAATATAGTTTTTTTTAATTTTTATTTTTCTGATAAGAAGTTCTTAAGAAAGAAGAAAAGACAAAATGCATTTTAATATAACATAAACAACAAGAAGAGAGAAAAGGAAAGTACAAGACATTACAACGCTAATATTCACATTTTACGTACCCAATGATCTAATATTTACCTTTTCAACGTACATTTTGTAAAGAGATGGGTAGTGTCTTAAACCAATAAGTGCGTGCATAGTGAGTTTGCAGTTTTGTGTGCTTAATGTGTTTTCAAATTATTTTTTCCCTTCTTTTTAAATTTATAAATACAGCATTGGTTCTTATGATGACTAACAACTTAACCAAGTGAAGAGGAAAAGTTAGTTAAAAGGAAGAAAAAATACATGATGAAAGGGAAGCAAGTTAGTTAATCTTCACATTTTATACACTTTCTTATATGATATTCTCATTTTAGGCACACAATGATAATGTGTTATCAAAAGTTGCATTGGCCCAACGTGCACGGCGAGAACGTGAAAAAAATCAAAAGCCATGTTCTGCATACCAATTGGGACAACGCCTGCGACGAGAACGAGAAAGAGAAAGATCGAAGGAATGTATTAACCCAAGACAACCTTCTTTAACACCAAATTGGTAAAAAGAAAAAGAATTTTTTACCCAAGACAATCTTGAATTTTTTACTCTTACTATTACCATTTATTATATAGATTTTAATTTGTTCACAATCTATTTCTATAGGCCTCCTCCTACAATTCCATGTAGAAATGTTGGTGTGGTCATCCGTGATGAGCACGACCTTAATGTTATCCGTGTTCGTGCGGTAAGTACAAAATCAAGTCAAACATTGTATTTATTTTATTTATATAAGATTTTTTTAATCTTTTCAATGTTTTATTTATATTTGTTAGGCAAAAGATAAAGAAAAGGTCAACCCAATGTCTAAAGGAAAAGAAAAGATGGCTCATTCCGGCAAGAGAATGACAAATGCATGTCAAGTGGTATATATTCTTTTTTTAAAATATGATGCAAAACTAATCAAAATTTTGAATAGTTAAAATATATGAGTGTATGAAATGAATTTATTGTTTTATATTATTTTTGTAGAATGATTGTAATATGTTTTCCTATAACTTGCTATTATTTGTATGTGTTTTTCAAATTTATTTATTCTTATTTTGCATGGATACATGTGCATTTATAATGTACCATCCATAAGTTGCTACTTATATAAAGAGAATAGAAAAAAAGAAACGGAGAAATAAAGAAAAAAATATATAAAGAAAGGAGAAACTAAATAAGATAGGTTTTTAATTCTTATTTAATATATAAAATAGAAAACAAAGAAAAGGAAAGGAAAGGGAAGAAATAAGAAGATAGAAAGGGAAGAAATAAGAAAAAAGAAATAAAGATAACACTATTAAAGGTATAAACAAATAAAATAGAAAACAAAATTAAGAGAAATGGAAGAAATAAGAAGATAGTTTCATTTTAAGCACAAAATATTCACATTTTGCTTCAATGATAAAATATTTTCTTTTTAGGCACAAAATGATAATGTAATATCAAAAGCTGCATTGGCCCAACGGCACGGCGAGAGCGTGAAAAAATTGAAATTCAATGCTTGCAACGAGAGCAAGAGGGATTAGAAGAATGTGTTCAACTAAGACAACGTTCTTTAACACAATTCGTCGCGATCGCACTCACTTGGAGTGGGAAACAATAACTGAAGATTCTCAGTCGGCACAAAAACGAACAATGGTTACCCATCATTCTACATGTTCGTTTTCTATGCCAAGCACATCTTCAAATTCACAAAGGAATCGGTAAACTACTGTGTCTAATCTTGAAATACATACTTTTACTCATACCGTTTTGTTTTACAAAATTTTATTTATACACAAATATTCGTAGGTCTACTCCTATAAATCGATTTCTTCAACAAGATCTATGTACTGATGATGAATTAGAAGATTGCCTACGAGTATATCAATTGACGCCCGGGCACACAAAGATTCTTGCCGCCATTATCTTGGCAAGATGGATGTATTATGTCCTTATTGTTCAGCCTTACATTGGATGGATGAAAAATTGACAAAATCATCTATAAAGCGTCCCTTATTCGGAACTTGCTGTTTGGAAGGAAAGATTAGGCTACCTTTTTATTACACCCCCTCCACCACTTCAGGCATTGTATGATGGGAATAATGATCAATCAAAATCCTTTCGAAGTTATACTCGAGTGTACAATGCAGCCAATGCTTTTACGAGTCTTGGTGCTACATTGGATCCTAGAGTACTCAGTGGAAGGGGCCCTACATCATTCACAATTCATGGGGAATTGCGACATCGAACAGGATCACTACAACCACAACCAGGGCAGGATGCGAGTTATGCTCAGCTGTATATCTATGACCCTTATTCAGCTTTAGAAATTCGTAATCGTAGAAATCCTAACTTGAGAAGGGATGTTCTCAAAACTATTCAGGATAGTTTGTTGCAAGTCAATGCATTTGTAGATAAATATCGCCAGGCTCATGCCATTTTACATCAATTAGACTCGGCAGGACACAATCTACCTGCTCATCTTCATTACAGTTCAACAACTGATCGACGTCGGTATAACCTACCAACTACAGATGAGATTGCAATTGTAATACCAGGTGATGGAACAGAGGTAAATGGAATGAGAGATATTTTTTACATTTCCGAGGAAATAATGAGTTGATGCAAATTAATGAATGTCACCCAGCATACTTGCCATTACATTATGTTCTATTATTTCCATATGGTGAGCTTGGATGGGAACCTGAGTTGAAATTGTGGAATGTTCAGTATGATCGACCTTCAACTGATCGACTTACTCAAATGAATTTTTATAGTTATCGTTTGTTTGAACGACCCACAGAGTATTCAACAATTTTGAGAGGTGGGAAACTATTTCAAGAGTTTTTGGTAGATGCTTGGGCTGCAACTGAGCAAAATCGATTGACATACTACAAGCTTAATCAAGGGAAACTTCGGGCTGAGCTTTACCAAGAGTTGTCAGATATGGATCCAGATTATGTGCGACCTGGACAAATTGGTCAAAGGTTTGTTTTGCCATCTTCATTTACTGGTAGTCCTAGACATATGTTTGAAATCTTTCAAGATTCAATGGCTATCACACGATACAACCAACACCCAGATATTTTTCTTACCATGACTGCAAATCCCAATTGGCCAGAAATTACTTCAGCATTATTACCATATCAAAAACCTATTGATCGTCCTGATTTAATTGCCCGTGTTTTTGAGTTGAAGAGAAAATGTTTGATGAAGGAGATAGAAACAAATAAAGTGTTTGGAAATAAAGTTGCACATGTTTTTACAATTGAATTTCAAAAACGAGGCCTCCCTCATATGCATGCACTTTTATTTCTCAAGGGTCCAGACAAAATTCGGACATGTGCTCAAGTAGACAAATTGGTCTGTGCAGAATTTCCAGACCCAAAAGATGATCCTATGCTTTTTGAAACTATCAAATGTTGTATGGTACATGGACCATGTGGTGCTCGAAATCCGCAAGCACCATGTATGGAAAATGGTAGATGCACTAAGAGATACCCTCGAGCTTTCACAGAAACAACAACTATGGATCAAGATGGATACCCTATCTATCGTCGTCGCAATAATGGTCAAGTACATACTGTGAGAGGCAAGAAGTTGATAACAGGGATGTCGTACCATACAATGCATATCTTTCAAAACTTTTCAACTGTCATATAAATGTGGAAGTTTGTGCCGGAATGAGATGTGTCAAGTATATACATAAGTACATTTATAAGGGTTATGATCGTACAACGATGGTGTTAGGAATGATAAATGAGATTCAACAATATCTCGATGCAAGGTATATTGGACCTCCAGAAGCTGCTTGGCGAATATTTGGTCATCCTTTGCATGCAGAGATGCCAACAGTTGTACGATTGGCACTTCATTTACCTGGAATGCATCGTGTTGTTTTTAACCCAGAAGAGTCATTACAAACGATTCAATCTAGAGCTGGTCAACAAATGTCAACTCTTACTGGCTTCTTTGCATATTGTTGCCAGTGAAGATGAATGTCCATTCACTTATCAAGAATTTCCACAACATTTTGTTTGGCTCAAGTCAGAAAAGAGATGGAAATCAAGAGAAAGGGGATATGCAATTGGTAGAATGTACTTTGCTAGCCCTAATTGTGGTGAAAGATTTTATCTACGTTTGTTACTAACCGTTGTCAAAGGACCAAAGTCGTTTCAGTCTTTACGCACGGTCGATAATGTTGTGCATGATACATTTAAATTAGCATGTGTTGCAAGGGGGCTTTTAGAAGATGATGAAGAATGGATACAATGCTTGAAAGAGGCTGCAGTCATAAAAACTGGATATCAATTGAGGAGATTGTTTAGTATTATTCTCACCCAGTGCTCTCCACTAAATCCATGTGCATTATGGAATCAATTTTCAACGCATATATGTGATGATCTTGCACATAAGATTTGTACATTGTTTGTCATTTCTAAACCAACTGAGGCTCAAATTGAAGATTATGGTCTCCATCTTTTGAATCAAATGCTTCATGAATCAGGCAAAAGTTTAATTGACTTCCCACCCATGCCACAACCTACTGCAAATTGGAGTGCAGTAGTTGGTAATCGATTGATAGTTGAACATCAACAACTGCAGAGTGAGGCACAACATGCAGATCCACAAATTACTATTGATTGTCTCAATAATGGACAGCGGAATGCTTATAATACAATCACTTCTTCAGTTTTCAAAATAAAGGAACTGTTTTCTTTCTGAATGGGGGTGCAGGAACAGGGAAAACATTTCTATACAATACGATTGCATTAAAATGTCGTAGCCTTGGGCATATCGTTGTTACTGTGGCTTCGTCTGGAATTGCATCACTGTTACTGGTAGGAGGTCGCACTGCACATTCAACATTTTCCATTCCGTTAGATGTCTTGGAAAATTCACTTTGTGGGTTTAGCAAACAATCATTACAAGCTGAGTTATTTAGAGAAACAAAACTCATAATTTGGGATGAAGTTCCTATGCAACATGGACATTGTGTTGAGGTAGTTGATCGTACATTGAGGGATATTTGTGATAGTGAAAAGCCATTTGGGGGTATTACTGTTGTTCTTGGAGGAGACTTTTGACAAATCTTACCAGTTATACCCAAAGGAGTTCGTGAGCAAATTGTAAATGCATCATTGAGACACTCTGTTCTATGGAAGCATATATATATCTTGGCTTTGGATTTGAATATGCGCTTGAATCATGAAGGCCATCAAAATGCTAATTTTGCAAATTTCTTGATGGAGGTAACACTACTTTAACCTATATTATATAGATTATTTTAAATTAATAAATTGTGTTTACACTTACTTTTTTATTGATTTCATTTTTTTTAGATTGGGACCAATCCTCAAGAAATCGTTAATCTTCCATCAACAATACACAAATGTCAAGATTTGAATGAATTACTCTCTACAGTTTATCCACAATTGAATATGTTAGAGACGTCAACCCCAACATTTTTAACTAAACGCACAATTCTATCTGCGCGTAACGATGATGTCAGTGACATTAATACTACTGCGTTGAATATCTTTCCAGGGAGATTATATACTTATCTTGCAACAGATAAAATGTCTGAAGAAAATGAAATTGATCCTACCATCACAAATAGAGATCCTAATGAATATTTAAATTCATTGGATCCTTCTGGATTGCCAACTTTTAAGTTAGAGTTGAAAGTGGGTTGTCCTATAATATTGTTGAGAAACATTGCACCGAAAGATGGACTATGTAATGGTACAAGATTGATGGTTACTAGGTGCGGCACTCGCATAATTGAAGCTCAAATTTTAACTGGAGAAAAGTTTAGCAATTTGGCATTCATACCAAGGATATCTTTGACACCATATTCTTTAGAAATGCCTTTCCAAATGACAAGACGTCAATTTCCAGTTCGATTGGCATATGCCTTGACCATTAATAAATCTCAAGGACAATCTGTGAAATTTGTTGGGGTTGATTTGCGTATACCAGTGTTTAGCCATGGGTAATTATATGTGGCATTGTCTAGATGTACATCCTTTGATCGTATAAGTATTCTCCTCCCTAAAGATAATTTGGATTCTACTACAAATATTATTTATCCTAAAGTGTTGCTGTAGTATTCTATGCAGATTAAATGACGTTTTATTAGAAGGTAACCACGTAGATTTATTTATGTTGATTATATAACTTTTTAAAAAAATTCAATTTAATAATAATTTGAAATTTGGACTTTTGTAGGATTGGACCGAAAAATCTATGGAGCTTAAAAGGAGAAATACGACTACCTTGCTTCGATGGGGATGTAATAAGGTAATTTCAATCTCAAAGTATTTTGACATGTATATTTCCAACAAATGTACTAATCTATATTTTTTTTGTTTCCACAAATTACCAGATTGTTGTGCATATTCCTCATTGGGGATACATAAAAGTTGATACAAAGACTTTTTGGAAAGTAATGAGGAGGAAGTTTGGGCAAACGCATATTTGAAGACATGTTATTGACACATCTTTTGTAAAGCATACATATTTTTGGTGTATGACAATATAATTTTTGGTGTATGACATGTTAGTGACACATCTTTTGTAAAGCATACATCTTTTGTAAAGCTTTAACCCACTTTTTGTAAAGTTTTAACCTACTCTTTTGGTGTATGACAGTATAACTTTATTTCTTTTTTTTGTTCAGTGTTTACACTTTTTTTCCTTTTATATTTTGATATGCAATATAACTTTAAATCTTATATGTTTGTTTCTTAATTTGCATTAAGATTAGGGGAGTTGTTATTTTATTTGAGTTTTGTAGAGCGTGTAATACAAGCAAAATTGTTATAAGTTCTTTAAGAAGAAAAATATTTCAATATATTTTTTCAGTATCTTTATCAAAAAATGACACAAACTTTATAAATTTCAACATAATACGTATAAATTATAACTGCATTTTAATCTTAAAATTATTTACACGTGCCTTTAGGCACGGGCATACGCTAGTTTATATATTAATGAATAGACCTTATATATTATATATCATTTTATTTTATTTATAATATTTTTTATGAACTCTTATATTGGAGTGTTTTGAGAAGTTAGTAGAAAGTTGAATTTTTGACTTTTTGACTTTTTTGGTGACTTTTTTGACTAAAAAATATAAAAAGCCAAAAAGTTGATTTTTTTAGCTTGTTGCCAAAAGGCCCCATTGTATTTGATTAATTAGAATGGGATAGAATGAAATGATTATGTGTCTTTATTACAATTTTAGTTATGACTTCAAATTCTATAAATTAATTTTGAATTTTTTTCAGTTGACTGGTATTTAATTATACAAAAATTGAAAATACAATAGTTAAAAGTTAAGAGTATAACAATCATACAAATAATTACTGTATTATCATTTTTTTTAAATGATAAATTAAAAATATACTTTGAGATTTGCTTAAAATACAAATTGTCTCTTATGATTTGGAAAATTACAAATACTTCCTTGTTAAGAAATTTTATTTAACAGAATTAATTGAAAAAATAAATTTCTAACTGATTTTCTATACAATAATAAAATTACCTGAATTATTAATTAAATAAATTTCTGTCATTATTAAAATTGTTAATAGACCTAATGATTTATTAATAAAATGAACTATTTGTTATGAAATTTAAAATTTCAAAGGGGCGTAATATAATTTTTAGAACTACAAGGGACAAATTGTATTTGAGACAAACTTTAGGGGTGTGTGGGGATATATTTTTTGAGTACCAACACGTGGCAAGGTGACGCCGACGTGTCAGCCGAGGTGCCACGTGTCGTGGTAGTTATGCCGAGGTTATCTCGGAGTTGCCGAGGTTATCTCCGAAGATACCGAAATTCGAGATAAGCGGATAAGGGACAAGAGTCCTAGAATGAGAGAAGACTTCAATTTGTATTAAGATAAGACTTTTAGAGAGTTTATCCTAATCTTACTGGGAGTCCAAGATTAGCAGTAATCCTGAGTCCATAGAAGTTAGGCTTCTATTGGGACTAGGTTTATGTTGGCTATAAAAGAGAGGCACCCCCATGGGTCTAAGGTATGCTTTATATACTCAAGCTTGTGAGTTAAATAATTGGTGATCTTTGAGAGATATACTGACTTGATCGTCGGAGTGCCCCCGGGTGGAAGAACCACCGCCGGAGCCTTCTCTTTCTGTGCAGGATAGCAAGGTGCCATCTATTCTACCAGTGTCCTACAGCTGAATTACTATACGGGCAGTGTGATCGGAAAATCACTCACACAATTTGGCGCCGTCTGTGGGAAAGAAAGACGAGTAGATGGCCAGTAACGCACAGAAAGAAAAGATTGGGGACGGCACTCCCGCTGGGAGCGAAAGACCTATTGACCTCGATATCGAAGGAGACAACCGCAACACAGAAACTCATCACAGAGCGAAAGACGTCGGTCAGGAGGGCGACACTTCGAAGAAGACGGATCAGAGCAGATACTACAACGAAGACAACCTCCAGGTATGGAGGGACAGGTGCCTACGGAGGGATGAAGAGGTAAAAGAGATGGCAGACAAGCTGGCAGACCTACAATCGGTCGTCAACTTTATGATGCAAAACAATGTCATGCAGCCGTCATACCCGCTGCAGGACACACCAATGCCAGCAACCAATGCCCAGAAGCAAGGGCAGAAAACAATTCCTGAAGCCCCCCAGCACACTAGGAGCGGAAGGCACTCTCACCGGCCTTCCAGGGAAGTCGGACGAAAAGAGCCGATGAGAGAAGAGTCCCAAAAGACATATCACACAAAGGACGCAGAATCCAAGAAACATCGACATGATCAAGGCCAGGCGTTATGCTTTGACACAACTCATGCGGAGAGATCGAAAAGGGCCCACCATGAGGCCGAGAGCAGTATGCCGAAGAAACTGAAGTCAGCAGATAGCCGAGCTCCTGGACGGAGCAGAGAGGACTTGAGAAACTACCTCAAGAGGAGGCAACAGAACGGAGATGCTGAGGTAACCTCACCTGACAAGCCGAGGACGCCATTCTCGGTAGAATTAGACAAGTTCGAGGCGCCGAAGAGATTCAGTATGCCGAGGTTTCAAATATACGATGGTAAGTCAAACCCTAACTTCCATGTTGGATTATACTTGAACTCAATGGCATTATATAGCGGGAACGAGCCGTTGCTCTGCAAAGTGTTCCCCTCATCCTTCGAGGAGATTGCATCAGATTGGTTCCACTAGCTCCCAAAGGGAAGCGTGAAGACTTGGGAAGGCCTGGCTGAGATGTTTGTGGCCAGGTTCGTGACAAACAAATTACAGCCATTGAGGGTGGACGCATTGATGGCTCTAAATATCAGCAAGGATGAAGGCCTTAGGGCTTATGCAAAAAGGTACTATGAGGTGTTCAACCGAATACCCGAATGCAACCAGGAAGTAGCGGTCGTTTCTTTTAAGAACGGCCTGAAAGATGATTGTCCACTTCGTAAATCTTTGGCAAAGACATTGCCAAAAAGCATGGAAGAGCTCATGGCAAGAATCGAGAAGTATGCTAGAGCCGAGGAGGATACATCAGGGAATAAGGAGGTAAAGCAGGAAAAAGGGAACGGCTCGCCGAAGCGAGGCCGAGGTAACAACGGATTCAACAAATCGGAGACAGAATTGAGAGGGTAAGCAGCAGTGACGACTGTATTCCGAATTCCCGTCCACAAAGTCCTAGATCAAATTCGAAATCAGCCCTATTTCAGGGCACCGTCAAAGGCCCCAGGAGAATACATGGGAAGGAACGTTGGTAGGCGTTGTGCCTACCACAATGAAGAGGGGCACCCAACTCAGGGTTACCGAGCCCTAAGAGCACACCTAGATGACTTAGTGAGACAAGGCCATCTGAGAGACCTTGTCGATGAGGCCAGAACAAGAGAGGAACAGGCAAGATTGCCTCAAGCACTAGCAGCCCCGCCTCCCCCAGCACAGCAACCACAGGCAGGGGGTCCACGGGTGGTTAATGTAATTCACTCACAGGTGAACGAAAACGACATACGGGGGGAAACCCAAAAGGTAAGACACCTACAGCACGTGAACCAGGTCGGACAAAAAAGACCTTGGTTTGAAAAATGCCAGGGACCGATGATAGCTTTTACTGAGGCCGACCTAGAGATGGTCCAGCATCCGCATAATGATGCCTTGGTAGTATCCCTCCAGGTCGGGGAGTGCCAAGTGAAACACATCCTGATTGATCAAGGCAGCTCTTGCGACATCATGTACGTTAGATGTTACAAGGAGCTGAGCCTTCACCCAGATGACATGGAGGGATCCAATGGCCCAATGGTCAGCTTCAATGGAACGCCGACATGGCCACTAGGCGCAACAAGCTTGGAAGTACAAGCCGGCACAAAGAAAATCAAGACAGAATTCATTGTGATTGACACGCCCTCGCCATACAACATCATCTTGGGAAGGCCATGGTTGCATGCAATGGGGGCAGTTCCCTCAACATGCATCAACTATTGCGGTTCCCAACAGAGCTTGGGATTGAAGAAATCAGAGGGGATCAATTGCAGGCAAAAACTTGCTCCATGGCAGCAATGAAATCAACTTGCAACATCCGAGAGCCAGAGAAGGCAGAAATCGAGATGAGGACATGGAGGTCCTAGATGATGTCGGCAAGGAGCCGACCGAGAAAGTGAAGAAGCACTGAAAAAAATCCTCGTCCAGGAGGGCGATGAAGAACGCTTCTTTCTTCTCGGCTCGGGCTTAGCCGAAGAAGACGAAAGAGAGCTGGAAGCTTTTTAAGAACAAACATTGAGGTGTTCGCTTGGACACCTTATGAGATGCCTAGCATTGACCCCGAGGTCACATGCCACAAACTGAACGTCGACAGGTCAGCCAAGCCTGTAATACAGCGAGCCAGAAGACCGACGTTGATGTACGTCGAAGCAGTGAAGGAGGAAGTAGACAGACTTCTAGAGGCCAGGGCCATCAGAGAAGTCAATTATCTGACATGGCTATCAAACACTGTGGTAGTAAAGAAAAAGAACGGTAAATGGAGGGTCTGTATAGATTTTACAAGCATAAACAAAGCCTGTCCCAAAGACAGCTTTCCTCTACCCAAGATTGACCAGTTGGTGGACGCTACATCTGGACATGGAATGATGAGCTTCCTAGATGCTTATAGGGGGTACCACCAGATAGCCATGTACCCCCAAGATGAAGAAAAGACAGCGTTTATCACCCCAAAAGGCCTATACTGTTACAGAGTAATGCCCTTTAGGCTGAAAAACGCGGGGGCAACTTACCAAAGGTTGGTAACCAGGATGTTCAGACACTTGATTGGCCAAACAGTAGAAGTCTACATCGATGACATGGTCGTGAAGACCAAGGGCCTAGGGGTCATCTTTCCGACCTAAAAGAGGTCTTTGAAATCCTCAAAACATATCGGCTCCGACTCAACGCATCAAAGTGCCCGTTTGGAGTTGGATTTGGTAAGTTCTTGGGGTACCTGGTGACAAGAAGGGGCATTGAGGCCAGCCCAGATCAGATCAAGGCCATCCTAGATCTACAGAGCCCGACATCAGCAAAACAGGTACAAATGCTTACCGGAAGGCCGCAGCCCTAAACAGGTTCATAAGCCGAAGCTCAGAAATGCAAACCTTTCTTCAACCTGGTAAAGAAAGCCACGGATTTCCTTTGGACAGAGGAATGTGAGGCCGCGTTGGCCGACCTAAAAAAGTATGACTACGGCTCCAGTCCTCTCAACACCTGAACCTGGGAAAGAGCTATTTTTGTACTTAGCAGTTTCAGAACACGCAGTAAGTGCGGTGTTAATCCGAGAAGAAAAAGGGGAGCAAAAGGCTGTTTACTATGTAAGCAAAAACCTTGGCCAACGCAGAAACAAGGTTCTACCACTAGAGAAATTAATGCTGGCCTTAGTGATGGCCTCAAAGAAGTTGAACCACTACTTTCAGGCGCACAAGATTGTAGTGCTAACAGAGCACCTCTGAAACCCTTGTTGCAGCAAGGAGACTTAACTAGAAGAATAGCAAGATGGGCAGTGGCCTTGGGCCAGTATGACCTGGAGTTCAGGCGAGAACAGCAATTAAGGGCCAAGTTTGGCCGACTTCGTGGCCGAGTTCACCCAGAATCCATCGAACATCAGGCTCCGTTGAGCTAAGATAAACGTTGTCCAAGCAAGCAAGGGAAGAAGCCGTCAGCCAAAGACAAAAAGAATAAGGAAAGGAAAAACTCGACCCTGCAGATCTACATCGGCGACTCCTTCAGACTGTTTGTCGATGGGAAGTTCAAACGGCAAGGAGCGGGCAGGAGTACTACTGATATCTCCAGATGGAGAAATAGTAGAACATCTCCGTTGGGGTTTTCAAGGCCTCAAACAACGAAGCAGAATACGAAGCACTAATTGCAGGCTGAAGCTGGCAGCAGCAGGAGAAGCTGATGAGGTAATAGTCTTTTGTGATTCACAACTTATTGTTAACCAGTCACAGGAGGAATTCGTAGCCAGAGACGAGAGGATGTCGGCATATGCAAAAGAAGTCATCAGATTGGCAGCCTTATTTCAGAACTGCCGACTACTTCAGGTCAGCCGAGATGATAACAGCCACGCCGACGCATTGGCCAACCTGGCAAGTTCAATACAAACTGGAAAAACAAGAACAATAATGATTGATTATTTGTCGGGCCCGAGCATAGAACCACCGAACACAGAGCAAGAAGCAATGTGTGTGGACATGGGACCAAGCTGGATGGATACAATTGTTGCATTCCTAAAAGAAGGAAAGCTGCCAGAAGACCGCAAGGAGGCACACAAAGTCAGATTAAAGTCGGCAAGATTCAGTCTGACAGCGGACGGACACCTCTACAGAAGGTCCTTCACTGGACCCCTTTTAAGGTGCGTACACCCTTTGCAGGTTGAGGATTTTTTATATGAAATTCATGAAGGAGTTTGTGGAAGCCACGCTGGGGGCAGATCACTAGCTCACAGGGCCATTACCCAGGGGTATTGGTGGCCCTACATGCAAAAAGATGCAGAAGCATACGTAAAGAAGTGCGAACAATGCCAAAGGTTTGCACCTTTGATACACCAGCCAGCTGCTGACCTGAATCCAGTATCCAGCCCTTGGCCATTTGCCCAGTGGGGCATGGATCTTGTTGGGCAACTTCCCCAGGCAACTGGGCAGAGAAAATACTTGCTGGTAGCAACAGATTACTTCACGAAGTGGATAGAGGCAGAACCTCTTGCCAAAATCCGAGATGTGGATGTCAAGAACTTTATATGGAGAAACATCATCACCAGATTTGGGATTCCAAGAGCTATAGTTGCCGACAACGGAACGCAGTTTGACAGCAAACTCATCAAGAACTTTTGTGCGAAATTCAAGATCAAGAATTACTTTTCAACACCAAGTTTTCCCCAAAGTAATGGGCAAGCAGAAGCATCCAACAAAGTAATTTTGGATGGAATAAAGAAGAGGCTGCAGGCAGCAAAAGGAAAGTGGGTAGACGAATTGCCCAACGTGCTTTGGGCATATCGGACTACGCCGAGAAGATCAACAGGGGAATCCCCCTTTGCCATGGCTTATGGCACAGAAGCAGTCATTCCACTGGAAGTCGGCATCCCAGGGATCCGAACCCAGGGAGTTGAGAATGGGACTAATGATATACTCTTAGCCCGAGATCTGGATCTTTTGGAAGAACGAAGAGAGAAAGCTGCAATTCAGCTCGCAGCATACCAGCAACAGCTTGCCAGAGCTTACAACAAGAAGGTCAATCCAAGGGATTTTCAAGTCGGCGACCTAGTCCTGAGAAAAGTCGTCGGCAACAAGAAGGATCCCAGAGAGGGCAAGCTTGGCCCAAACTGGGAAGGACCCTACAGAATCACTTCGGTATTAGGCAATGGAGCCTATCGGCTTGAAGATAATGAGGGCAAAGCATTGCCTAGACCCTGGAACACTTGTAATTTGAAATTTTTCTATCATTAGATATGCATTGTTTTTGGCCGATGTCATCAATAAAATCTTTTCAGAATTCTTCAACACATGTGACTGATAAAGATACAAAATATTGTTTCTGGAAGATATGAATAATGAGAACCCAAGTGGAACTCAGGTTCACATTGGGGGCGGAAAGAATACAAAGACGCTTAACACTTGTTGAAATTTGTAGCAATTTACAAGTTGAAGTTAAGCGTAGATTCCTTATCTTCACTTGTTGAAATTTGTAGCAATTTACAAGTTGAAGTTAAGCGAGATATTCCTTATCTTCACTTGTTGAAATTTGTAGCAATTTACAAGTTGAAGTTAAGCCGAGATGATTCCTTATCTTCACTTGTTGAAATTTGTAGCAATTTACAAGTTGAAGAAAGAGATTCCTTATCTTCACTTGTTGAAATTTGTAGCAATTTACAAGTAAAGTTTACAGGATAATATCTTGCCGAAGTAAAACTTGCAGTTATCATACCCGAGGTATGTAATCCCGAGAAGATTGCACAAAGAAGAAAGAATATTAAAGGCATACAAAAATATTCTAAGTATAGAATCATGTAGAAGCAATCAAGAGAAGATAGAGGTACAAGTATTTAAAGAAAGAAAGTTGTGTTAAGCATTCAACAGAAAACAGGGCCACGTCGGCCATGTGAGGAGCTTGCATTGTTTTTAGAACAAAAAAGTACAAAAGAAAAGAAAAGAAAGACATCGGAATTAGGATTCTTCAGCATCAGCAGCGGGATGGGTTGGGACCTCGGAAGATTCTTGCGGAACCACATCGGCAACCTTCTTTGCCGCCCGCTCAACGTCAATTTCTGCAAGAGTTTCGTCAATACTTTTGTCGGCTGGAGGAACGTCAGATGATGCTTGCTTAGGAGTAGCCTCCTTGACAATCTCCTCATCCTCCTCCTCATGAGTCAAGTCTAGGACTTGATCATCTTGAAGAGGGGACTTGGTCTCAGTCGCGTCCTTGGGCTTCCTTACCAAAGCCTCATCATCACCCTTATCCTCATCTTCAGATTCAGACTCAGATTCATCTTGAGATTGAACTGGTGGAGGTGGAGGAAAAGGAAGAGGAATGGTGTCGGCCTTTCTCAGAGGAGAATCCTCAGGAACATTAAGTTTTTTGGCAAGGGACATCCAACCAAGGGAAAAGCCCCTTATAGCGACCCCGGTCTTTTCCTTGTGATTATTCCCAGATTTTGCATGATTATACTAGATTCATCTCATTAGTAAGATACATGTACATCAATTAGATGGTGACTAATCATTGATACCTATATATACAATGTATAGAAGACTAATGCTAATACATTGAATGTGATGGATTTATTATGAATGAATCTTAGAGATGCATTATGTATCTATTATGAATATGTAAGATACATTAATCTATCTAATGAATTCATTAATAAGAGGATGCATTAGGTATCATGAATGTATGAGATACATTAATCAATTTAATGAAGTTCATTGAATGAATAACTTGAGAGTTTTTCTCTCTAGACTACATCTTCTCTCTATAAATATATCTAGTTCTAGTGATCTTCTACCCTAGTTCCTTTGTATTGAGTGTGGAGCTTCCCTTGATCTTCATTTTGATCCGAAAAATTGTGGGTTGGAACACATCTGAGTATTTTCATCATCTTCTTTGAGTCTCTTCATTTGAGGTAGGGATTTCCTACTCCATCTTATGAGTTTTGTTCTAAGTTTTGGTACTTTAATATGGTGGGGGTATTTTGGTAATTTTGGAAAAAACCCTAGTTGTTTTAATAAATTGATTTGTACAATTAATTTGAGGAAAAATTGGGAATATTAGTTGAATTCATGGAATTGGGGATTTATAAGTTTAAATGGTGTAGTTGGATTATTTAATCACTCTCCTATTTAAATGTTGAGATTATTATTGTTATTATATTTTGTTTCTTGTTTAGAAATAACTGTTTTGGGCTATCGGTGGAGGATAGTCATGATTGTTGTAGACATTGCATGTGGATTAGGGCAAACTGGAACTAATCACATTGGCTAAGTGATTAATTTTGACTATTGAATTAATACAGAAAAATACATGTATTGGTTGAGCATTGCATATGCATATTGTGTGGGAGGAGATAGAGGATGTACTCCACGGTTTAGGGGAAGATAGGGGATGGACCTCTAAACCGGATTTTGTTTGGGAGGAGATAGGGGATGGACTCCGTTAGCATCACTTTTATGTGTGCTTATTATATTGAAGTGTTTTATTGTTTGGGAGGAGATAGGGGATGGACTCCATTAGCATCACTTTTATGTGTGCTTATTTATATTGAAGTGTTTTATTGATACAGCACTAAAATGTGTATCAATCTGGAAGTATGAAGTGTTTTGATATGAGCCTGAGTCTCATTTGTGTTGTTGATATTGGAAGTAATGTGAATATGCTTTATAGTTCACAGTTGTAAGTTTGGCCAGGTTCTGAGCCATATTGATAATAATGGAAATTGATAAATGTCATAGACATTAGTGTCTTAAAAACTGTATATTGATATAATTGATTATCATGGTTAACCATCTATTGAATGCTATTGCTTTATTCAATGCTTATAATTGGTTTAGTATATTTCTACTGGGCTGTGGCTCACCCTATAAGGGAACATCATTTTCAGGTCCAGGTGATTCGCTACCTCCAAGGACTTAGCTTGGGAGGAACCGAGCTTTGAAGCCTTGTTTTAAGTTATTTGTTTTTACATGTAAACATTCAAGCCTAGGGCTTTATTTGTATTTGAGTTAGAACTCATATTTTTGTGTCCAAGTGTTGGCTTGGCAAGATGTAAGCCCGTAGGGCATTTATTTGATGTTACATGTACTGTCCTTACTTAGTAATACTCTGATGAATGAGATAATGTATTATTTTCTTTTTATAATGCATGTCAATATTATTTATGTGATGGGTTGATTTGAGGGCGTTACACCCCTGTTGCATGCCTGCCTGACTTGTAATATATATTCCTCAGTGACATCGGCCATGCCCTGAGCGTAAGCCTTTTCGTCAGCCACCTTGATTTTGGCATCTTTAGTGGCCAGGGCCTCCTGAAGCTCCTTTTCAGCTTGAGCCATTTTTTCTTCAGCCTCTTTTTTCTGCGATTCAGCAATCTTCTTTATAGCATCGGCAGATTCGGCCTTCTCCTCGGCTTCAGTCTGAGCTTTGAGAGCAGCCTCAGCCTGGTCCTCCAACTTCTTCATTTTTGATTGGAGACTTTTATTAATCTTTTGAAGGGCAGAAAACTCCCTCTTCATGTCGGACAACTTCTCCATATTCTCAAAAGATTGGATGGAGAGTGAATGAGCATGCTGAATGGCCTGGAAAAATACAAGGCAAGAGTCATTAAGAATTTTACAAGTACGGAAAAGGAACAGAAAGACAAGTTACCAAGTAAAGAGACTTACTTGAACGGAAGGTTGAAGCATGAGGGCATAGTTCTCGTACTCACTCATCTTGGCATTCCGTTCGAGATCGTCTGGGAGCAATAGAGCAATACTAAGGGCTACGCCGACATTAATGTTATCGGCACTATCATTGGCAAAAACGGGCTTATCTTCAAGAGTGATTTCAGGCGTCCAGGGGACTTTTGGTATTTTTGACCCCGAGGTCGTCGCAGACGATGACCTCGGCTTCTTTGATTTTGTAGATTCTGATGGCTGGGTTTCTGCACGGCTCTTCCCAGTAGAGGGTTGAGACTTGTCGCTCTCAGCCAGTTTGGAGATAGGTAAAGTGTCCTCAGATTCAACCTGAGTTACTTTAGCCTTTGGCTGACCTTTCTTGGTTCTTTCGGCTTCGGTGGGGGCATGGTTTGCGATGGTTGAGCGTCAACATCGGTAGGGAGGTCAGCTAAGAGATCTTCGGCAACAGGTTTTGGGCGACCCATCTCAGCAGTTCGGACAAGTCTGCGCCGCCATTTCCGTTTAGGTATTGGGATCAAGTATGGAGCCAAAGTTGATGGATGATCAGCTGGATCCGATGTTGATCCTTGATCTGTTCGAGATACAGACACAGTTTGGGTTGTGGCAGAAGGTGGAGAAAGGCTTTTCTTCTTCTTCCTTTTAGGGATGTCGGGCAAAATCGACTTGTATGTTGGAATAAAGTTAAGAAGCAAAGGCGCTTTCCTTTTCTGGACTGGCAAGTCCAAAAGTTTCTTCAAATCCTGCTGGGGACGTAGGATTGGCGAAAGCTTTTCGGTGGCTTACGAACATCTGCAAGAAGAACAGACATTAGAAACAAACAAAGTATTGAAGACTTGAAAAGAAACAACTAAGTGTTGACACTGGGCTCTTACCCTTGCCCTCTTTAACTGATCGAGGAAGAGGGTAGAGATGGGCATCCTCGTCTGGGGCAAACTCCCAATTTCCCAAGGTAATGAAGTAGTCATCTCCAGCCCCCTTGTTGGAGTCTGGGAGGTCAGCTACAATTTTGAACTCTATGGACCTCGGCTTAAGATAATAGACGTAGCCTTTTTCTTTCAAATTGAGGGCACACATGGTATAACAGTATTGGATATCAGCTAAGGTGATCCTAGCATCTTCCTGTTTGGCTAAGGCTATGATACCATTAATCACTCGATAAGAGTTGATGGTAAGTTGCATGGGGTTCAACTTATAGTAGTGGAGAACTTCGCGAAAAAGGGGATTAAGTGGAAGCCGAAGTCCACATTCAGTAAAAGCTACAAATGGAAAGGGCATCGAGTTATCTGTGGGCATGATAGAGTCATCATCCCCATCCAGCCTCAGATGGACATCGGCAGGAATGGCGAACTCTTGCCTAAAGTACTCAAGTTTAGTTGGGTATCTGCCCTATGTTTCCACATGCCCATGATATCGGCGTAAAGGTATTCGACTTCAGAAAGAGGATGTTCTTAAAGGGTTTTTGGAACCTCGGCAAAACCCTAGGTAAATGCCTAAGGTATGGTTGTTTCAGTTTTTCCTAAGGATTAGTGAAATCTACAGACAAATCCCAAAACCTAAATCTATGGAAACGAAGATTGAAGGCACAAATCTGGAAAACAGAGAAATAAGAATGAAGTTTCAGAAATCAAGAACAGAGGTGGGGCTCTCAAAAGCATAAAAAATACAAGAAATACAGGGTCAGAACAGTGGCAAAGTAGAAAGTGGTGAAACAGTACAAGTGTTCAAGACATAAGCAAGATCATGGAATAGACACATCCAGATGAATAGTTCAGCAAATCGAAGGTTTGAACAAAGCAGTAATGGCAGCAAGTAAGCAAAGAACATAGAAGAATTGAGAATGAAAGGAACAGAGGCTTACCAGGCAAAGTAAGGCCGAAATAAAGTTCGCCGAAAACAGACGACGGTTACAGAAGTGACAGAGTAGCGAGAGCTTCACCAGAAAGACGAATGAAGTTGCAGAGCTTGGAGCTTGAGCAATGGCAGATTCGAGAGAAAGAGCTTAGAGAGAAAAAACAAGTAAATCAAAGCGCAAAGTGAAGAGGCAAAAAGAGGGAAAACAAGTTTTGTCAAAAACTTGAAACGGCGGCAAACAGAAGCATTTAATGCGCCTAGAGTAACGCATACGTCAGACGGCGCACGCAGGAAAAGACGTGGTTTACAGGCGCGTCATAAGACACGATCCAATAAGAAAAAACATGTAAGTAAAAACAGTTGAAAAGTGATGCATGACAGCTCATGCACAAGAAGGAGTTCACTTGAGTTATTGTTCTTGAAAGAAGACATGTCGGCCTGAAATGAATGATCTCGGCTGAAGAATTCTTATACCGACGTACTGGAGAGAGGAACGATATAGGTTCCATCACCTCAGAATGCCGAGGTAATAGAACCTAGGGGGCAGTTGTGGGGATATATTTTTTGAGTACCAACACGTGGCAAGGTGACGCCGACGTGTCAGCCGAGGTGCCACGTGTCGTGGTAGTTATGTCGAGGTTATCTCGGAGTTGCCGAGGTTATCTCCGAAGATACCGGAATCCGAGATAAGCGGATAAGGGACAAAAGTCCTAGAATGAGAGAAGACTTCAGTTTGTATTAAGATAAGACTCTTAGAGGGTTTATCCTAATCTTACTGGGAGTCCAAGATTAGCAGTAATCCTGCGTCCATAGAAGTTAGGCTTCTATTGGACTAGGTTTATGTTGGCTATAAAAGAGAGGCACCCCCATGGGTCTAAAGTATGCTTTAATACTCAAGCTTGTGAGTTAAATAATTTGTGATCTTTGGAGATATACTGACTTGATCGTCGGAGTGCCCCCGGGTGGAAGAACCACCGCCGGAGCCTTCTCTTTCTGTGCAGGATAGCAGGGTGCCATCTATTCTGCCAGTGTCCTACAGCTGAATTATTATACGGGCAGTGTGATCGGAAAATCACTCACACAGGGTGTATTTGTAATTTACTAAAAACAAAACTCAACCTTTGCACTGTTAGATAAAATACAATTAACCCAATTTTCTTACATAAATTCCAAGAGCCCTCCACCCAAAGTAATTCACCAACCAAACTAAAAGAAACAAAAAGATATTTTGAAATTTTTAAAATTAATTTCTACTTTTTAAAAAGATAAAATCATATGAAAATAATGAATGTTTTTTATTTTTTATTATCACCAAAGTGAATTTTAGTTTTTTATAAATTTTTTCTTTCTAAAAATAGACTTTAAAAATCAAATCAAACAAAAACTTGGACTCTATAGTTACTTTTGGTCCCGACTATTATAAAGACTATGAAAAATTATGTTGTGGTCTACAGGCAAGTTTACAGGGTGCCTCTACTTGATGTTTTGATTGAAATTATAAGATTCAGTACTTCTTGTTAGAATATTGGAAAATAATTTGACAGGTGTCAAATAATAAATAGTGTAAAGTATTACTCCTAGACCACAAAATAACCTCTCCAAAGATTATTCCCAAGATAACAAAAAAAAGAATAAAAATATATAATTATTTTTATCTTCTTTTATCTTCAAATCTAATATTGAGAGAACTTAAAGGAATCATGAAATTAACCGCAAATCCCGTTTTAATAATCTAAACCGTTCATTTTGTAAGATTTTTCGTGTACATCATTCATAAAAAAAATAAATTGATCCAATAATTGTAACTTTTTTTATTTTATTGTGTTTGTCTCTGAAGAAAATAGTGGTCTATTTTAAAAAATACACTTGTTTATTTTTTCGAAAACAAATGCAATAAAAAAAAAATGTTGTGGTTGATTTACTTTATCAAAATGGTACCTATGATGAACTTCACAAATCTCTTAAATTCTCCCAAATTTAGATTTTAATTTGAGAGAAATTCAAACTTCCTTCGACTACTGATATTTTACAAAATCACATGTCCTATAGTGCAAAAAGCAAATAATAAATTCTATGAAACCAAAATATCCAAATGTTATAAAAGACCTCCCAAAAAAAAAAAAAATATTACATTAGGCAAAACAAAAAAAGGTAGAGTTGTAACATTTTCAAAATAGGAAGAATAATAAAATAATTTTCCTCAAAGCAAAAAACATAAACTTACCAAGAAATCCAAGAAAGTGACCAAATTATCTAAAAAACTTAAAGCAATAATGAAGTATAACAATAATAGAAGGGTAAAATAGGAAGAAAAAAAAAGTACAAACCTCAAGTAGGCAAGTGCTTCTTACATATATAGATATCAGCAATGCTAGGTATCATGAAAAATCTTTCATGAAAATAATCGTGAAAACTTTGTGACTCTTGGATTACACTTAAAATAAAGCACCACACACTAATCAAGGTAATCCAAGGATCATAACTCTTTCATGATTATTTTCATGAAAAAATTTTCATGATCCCTAACTTTTCTCTATAGATATATAAAACCAACGAACCAAACAAAATTGGCTACCTTTATGCAAGGCAACTTTTGCTGCCATACGAGCGGACTTTACAATAGTACGACCCACCTTCTTAATTAAAAAATAGTCCATCTTCTTACATATATTACATATCAGTAATGCTAGGTATCATGAAAAACTTTTCATGAAAATAATCATGAAAGCTTTATGACTCTTAGATTACACTTAGAATAAAGCACCACACACTAATCAAGGTAATCCAAGGATCATAAATCTTTCATGATCATTTTCATGAAAAAATTTTCATGATCCCTAACTTCTCTCATTACATATATCATCTATTAAAGATTTAGAGAACCAATCAACAATAACACATGATTTCAAACTATTAATCAACCCTTGTCAATCCGTTGAATTAGCATTGTTTTGGGATTTCAAGAAAAACACCATTAAAGCACATCCATGCAACCACGGGTTTTGACTTCATGAGCTGAATGCGCTTGGAATGAAAATGCTCTAGATGCCACCTTCCATCCATTTCTATTGACCGCCACCCACGCAACAACTGCTTGTTCTGTCTCTTGATACCATGCGCCATCCACCAAAAATACTTTATAAGCTGAATCTACACACTATGAAACAATATTAGGCATAACAAAAAAACTCAAGTCACCTCCGATCTCCTTTTTGGCCATTGTTTTGAAAGTCATATCAAGAAAATTTTCCAATCTCAAATTGTTAATCAATTGGATAGTGGAAAGTGGATCAATAATGTGATTATCAAAGACAACTAGATTTCTATGAACCTAAATACCCCATAGAACTTTGATTGCTTCTATAATAGCACTCTCATCGGGCGCATTATGAAACCAAAAATCAATCAAATCCTCTACCCGTAATTCTTGCCCGATATCAAAATGAAAACCCAGCTTTGATCCAAACCATATCCTTTTGGAAAACGAACACTGAAAACACAAATGTTCCAATGTTTCATCATGTTCTTTACACCCTGGGCAAACCGGGTCTACCTTAACTCCTCGTTTCCGAATAGCTACCTTAACTGGTACAATACGAGGACTTGACATTAGCTGGTTTCGCAATATTTTTTTTTTTTTTTTCTAAATGTCTTTTCATTAAAAAAAAATTCAAAAAAAATTAAATATTTTCCAAAATAACTATAAGACTGTGTTTGGGATGATAAATTTTTTAGAAAAGTTAGGGATCATGAAATTTTTTTCATGAAAATGATCATGAAAGATTTATGATTCTTGGATTACCTTGATTAGTGTGTGGTGTTTTATTTTAAGTATAATCCAATGGTCATAAAGCTTTCATGATTATTTTCATGAAAGGTTTTTCATGATACCTAGCGTTGCTGTAAATTTTTAGCTAAAAGTTACTATAAGTTGTGATATTACTTTATCTATTTTTTTTAGGATAAACTACCAATAGATTCTAATAGTTAAACTTAATTTTCATCCAATCCTATTAAAAATAAGTTCGAGTAAATTGTTACTAAAAATAATTTTTTGTGACGATTTTTTACATATGTTACTAAAATTGACAATTAGTGACTTTTTTTTGTCACAATTTTTATAAATTGTTGCTAAAATTTACAATTAGTGACATTTTTCTGTGACTAATTTTTTAAACTGTCGCTGAAAGTTAAAAATTAGTGACTTTTTTGTGACGATTTTTTTAAAGTGACTCTAAAACTTATAATTAGTAACATTTTTTGTAACAATTTTCAAACTATTGCTAAAATTAATAATTAGTAATGTTTTTTAATAGTATTTAATGAAAAATATCATTAATTATCATATGACCTATTAGACAATAAGTCCACCTATTAGGACTTACATGTAAGTTCTCTCATTTTTTCTTTTTCTTTTTTAAAGCAGCAAAAGTCAATTATGAGTTGTTAAATTAGACTTATGGGAGTTAGTCTCCTCACTCTTGCAAAGCACCAAGTATTTACCTCATAATTCAACCCACCCCTAGGGAAAATTGAACCCATGACATCTCCATTGGGACTAAGCCCTTAGGAGAATCATGGTGGCCAACTAGACTAGGCTAGGCCTAGTTGGTTATCACTCTCTCTATTTTTTTACACATTTTTTTCACAAAAATTTAAAAAACCTACTAAATTTAAAAATCAACAAAATATGGGAATACCTATTCCTTCCTCCAACCCATTCCATCATGGAATTACCATAAAATTTTATTTTATTTTTGATACTTAATGAATAAAAAATATTATCATTTAGCTACCATCATAATTTCCTTCTACTATCACCCATTCCATTACGCTACCACTGTTGCCACCACCCTATTGCCATCACAACCACAACCACTCTCGCCACCACCTTCACAACCACCACACCACCATACTATCACCACTGTACTATCGATGTCGCGACTATAACTACCATTACCATTACCACCACAACCACTACCACCACATTTACAACCATAAAGCCACCACCATCACCATTGTTAAAAGCATTACCCTACTGTCTCTGCTCCTACTACCACTATTGCCTCTATCGCCACCAGTACTATCTCACCACCACTTTCACAAATATTACATCGTCACCATTGTAAGAACCACCACTCTACTACCATTGCTTGTCAGCACCGCCACCACCACTATCACAACCACAACCACAACCACCACAATGCCACCTTACCACCACCACTAATTAATGCCACAACAACCAACCACCACCATTATACTACCACTATTATCACCAACCAATGCCACCACTGCCACTGTCGTGACTTACATCATCACTTCCATAATTATCAATATTATTATGATCTATATAAAATTTTAATTTATTTGTTACTAACTTGTTAAAAACACAATATTAATACAAATTTATTTCATTTCATTAGTTTAATAAGTATAACTAAACATAAAAATTAAAATTATGATCATATTTCATATCGACAACTAAACAATGAAATGTAAATAAATATTCTACTCCATTCAATATTTTATTACATTCTCACACTCGTACTATTTTCATTTCATTTTACTAGTTGGCCCCCACACGCTTCATGCATGGGGTCACATCACTGTTACATCATAAACTAAAACAAAAAATAAATGCAAAAATAGTTGCTTAAACATTAGGTAGAGGAAAGATGACAACAAAGCATCAACAATTAAAACTATTTAAATTGATCGAAATGGTAAGAAGAAGCATGTAACCGAGCAAACATTTTCAAAACAATTCAGTGTTACCCAAAAAAAAATCAGAGAACTATTCCATGTGAAATACTGTAAAAAAATATACTATCAAAAGTATAACTACCACATAAATGACATTGGAATGCAAATTTTCTGCATTTGTAAATAGCTTACCGAGAATAATTTCATGTGCACCTCTATAGTAAGAGCTTATCAATGTTCCAAACCTCTTCTGTCCAGCTGCAAACCAAACAATTTAATAGCCTCATATTTGAATATTGAATAATATATGTTTGAATAAAATAAGTTCAGTAAAACTTGTCCATAAAAAAAGCTTTTCTAAATTGTTGTTTTTGTTTGTGTTTCTGTTTTGAAGGATAGATACATGTCAATATCTAATTTAAGGGCTCTCCTTCGACAACTCCGAAACCACTCGAATTTGCACAAACACTTCAGCAATTATTTTTTATCTCAACTTTTCATAAAGGCAGGCGTAGGGTTTTGGTATTGGAAAGTAGCTATTTTAGCAACTGTTTTAGCTATTGGGATCCAAGAAATTTTCCACACTGAATAAACAAAATAGTTCCAAATAACAAGTCATCTATGTTAATTACCTGTGTCCCAAATCATAAGTTTTAGTCTTTTTCCACCAACTGTTAGCAACTTGATCTCGAAATCCATGCGTGGAAATGGTCATAGCAAGGGCTTTAAGCTCAATATTTAATGAATTCAAATAAAAAGTGAGTAAAGCCCGTCAAAAGAAAAATAAAGTGCACATCGATTTTTTTAGTTTATATCATTTCCATTCTTCACATGAGAACTATATTAGCTAAACAAGCAAAAAGAAACTACATTTCTAAGCTAAATTGTTGCATGGAAGTTCAAAAAACGCAAGTGGATGAAAATGACTCCAATCATAAGAGAATAAGAGAATAACATAACAAGCATCAGCAAAATTTGTAGAAGTAAGCTCACTTCACAGCTAAAATTAGCAAAATCACATCACAAATAGTTACAAAAAAAATTGAGCAACCCTGTCAAAGTAAAGAAGCTTTCTAATGTATAGGTTTAGATCCATAGAAAACAAAGTGAAAGACAACAAATTTTTAATGTATAAGTTCAGTTATCCTCTAGATCATCGTATCTTCTAAGTTAATATCATTGAGATTCAGTTATGAGAACAAATAAGATTCATTTAAGCAACTAACAATAACCTATTTGAAGTGGGCCTCATAACCAATAGGAACATGGAATAAATGGATGGACTAAACTGGCGGAAGAAACTAATAATACCTAGAACCAAAAATGCAAAAGTAAAAGACTAACAGAAATTTTAAAAATTATGATAACTAACAATCTTTGTACTTTTCTAAGATGGAATCGATCTGATTACCTCGCTAAGGTGATCTCCAATCTTGAGCCAGTGGTGAAAGTTTTTGCAATGAATGATGCGTTGTTTAGCTCTTAAAAATAAAAATAATAAAAATAAAAACATTATTGGACATAAAAATAGATTCCAAGAAACTTGGTTACATAGAGTACAAGAAGGCATAATTTTTCAAGTTAGGTTGACAATGATAAATAGAAGTGAAATACCATATGACATTGTTCTATGAGCAAGACCGGCTTGTTAGTCTAACCATTTGCGGGATGAACGTGTTAAGAAGAGAATTTTGAGATACTAAAATGATTAACAAATATATAAAAGAACATTAAAATGGTTAACACGTGTCACTTTGAATCTATCTTATCCTTCAATGTCCTCTTAAATGTTTCCCAAGTGCAAAATAGAGCTCCATGAGAAGGTTCTTCAAAAAGTGATCCCTGAATGTCTTCATATTTGTGCTTTTCTTGAAGTAGACATACGAAATATGTAGAAAGTGAGATCCACAAAGGGTGCTGTAATGGATTAAGAAGCATTAGAAATAATAATAAATCCGAATTGACAAATATGTGGCAAATACAAGAGCTTGGCAAAGAGTAAATTTAAAGCATTTATTTGCCTGTCGAAATAGAATTTAGAATGCATAGTTGTCAAGTTGTAGATCAATTTAAATAAATTATTTGAATTTGAAATTAGCATAGAGAAACTCTGTTAATCCACCAACAGTGGATTACCCCAATCTCTAATACCCTGCCAAAGAATAAAAAAGAAAAAATAGCTTCTTAAATATATTAGGGTCATAACAAATAAAGCAATGAGAAATGGAGTGAAATAAGAAGGTCCATTAGTTCATGCCATAAATAGGTTGTAGCACTGGATTATTTAAACATTTGTTCTTTTTAGTTCCTGCAAGTTTTTAAATTTAAATTGTTATTTATTCACCAAATAAGAAGAAGGAAACATATGCATGTAGCCAAACAAGAGGCAATACAGAGCTCCAAAGATTGGCAATAGTATAAATGCAAGAATAGCCCCAAATTTTCCTGGTTATTGAAAAAAGAATGACAAATAAATCCATCCAACCAACAAATACCAATAATTTTTTCACGTCAATAAGGGCGAGATAAGATTTGATTACAAGGAATAATAACACACTTAAGATAGAAAATAAAAAGAATGAATCCTCCATAAGTCCCTCTCCAAATCCTTCATGCAAACATCATCGACAAATATGGACATATATATGATAAAAAAAATGAAAACCTAAAACGAAAACATGGCATTTTAACAACAAAAAGTCCAATTACATAAAGAAAATTCAAGAAATAGATGATTCAATAAAGAAAATTCAAGAAATAGATGATTCAATAAACAAAAACCATTTCAATTATAGAAGAGATGATTCATAAATCAAACCATTTGAGAACCAATATATGAAAACCATTCCAATCATAAAAACCATTCCAAATCTCAGATGTACAGATTTTTTGGATTCAATCTTCTTCAAGTTTACAAAATTTTTGGGATTCATAGGCCTAAAAAATGTGAAGATCGAAGAACAACAATGAAAGGAGATTTTCCAAATTCATTCTTTTGTTTCAATTTCAATTTCCTCATGTTACAGAATACATCCAGAGAATTTCTTTTTTATTTTATTTTTGTAATGGCTTGTGATTTTTCTTTTCCTTTTCCTTTTTTTTTTTTAATCTAAAAAATTTGTTTTTGCTTTGTTCTTCGTTACTGTTGTGATGATTTCAAAGCTTTTGTTGATGTTCTGCCCGAATTAAAGAGTTTTTTGCGTTATTGTGTTCATATAAAGCTCGATTTGTGAATTAACAAAAATGTTTGGTTTTATGAAGACCGCGCCTTTAGCTGCCTTGTTTTTCCCCCTTCCAAATCATGATCTTAGTTTCTATCAGAATCTTTAATTCTAGAATTTCTTTCTTTGTTGGGTGTTGGACTTTTCACTCAAGAAAACATCATTTTCTGTGTCTAAACACTTCGCAGCTTTGCCTTAACCCAAAAGCTCTTTTTTAAGTGTTCATATAATCGTGAAAGCACCTGAACCATCCTCTTTAATTTATGTCTTGTTGTTGCCTTTTTGTTTTACCCAAATTCAAGACTCTAGAGTATCCTGGATTGCTGAGATTTCAATGAATAAATTGTGATGGAATATTAGATTTTATCTCTTATGATTTTATCTCTCATGATCATTTTTTGGGCTTCACTCAAGTGATAAAGACTTCTTTCTTTTTTGTTCTTCTTATAATTTTTTTTTTTTAAATTTAAGTTATGTTGGATTTTCCACTCAAACAAAGACAATAATTTCCAAGTTATGAAATTTTTATAGCTAATAAGACAGTTTTATTTTTCCAAAGTCCACATCCTGGTAGGTTTATTGATGGCTGGTCTGATAACAACTATGAGAACAAGAAGATTGAGAACAAAAATAACTTAAATTAAAAACAAACATAAAAACAAATTGGATGGTATGGAAATGTTGGAATTTTCTCCCTTCTTTATGATTGACCATGCCTTTAGCTGCCTTATTTTTTCCCCTTCCAAATCATGATCTTGGTTTCTATCAGAATCTTTAATTCTAGAATTGCTTTCTTGCTGTTGCCTTTTTCTTTCACCCAAATTGAAGACTCTAATAGAGTATATTGGATTTATGAAATTTCAATGAATAAATTGTGATGGAATATCAGATTTTATCTCTTATAATTTTTTTTTTGGGCTTCACTCAATTGATAAAGACTTCTTTATAAAAATTTCATAACTTGGAAATTAGTCTTTGTTTGAGTGGGGTTGAAAATTGGCTGTTTTGGAAATGTTGGAATTTTCCCCCTTCATTATGATTCATGGCAAAGTCTTTGTTTATTGAGACATATTGATAAACACATGGTGTGCAGGGGCAGGGGTGAAAACAAAGAGGCCACAAACATGTGGGCAGGGGTGAAAAACAGTGTGGGTAATTATTGTTCAACACACTTGTAAATAGTAGATATGAAATTATAGATGTAATTACCAGGATTTGCAACAGCAGGAGCGAAGCTTTGGATGTCCAATTTTGACAACATCACGGCAGCAACAGCACCGACAGTGATGGAAAGAACAGGATAACAGCAACTCCATCCACAATATATATATATATATATATGTTATTTGAAGGGGTAACATTTGTTTTCTTCTTCATTTTCGGCGTAGCTCATTTGAATTCCACAGGACTAACCCAAATTCTTCAACCAAATTTGGCAGTGAGGAGCTTTGGGAAATAGGCAAAGAGCAGACCACCGTTTTGGAAAATTTCTGCAAGGAGCTTTGGAACTTGTTTGTTTCTACCGTCGTGTATGTGGCTAAGTTGAAGGCCACGTAGCGAAGAAGTCCCAGCGTTACACTATTGTTACACCACGCTTACCGTCTTTTATATATGTTATAGATTTCCTTCAATTCTAACTAAACAATGAAATATAAATAAATATTCTATTCCATTCAATATTTTATTACATTCTCACCCTCATACTAGTTTCATTTCATTTCATTCAGTTCCACCGTAGGAAAATGTTTTATGAGTTAAAAGTGTAAGGAAAATGTTTGGGACCCCCTTTTGGGGAGACTCCCACCACCCTCACAGTGATGTGGACCAATGATATGTTTGTATTATTTTTTTTTCTCTTTCTTACTTGGACCAATCACAAGTGAGTGGAGGTTGTGGGGGTGATATTTTGTAGGGGTTTGAATCATTACTGGAAGTGTAATTATTGCCAAGTTATAGTGGAGTCAGGTTTTTTGATTTTTAACTGGTTACAGTACTTCTTGGTCATGTTTGATTCACAAGATTAATAGTGAAGTATTAATAATCCTATTAAATTAGTGTAGTATTCACTATCCAATTGAATTAATATCCATTGGATTAATAATCCTAAACCAAAATATAAAAACAAACATAAGATAATTGGGCCCACAGATTAATAATCCTAATCCCATACTCCAATCCACTCAGTCAAACGTGCTCCTTATGTGATGAACGGACAGGATTGATCAGACAATCTAACGATTGAGATTTCATTTCACAGCCAAACCCTTGGGGCAAATTACATTTGCACCCCTTGAGGTTTAGTTAAATTACAAATACCCCCTTGACGTTTCGGAAATTACATCTCGCTCCCTAACAATTAACTCCGTTAACCAAGACAGTAAATTGACTAAAATGCCCTTTGACTGGTTTGCTTTTTAGGCTAGGATAAATTACAAATACACCCTTGAGGTTTGCTTAAAGTACAGATTGCCCTGTAGTTTGGAAAATTACAAACACCCCCTTGTTAAAAAAATTTATTTAACATAATTATCTAAAAAAATAAAATTCGTAATTGCTCTCCTATACAGTAATAAAATTACCAAAATTGTTAATTAAAACATATTTCTAATATCATTAAAAACTGTTAATTGATTTGATGATTTATTAATAAAAAAGGCGATTTGTTATGAAATTAGAAACCTCAGGGGATGTAATATAATTTTCAAAACTACAGGGAGTGATTTGTATTTTAATCAAATCTCAAGGGATGTATTTGTAATTTACCCTTTAGGCTATGTATGGCTTGACTTTTAGGAAAAAAAATTAAAAATTAAAAATTAATTTGGTTAAGAAATAAAAAATAAAAAAATTATTATTATTTTATATAATTTTATTTTTCGAGTGGTTAGAAATAATTTTTACAAATTAAATATATTTCTTCATATTTATTTTTATTAAATTAGTTTTTATATTTTTTTAAAAAAAGTTGAATTTTTTTTTAAAAATAACAACCGAAGAAATTTTAGGTTAAATCAGGTTGTTTGGTTGTGTTCAAAAAAAAAAAAAAAAAGGTTGTTTGGTGTTTTGTACAGGTTAATCAGTTGTCTGGTTGTATTAAAAAAAATTTAAAAAAAAATAAAAGAAGTTGTTTGGTACTTTGAAAGGTCCAGAGTAATATGGTCCATCTGTACATTTTGGTGATGTTAGCACACTTCTGTAACGGTTAGTTCACGGCAGGGTCAAACTGTTATCCGAATATGGTCCCGTTTGATAGAGTTCTGGGAAAGTGATTATAACTTATACCTTAACAGTTTATAGCTTATAACTATGAACATAAACTGATTTTTGACTTATAAATTAAGCTTCTCCTCCCCCACTTAAATAATAAGTTGATTTTTTTTTTTTTTTTTTTTTTTTGTTACAGGGAAATCCTCCCACTCTCCCGCAGGTCCAAGGCAGCGCCCCATGAGGAGATCACCAGGGTGTCCTGTTGTCCGTTCCGAGTAAGAGACTATAACCTGGAAGCTTGTCCCGACCTCCCAAGGCAAGCTCCGCTTAAGTCAGGACTCGCACAGCGGGGGAGAATTAAACCCACACCAAGTAGCTGATAAGGCATCCTTGAGGTCAACCTCCTAACCAACTGTGCTACGCCCAGGAGATTGGCCCAGAGGGGAGTTGAACCCAGGACCTAGGGGCTTAAACCCCAGGCCCTTACCAGGTTGCCACTCACCCCTGGGTTTATAAGTTGATTTTTGACTTACAAAAAAGTATAAACTGTATTATTAAACTGAACCAAATACATCACAATTAGGGGTGAGCAGCGGATATACCGATCCGCCAAAACCGACCGAACCGAACCGAACCGATCCGCCGCATTTTGGACGGATGCGTGATGACGAGCGGACGGTTGCGGATTAATTTTCTCCAATCCGCCAATTTGGCGGACGGATGGCGGATTTGAGATTTCTTTGGCCGCAACCGAACCGCCAAACCGCCAAATCGCGAGCACCCTAGTAATTTATAAGACTTTGTATTTTCAATTTGTTTAAATATTATATTTGTGTTTTCAATTGAAAAAAATTTAAATATTCTGTTGAAAAAAAGTTTTCAACTTGAATATATTTTTTGAATTGAAAAAAATAAACATATTATTTATCTATATTTTTTGGTTTTTAAATCTAGCTCTAAAAATAATAAATAGAAAATATGATATATGCTGGTTGGTTTTTGTTTTCAAAAACATATGTAGATGTAACAATATAGAGACATACAATCTCTACTACTGCTCTGTTCATGGTTTTGATAGTTTGAATTATTATTATATTTTAAGAATCACAGATTGTAATACTTTATGTGGATGAATCATGCTGTAATTATAATATGTGGATGAGGCATGCAGTGATCGTGATATTCTAAAGTTTCAAACTTTCTTTCTTTAGATAAGGCATACAATGATTGTAATACTTTTTTAAGTCATTGACTGTAATATTTTTTTTTTTTTTTTTTTTTGTTGAGGAAGCGCATAAGTTGAATTATGTTGAAAATTTATAAAATTTTAAACCGCCAAACCGATTCGCATCCATCCGCCAAACCGCCAATCCGCTCAATCCACATCCACCGGATTGGCGGACGGATGCAGATTGATTTTCTTCAATCTACCAATCTGGCGGACGGATGGCGAATTGGAAGTTCCGTGGCCGCAACCGACCCGCACTCACCTCTAATCACAATAATTTAAATTAAACTAAAAATTAAAATAAGCTGAAAATAAGAGCGCTTATAAACTTCAACAAGGGGGTGGGATGTAATAACCTGAAGGGTATATGTAATTTGCCCCCAAACCGCCAAAATCACACCACAGGTATTTCCAATCCATTGTTGTACTAACAGTAGAAGACTACCTTGACAATGGCGAGCGGTGGCGGTGGCGGTGGGGTTGTTCCACACCCACTGCGCAAGTTAGCATCGGCCGCCACTATACTCGTTGGCGGAGCTCTCACTCTCTCTCTAGCTACCTCTACCACCATTCGAACCCTACAAGCAATCGTCGATGCCAAACAGGTAACTATACTTCTCTCTCTCTCTCTCTCTCTATATATATATATATATATATTTATATATATATAAGTGTTTATAGTATCTAAGAATTGCAATAGAACAGTAAATTTGTTGAATTTTGAGTTTTGGGGTATTGGTTTGTGCAGAAGAAATTTGCATTGGCATGTGGAGTGTGCAAGGGAAAAGGGTTTTACATTTGCAAATTGTGCAAAGGGAATTCAACAATACATTGGTCACCTCTGTATGATCCTCTGGTTATAAACCCTTGTCTTTGTCCTACTTGTGATGGAAACAGGTCACTCACTTTACTCATTTCTTCCTTTCTGTATTTTTTTCCCTTTTTTTGGTTAATTTCATTTTTATTCTCTAAAACATTGCCATTTTTTTAAAAACACATTTCATTCATAAACTATCAATTCTATCGTAAAGTTTATCATTTCAGTTCATATGATTCGATTGGAGATAGTATGTACAAAATAGTAATGATGGAAACCTAATCTAATGGGCAAAAATATAATTATATAATTTAGACAATCTAAATCATACAACTAAACACCCACCTTTTTTACTTGCACTATATTAGACAATTTTACACCTTACAATCAAACACCCATATTCTTCTCCACCCCTCATTTCAAAATGATGAATACAAAAATGATTGTTTGTTTGTACAGCTTAAGTTGTTCAAATTTTGAAGTGATCTTTTCGTTCATTAAATAAGGGTTTTAACGGTTACTGATTTGGACAACTATTTTCAATTGGGCCACATTAGTTGAAATTAGAAACCTAGGGGCTAAATAAATAAAAATTAATACTCTTAGGATGAAATGGAAAAAATGACAATAGTTTAGAAGATAAAAATAAAATTAACTCTTTTTTTTTTTTTTTTCCTTCTTCTTTCGCCTCCAATGGTTCTTTTAAACTTTGCACAATTTCTTGAAACCAAATTGTTCATGCTGACTAGAATTATATGGATTGAAATTTGTGATCTTAATTATAGGGTACAACGCTGTCTCAACTGTTTGGGAAAAGGTTATTACTACAATTAAGAGGTAAAGGATTGGATTTACAATTGTTTCTGTTTTATTTCTTTTAGCAGAGTTGTTTTCTATATGAATTTGATCGTGGTATTTGCTTATTACAATTGTATGTGAAGTTGTACAACTTTTGAATCCATCATTAGTGTAGATTCTCTTCGATTATTACATGTAGCTAAATTGTGAAATTATTGCCAATTTGTGTAGCCATCAAATATAAGAGGAATGCTCAACCACGTTAGACCTATTTGTGTGTGTCCAAAAATAAAGATATCTTGTTGAAGAGTAGTGAATTGGAGGGTCACATTGTAAGCATAAGATGTTTGATGTAATTTTCATTTGAATACTCATGTTGGTGTATAAATTTGTTGTGCAAGGGATAGGTCCTTGTCTGACAAAATTAAATTTAAGGGTCAATGTGCTCAATAGTTTTGGATATCTTAACGATTTCGTAACGGTCATAGTGGGTAATTTTGATCATACATACCTAAACTATGTATTACATGCACACACACACACACACACACAAACGATGTGAAATTGTATTTGCTCGAGATCATGGCAAGTTACGTATATATTCATGGATGAAGGTTCTAGTGGGGGTGCTTGGTTGGAATTTGTTAAGCTCATTTATGTTCTGTAGACACTGAGCTTCATAAGATTACGAAACCATGCATCTAATCTTTTGTAGGCAAAGGAAACACAGTTTATTAATCGAAATTTGACTTAAAGCAAACTGACCTCAAGGTCCTCAATGTGAGTTGTTTGATTTTGTATTTAGGAAGTTGTGAAATTTGTTGTTTTGGTTCTACAATGAATAGGTATGAAACGAAGTTGAGATGAGATTCACTGCACCCCCAGTTTGAAGCTTAACATTGATGTAAATGATCATTCAAGCAACAATTTTCTGTTTGTCAAGTTTCGATATGTACTACTGGTATCAAAGTGAACTTGCAAAAGTAATCTTTAGGGGATCCATTAAATGCCTTGTTGAGTGATGAGTATTATGCTGTAAACGTTCGATTAATGTCTTCATAGCACATGTCATGCTACCAGCACTGCATTGATTATGTTAATGTATTCAAACAATGTTGGGGCTTTGATAGATGACCATCGAAAAATGTGTAGCTAAAATGTCAAAAAATAAGTTTGTCTAGATGGTCATGTCATGCTTGAGAAGGATTCATCAACTGCAAAATGAGGACAAAAAGATCAAATAACATGGATAAAATAAGTAAACATAGCAAGGAAAATATCTTCAGAGGCAAAATCTGTGACCTAGAAATTCGATTGATATAGAATTGCTTCAATATAATTGGAAACAAACTTGTCTGTGTTTTGTATTGCATACCTTATGCAACTAGAGATGAGTATAATTTTGTACATACACGTGGTTGTGCACTAGGCGTAAACCAAATGAAATTCAAGGTATCCATTGTCAAAGTCATTTCTATATATCTCTATTTTCTCTAGTAGATGGTTTGTTCAAAGTGCTAATACATATCATGATACTTGACAGACGGATAGGAATGGCCCAGCAGCATTCTTGACGGCCTCCATGTTATCAATAATGAACCTTTTGAAGTTGTGTTATTTAGTGTTGATGGGAGGCTTGAGTTTCTCTCTATGCTTGCTTAATTGGTGTTTGGTAAGGTTGTTTCAATGTACCATCCAAGAATATGATAATGGGGAGGCTAGGCTACTGGGCTACCATCAAGGTATGTTCATTGTTTATATATACGAATAATTATATTGCGCTTTGTAAAGAGAAGAAAATGAGAAACTGGCTCAAGAACCAAAGAAATCATCATGTGGGACAATGGTTGTAAATTCAATTATCCTTGGTTAATTAGTGCCGTTTTGGGAATCAAAATAAAAAGTCACGTTTTTGTCAAAATGTCCAAAAACGCAAGTGACAAAAACGCAACAAATTGGTTTGGGAAGTGTCAAAAACGCAAGTGTGAAATTACAAATTGGGGCCTATGACAAAAAAATAAAAAAATAAACTTCTTATGTTGGGTAAGGGTATTTTGGTCATTTTAATTTGATTTGACACCATAAACAAATATTAAACTAAAAAGCCAAAAGTTAGCTTTTTACCAACTTCCCAAATCACTTTTCAAAAAGCTAAAAAGCTTGGTAAAAAGTCAAAATTTAACTTTTTACCAACTTCCCAAAACATTGTTTTGCCACTTTGCGTATTTGATCGTGGCCTTGACCATCTCTAGGGCCAGAAATTGCTTTGCATTGGTTAACAACAAAGGTTGTGGATTGTGGTGTATAGAACATTTTGATGTTAATTATGTGCAATTAAAAGTTTGGTCCATAGAAGTTTAAATTGTCCATTTTATTTTGTTGCCAATTTTTTAGAAATGTATATTTTTTGATAAATATATTCAGGATTGTTGCCAAACACCAAATGTGATTCTTTTCATATTGTATCCAATTTTGAGAAGACCATCCAGTATTGATTTTAACGGGAGTAATGTCCTAGATTATGTTGTGTTTGCTCCGTTGTGATCAAAATGTTACAGGTTCAAAACACAAAATAGTCTCTTCGCGCACACGAAGGGTGTGTACATATATTGCCCTCTCTAAATCTTGTAGTGATGAGAGTCTCGTGCAAGAATATTATTTTTATTTTTTGGGGGGTTGAGTTGGGAAAATAAATAATAAATTTTATTAAAAAACAATATTGTTGTTTAATTAATTACCCATTAGAAATAATAAACACCTATTTAAGATCCAAACAAACATAGGAAGAACTCCAAGATCTGAAGCCTAGGATTGTGGGAAATATTGCCTAATATGCTGACTGATTTACATCAATTTGCACCGTTCAATCTGCTGACTGTGGATTAAATTTTAAATTTTATAATCTGCTTTTAAAATCGCTTTGCTCCACTATAGTTAATACGTATATATTTTTAACGTCTAATAAAATACTAAAGTAAAAATGAGTGTGAAAGAGATTTAAGATGTGAAATTTGTTACAAATTAGTAGTTATATATATGAAAAATATTATGTAAAATTAGTTTGTATTATATATGAAAAATATTATGTAAAATTAGTTTGTATTATATATATGAAAAATATTATGTAAATTAGTATTATATATTATACTCATATTTGATAATTAGTTATAATATTTTTTAGGGAGACTTATTTATAAGTCCTTTTTCAGAACCTTATGCTAGGCTAAGTCCTGTGTAATTTTTTATAGAGTCTCAAGTCCTATTTTCATAAGAATGTATTCCAAAAGATCCTAATCTTTTTACCCCCATTTTCACATCTCTCTCGATTCAAATCTCTTTCGAAATTCAATTAATTCAGAACCAACACCTTCAATCGTTGCTTTGATGAACACTACGTTAAAATTGGTGAAGAGAAAATTTTGATTGATTGTGTTTGATTGAATGCGAGATTTAAACGATCAAAGTTCGTTCCTGTGCTGGCCGTCAATACAAAAGCTCTGAAACTTCTCTGTTTTTGGTTAGATCTTTGTTTGTATTCATCATTGTTTTCTTTTTTGGTTTTCAAATGTCCACCACTATAATTTTGTCCTTTATCACAGACTGTGAAAAAGGTCTCTCTCTCTCTCTCTTCTCTCTAATGCACACATGATCTGACGATATTCTTTATATATTATTATTGATAATTTTTAAATTTTACAATTAATAATACAAAATAAAAATATATTAAGATTATATATCTATTTCAAAACAAACGGATTAAAAAAATAAAAACTTATTAAGTTTGCGAAACGTAACGTGACACATTACGTTACGTTTATGTAAATGTCACATTACGTTTATATAGGTGTCACGTTACGTTACGTTTATGTAGGTGTCACGTTACGTTCATATTGGTGTCACGTTACATTTATATAGGTGTCACGTTACGTTACGTTTACGTAGATATGTCACGTTACGTTTATATAGGTGTCACGTTACGTTACGTTTATGTAGATATGTCACGTTACGTTTATATAGGTGTCACATTACGTTTATGTAGGTGTCACGTTACGTTACGTTGGTGTCACGTTACGTTACGTTTATATCAATTTCCTATATATGGTTTTATTACTTATTTATGATATTAACAACTAATATTGAGGGTAAATATGTCAAGAAACTTCCCAGAGGACTTATGGGAACATAAGTTTTTTTGTGGGACCAAATGTAGCACAAGTCTCCCTAATAGGACTTCTAAATAATTTTCCCTATTTTTTAATCTGCCAATCCGTCTAAAATTGCCTAAATCATAATTTTTTTAATCCGTTAATCCGTTATTAAATTTATAATTTTACTCTTACACTGTCCAATTCATACCGCACACATGCCTAATGAGGGGCATACTTATTTGACAAATGTTTTTTCAGTAGGTATTCTACTTTTTTTAGGAAAAAGTAATAAAAAAATAAAAATAAAAAACTGATGCATTTGCCAAATGTTAAAACAATTTTTTTTTAAAGTGAAAGTTGAGTTAAAAAAAGGTAAATTACATTAACAGTCTCTATAATTTGGGACTCGTGCCACTTTGACCTCTGATTTTTTAATTGTGACATATTTGACCATAAATTTTAAATCTTGTTCCAAATAAGGATAATTGAAGATATTATTGTTTAATTTTAAGGGTAAAATCTTCAATTTAATAAAATATAAATTAATTTGACAAAAATAAATGTCAAAAAAATATTTTTAATTTTTTAAAAATTATTTTTATCCACCAATGATAAAATTATGTAAAATTAATAAAAATTAATAAAAATTACATAATTAATTTTACACGATCATCATCCAAACATATAATAAAAATTAATTTGGTAAAATAAATAAATAAATGTCTAAAAGATTTATCAATTTTATAATTTTATTTTTAGTGGGTAGAAATAATTTTTAAAAATTCAAAAATATTTGTTTGATTTTTATTTTGTCAAATTAGTTTATATTTTATCAAATTGATGATTTTACCCTTGAAAAACTAACGATATCTGCAATTGTCCTTATTTGGAACAAGATTCAAAATTTAAGTTTAAATGTGTCACAATTAAAAAGTCAGAGATCAAAGTGACATAAGTCCAAAACTATAAAAACTATTAGTGTAATTCACCTATAAAAAAAAGTTGTTTCATTTCTTGTTGCCAGCTAAATAAGCACACCCTTAAAAAAAAGGGGCCTGAAATAGCTGGAGAAAAAGTGCCTATTTCATCCAAAACCAAACAGTGTACAATGTTTCTGCCACCAAAAACATGTTTTAGATTTTGCTGGGCATGTCAAAAATTAGAAGTACCTTGCTACATCCCCTAAAAACACTCCCCTAATCTCCCTAATTTTCATATCAAGTAAACAAAAAAAAAAAAACAAGGAAACAGTTACCCAAAATGGAAATTAGGGAGATTAGGGAGACAGTTTTTAGGGCTCCAAATCATTTTCCAAATTAGAATTTGCAAAGCACACTTGCACTTAAATGACTCAACCCAAAATTCTCCTTTGTTAGTCCACACACTCCCTGCCAGATTCATAAGGTGGGCTATACACATTATTAGCCTGCCTAGAGCAGTATGCCAACTCGGGCCCATATATCTTTTAGCCCAGAAAAATAAAATTAAAAATTAAAAACAAAAAATATATATTATTAGCTACATTTTTTTGCTACATGGGAGGCAAGTAAAACTTTAGTGTAACCCATTCAAAAAAAACACAAAACCTTGAGTGTAACGGCAATATCACATCATCATTTACGCATAATATCATCAATTAATTATAACATAACATACATGGTTGAATTATTGGTCGGTGACATTATATATGCATGATGACATGATTTTCTATACTACGTTTTCCATGGGAGGCATAAGGAGGAGATCGGAGTTTTACCAAACTTGATCTTCTATGAATCAAGATCGTTTGTTTCCTTACGTGCTCCCATTCTTCTTTGTTTACTTATATTTTAGAAGTTTTATAAGATTATTTATAAAATTGTAACTCAGGCAAGATAAGAGTCTATTCAAGCTTAGTCTGAGTTAAGCCTCGTTTGTTAAAGGCATTTAAGAATATACCAATGTTTGTTGTGCTTTATAAACTATTTTTTATTTAGTAATTGCAAAATGATAAAATCAAAAACACAAACGTGACAATTAAGATTGAAAAATATAATTAAGTGTAACGAAATCTGTATAAATATAAATAAATAAATAAATATATATATAATAACTAGTGAAAACCTATGCTATGCACTAGGGGTGGGTGTGGATCGGTTGCGATCACAGAACCTCCAATCCGCCATTCGTCCGCCAGATTGGCGGATTGAAGAAAATCAATCCGCATCCGTCCGCCAATCCAGCGGATGTGGATTGAGCGGATTGGTGGTTTGGCGGATGGATGCGAATCGGTTTGGCGGTTTAAAATTTTATAAATTTTCAACATAATTCAACTTGTGCACTTCCTCAAAAAAAAGAAAAGAAAATATTACAGTTAATGACTTAAAAAAGTATTACAATCACTGTATGTCTTATCCAAAAAAAGAAAGTTTGAAACTTTAAAATATCACGATCACTGCATGCCTCATCCACATATTACAATCACAGCATGATTCATCCACATAAAGTATTACAATCTGTAATTCTTAAAATATAATAACAATTCAAACCACCAAAACCATAAACAGAGCAGTAGTAGAGATTATATGTATCTGTATTGTTATATCTACATATGTTTTTGAAAACAAAAACCAACCAGCATATATCATATTTTCTATTTATTATTTTTAGAGCTAGATTTAAAAACCAAAAAATATAGATAAATAACACGTTTATTTTTTTCAATTCAAAAAATAAACTTTTTTTCGACAGAATATTTAAACTCTTTTTCAATTGAAAACACAAACATAATATTTAAACAAATTGAAAATACAAAGTCTTATAAATTATTAGGGGTGCTCGCGATTTGGCGGTTTGACGGTTCGGTTGCGGCCAAAGAAATCTCAAATCTGTCATCCGTCTGCCAAATTGGCGGATTGGAGAAAATCAATTCACAACCGTCCGCTCGTCATCACGCATCCGTCCAAAATGCGGCGGATTGGTTCGGTTCGGTTCGGTCGGTTTTGACGGATCGATATATCCGCTGCTCACCCCTACTATACACAGAATGTGAAAAAATTAATAAAAATATGTTTATATAAAATAATATAAATAGTTAGATTTTTGAGATATTCAACCCATAAAAATTCGGACTACCAAGCATTATTATAGAACAAATACCGTTGCAAAAAAATAAAAATAAATGGTCACGCAATATTTGTGGTCACCCTTCCTACCACATGGATTAATGCATAAAGAAAAAGAAAAAAAAAAACACAGAATTTCCAAAAATGTACTCAGATCAGAATCGGTTGTGTGGTCCAAATTAACTTTGTTTTTTTTAAATAACTATAAAATTAATTTGCCATATTTTTTTTTTTTTTTGATAAATAAAATTAATTTTCCATATTAAATGAAAATTAATTATTAATTTCACATGGTTTTATCTCGTAGAAGGTAGAAACAATTTCTAAGAGCATCTCCAACGCTTCACTTCTTTTTTCACCAAATCTGAGTCAAAAAAAATGACTTTTCACCAAATCTGATACTGAGCGCTCCAACCCTTCATTTTCATCAAATTTTCATCCGGGACAACCGGGTGGTCGACCGGCCGGTCGACCGGCCGGTTGACCGGTTATGGGAAAAAAAAATTTTTTTTTTTTTTTTTGAATTGTCTGAACTTTTTTTTTGAACTTATGAACTTTTTCTGGGACGACCGGGTGGTTGACCGGCCGGTTGACCGGTTAGGCAAAAATTATTTTTTTTTTTTTTTTTTACCGATTTGAACTGTTTTGCCTGAACTGTTTGAATCTTTTACCGGGCAACCGGTTGGTCCGGGTGGGCAACCGGTTGGTCGACCCGAGTCCCCCTCCAACGGTCCGCAGTGTTTTGGTGAATTCATTACTTCGTCCTCGATCTGATGAATTGTTTGATGAATTATTAATTTGATATCAATTCTGATGAACCGTTGGAGGAGTGAATAGTGCCTTTTTCATCAAAATTTAAATTTGATACCAACTCTGATACAGCGTGGGAGATTGTCTAAACAAATTGAAAATATTCACAAAAGTGAAGCCAAGTCAATGCGCATTGATAAAAATTGAAGAGAATGCAGAAATCAGCACATTTAAAACAGCTCATTCCCAATTAAAATAATACAAGCAGCCACAACATCACATTCAAGTCAAGCACAATCCACTCAAAAGAGGAGCCATCATTTACCCATTATCTTAATATGGATAAATATGAAGAGAATTTATTTTATCTTATTCTCATTAAAATTTTTACGATGGGTTTGGTTGAAAAATTTGTAAAATAATTTGAAAAAAGAAAGAAAAAAAAATGTGTGAAATTAGATAAAATGTAAGTATATTTTATTAATATTTACTTATCTTTTTCTTTCTCTTTCGAATCCTTTTTAAATCTCTCAATCAAACACTGCATTAGCAACACTGGCTAATTCATTTTCAAATCTCCCTATCAAACACAGCGTTAGCGACTCCAGTATTGTTAGGTTTTCATTCAATGTTGGTCTGAATTGTTTTGATTTTTATGTAATTTGTTTGGAAAATGTTTAAGATTCACAAAAAAAAAAAAAAAAAAAAAAAAAAATTCTACAGTTATACTTATAATGATATGATATAGTATTATATATGTTAATTTTTGATTTATTACACATCTATTAATATAAGATTTAACACCCTTATCATATTATTGTGAGTAGATTTATAAGTTTAAAAGTGTAGGCCTTTAGCCTTATTCAATTTGTTGACTATTCGTGGATTTGGTTTTAGATTTTCTAAAATCTTATGTTTCCTTATTGATATTTTTTTTGTTAGATTAGAAGGAAATCAATTTTTATTTGAATTAAATTTAGAAAGTATCCCTTTTTTTTTAATCATAAATGTGTAAAAACTCACTCATTTGATTAAAATTTCTCATTTTCTTGGTGGGCTCTCTAAAGAAAAGTCATTGGCAATTTGGCATCTTCAGAAGTTTCTCCTTAGACCATCTCCAACGGAGAACCAAATCCTGCATCAAATTCAAAATTTGATGAAAAAGCCACTTTTTACAGCTCCAACCGTTTCACCAAACGCATATCAAATTCAGGATTCACCAAACAAAACATCAAACTGATACCGAGAGACAGATTTTATCAAAACACTGTTACCGACCGTTGAAAGTGGTACACCGATTAACCACCCGGTTGCCCGGCCGGTTGACCAACCGGTCACCCGGTTTCCTTTAAATTAGGTAGGTTCAAAAGGTTCAAACAGTTTAAAAAAAAAAAAATTAATTAATTTTGCCTACCCGGTCGACCGGCCGGTAAACCAACCGGGCAAACCGTCTCCATTGATGAACTGACCAACCATGCAACCTTGCCATCTCTGGGAAGAACATAGGAAAGAGATTTGATATACACCATTCTGCAATTTATATACAACCTTGCCCACGTGTACAACAAATCTGTGAAACATCCCCATCTCTCTTGATTAGCTTCATGCACTCAAATCTGTGAAACCTCCCCATACTCCGTTTACTCTGCAATTTAAAGCTGTGAAAAAAAAAAAAAAAAAATTTCTCTTCCCGGTCGACTGGTTGGTTGACCCACGGGATTTGATACGAGATTTGATATACACCGTTGGAGCGAGTGGTATTCAATTTGATGAAATGAGCCATTTTTGACTCAGATTTGGTGAAAAATCTGAGTCACGTTGGAGATGCTCTTACTTCAACAATCTTTCATGGATCTTTATGGTCATACTTTGATTAAAAAATAGATTAAGACTTTTTTTTATGTTTATTTTGTAGATTAAATGGTGTTTATTCGATTAAAAAATAAATAAAATATTTCTACGATTCACTTTGTAAATTAAATAATACTATTGGGTTCTGTCCACTTTGTAGATTAAACGGTGTTATTTGATTAAAAAAATAGATAAAGTTTTTTCTACGATTTTCTTTATAGATTAGACGGTACTGTTGGGCTCGTGATTGATTAGGTATTTTAATTATTTTAGTATATAAAAAAAAAAAAAAAAACCTACATGCCAAACACCTCCTAAGGATCTTCTTTCACCTCCATTTGAGAACTAACCGTTCCGGTTCATCCATGGACTCCAACAGATTCAGTTGTTCTTCCATTTTCTCTTCATCTCAAGCTTTGTGTTTCCTGCAATGGTTGCCGCCGCCATTGGCATCAACTACGGTGAAGTTGCGAACAACCTTCCCTCGCCTGAAAATGTAATACCGCTTGTTCGATCCATCGGTGCGACTAAACTCAAGCTCTACAGCGAAAATCCACGAATTCTCAAAGCATTCGCGAACACGGGGATCGAAATCACCGTAGGACTAGGAAACCAGTACTTAGCCAAGATGAGTGATCCTGATCAGGCCCAAGCTTGGGTGAAGAACAACATTCAATCATACTTGCCTTCCACTAAAATCACCTGCATCACAGTCGGAAACATAGTTTTGACATTCAACGACACTTCTCTCATGGACAATCTCCTTCCGGCGATGCAGAACATCCACACAGCTCTGGTGAACCTAAATCTAGACAAGCAAATCTGTGTCACGACGGCACACACTCTCGCGATACTCGAAACGTCAGATCCGCCGTCTTCCGGAGCTTTCCGGCGAGATCTCAGCGGACGCATGGCTCAGATATTGGATTTCCATGTCAAAACCGGATCGCCGATCTTCATCAATGCGTATCCTTATTTTGCGTACAAGTCTAATCCGAAGAGATTCCCGATCGATTTCGTTCTGTTTGAGGCTAATTCAGGGATTGCAGATCCGATCTCGAATCTTCGCTACGATAACATGTTGTTTGCTCAGATAGACGCTGTGTACTTTGCTATGGCTTCGTTAGGGTACGGGACGGTTTCGTTGGAGATCTCGGAGACCGGTTGGCCTTCGAAGGGAGACGAAGAGGAAGAAGGAGCGAATATAGAGAATGCGAAGAAGTATAATAGCAATCTGATGAAGATGATTGATGATAAGAAGAAGGGGACGCCGTTGAGGCCGAATTGGGAGATGAATGTGTATGTGTTTGCTCTGTTCAATGAGAACATGAAGCCAGGGCCAACGTCGGAGAGGAATTTCGGGTTGTTCATGGCGGATGGGACGCCGGCGTATTCACTCGGACTCGACGGAAGTCCAAGTACGAGTTTCGGAACGCCGACTCGGAGATTGAGTCCACTGCTTCTTTGTCTCTCTCTTCATTACATTTTGCTTACTGTAATTGGTTCAGTTTTTGTTTTTGGCGGGTGGGGTTTTTGTTTTGGCGGGTGGGGTTAATAATAGGGTAAATCCCATTATTTTGAAAAAAAATACATATGTCTCACTGTTTTTTCAGCTCATTATCATTACTACCATTGCTTTCAAACTGACCCTTGTTTCCTGATGGAGCCTTTACTAGAATCTACCTCCAATGCCACAATTAATTAGAAAATCTAATGAGAACATGAGGGAGTTCAGAAAAAGAATTCGTGTCTTTAGTTGGAGTTTTTTGGATTAAATTTTTTAGTTTTCACGTTTTTTTTTTATTTTTAGTGAATATTTTAAATTTTGAACATTTTTTTTTACTTTTTAGATGTATCTTACTTAGATGTATTTAAAAAGTAAAAAAAATGTGAAAAAATATTTTTAAAATTTAATAAATACATAAAAATATAAAAAATATACTGAATTCTCGTATTTTTTTTTATATTTTTGGTATTTATTGAATTTTAAAAAGAAAATCACAAATTTTTTATTTTTTAGATACATTTATGTTAGGTATGTCTAAAAAGTAAAAAAAATTATTTAAAATATTAAAAAAATTTAGTAAAAACAAAAAAAAAAACAGAAAACAAAAAAGTAAAATTTTTTAAAAAATATTTTTAGAAAACTATAACTAAGCAAATTGCCATTCATATCAAGATTTTCATCCATAGCATCAAAATCCATATTTCTAACAGTCAGCGTTGCATTTTTCCAATTAAAGTGAAAATCATCATTTAACATATTATTGATAAGAGCAATTTCAATTAGGTAGGAAAACGAAATTATATATATATGTTTTTGCAAAGAAAAAAAGGATGTTCCATGAGGATATCACAGAATTTGCAAGCTTTGATCTCGAAATAATTGATTGACGGTCATATTTAATCCAGTCTAAAAAGAAGGAACTCACTATTGACGTATCCAATAGAGCTCAGCCATGTATTATAAAAGAAGTCAAATATCAATCGGAATACAACGTAGGATTTTCAAAGAGAATCAGTTGAACAATGCCAGTATTTCAGGCCCTTCAGGAGTCGAACATGACACACCTCAACAGAGAAGACTACCTTCTCCACGAGACCACGACCCTGATGGTACCGAAACTATATCATCTGGGAACAAACATTGTGAATTGTCTTGATTTAAGTCTCATTCTGTAGATTTACCTTTACTTTTTCTTCGTTTTTTCCTCCCTTTGGGAGCCGCTTAATGGCCCGCACGTACTTGAGCAAAAAGTAATTTTCAACATATAGTAACAAACCTCCCCAAAAGCACTAATGTGGACCCAAAAACCAACAAGTGACCTCAAACAGTAAAACAACAAGACCACGAGCCACAAAAATATGGACAAAATACTTTAAAACACTACAAAAAATAAAATAAAAATAAAATTTAAAAAAAAGACAAACAAAGCCCTATATACAAACTACGAACTCCCTAAAGATTGCAAGCTAACGTATAGTTGAATAAATCCAAAGCAGCTTCTAGGACTAGATCTGGAGAAAATGGATGGACAGTAAGATCTACTAAGAAAATTGGAGGGAAGACTAAGCTTGTATTTGGTTGGGAGATTTGTGAAAAGATTTGGAAAGAAAAAGTAAAAAAATAAGTGAAATGTAAATAAAAATATATTATATTTCATCTAATTTCACATACCTTTTCTCTTTTCATTTTCAAAATCTCCTAACCAAACATAACATAAATCAATGCCAGAAAAAGAAGTTGGAGACGGCTCTGTGATAACCCTGTTCTGTATTATGCTAATTGATCTTTATTATGAATATGATTATGTGTTTGATATGATTTTGAGTGCCATTTATATGAATATATGTGGTTTTGAATTTCTATCTGTTCACCGTAGGAAAATATGTTTGATTATCTGCTTTAGAATTTAAATTGAAGGCCTTATCGGCCACGGAAACCGAAATTGACTACGCCATTGTGATTAGCGTAATTTTTAGAGTCTACGGTGAAATTTAATTGAAAATTGATTCGAATCAAATTAAATAGATTAAATTGATGAAATAGTGCTCAATTAATTAGTGTTAATGGAATTTGATTAAGAGGGGCTATATAAGGGCCATTATACACCCACACCCCTTAAGTTTTGAGCTCAAAATCAGATTTTATACTTTAGTGAGAGAGTGAGGCCGGCTTAGAGAGAGAGAAGGAGCTCAAATTGAAGATTTGCTCAAGAAGCTTGAAGATCTCGAAGTGTAACTCAAGAATTAACCACAATTTGGAAGATTTTAGCTTCTAGGTAAGTAATTGGTTATGATTTCATAAGTTTGAGGTTGTAATTTTGTGAATTCAAGTTAAATGATCATCTAGAGCTTGAATTGAAGTTGATATGTTCATGCATGCATAAAATTGCCATGAATTTGCATAAACTAGCATATAATATGTTGATTATGAAAAATTGAACATTGAAGCATACATGCAAGCATAGTTTTGTTGAGTTTCATGGTTGTGAGCACCATTGGTGCCATTTGAAATGGAATTGGGGTCTAAGACTAACATGCATGTTGAATTGTAGAGGAATGAATTTTGGATGAAGTTTGAATGCATGGTTTGATCATTACAAAAAGAAATGAAGATTTATTTGAGAATTAGATTGTGATTTTGAATAATTCAACCCCATATACTTATATTCTCATAATGGTATAATGTATTTGCATGTTTTGAACCAAAATTATGAGTTTTGGACCTTTGGAGGTCGAATTTGAGCCTCAAGAACAGTTCTGGAAAACTCAGAATTCATGATGTCCGCTCGAGCGGGGGAACCGCCGCTCGAGAGTGAAATGCGAGCTCCTAGTATTTTTTTTCAGACATGGATGTCCGCTCGAACAGGGAGATTCATGCTCGAGCGGGAAGCCATGTAGTGTGACCTTCAGCTCGAGCGTACGAATTCACGCTTGAGCATAAAAATGAGGTAACCAGTATTTTTGCAGACCATGAGGGTCCGCTTGAGTGGCGGAACCCACGCTCGAGCGGGGACCCTTTTAAGAAATTTTGTAAAGGTATTCTGTGTTTCATTTTCCGTTCTCTTTCATTTCTGAGCACTCTTAGGTATACATTGAGCATCATGAATGAATTAAAATGTTAAGAAAGAAGCCTAAGAGGAATGTATGAATTAAAAACGGATTGAATCGTTTGTGACCCATATGTGTTATGTAATGTGTAAGGTCGAACTCAATGGTGAATCTACCGGCAGAACACTGTGAGTAATATCGTAATAAAGATATTTTGAAGTATGTTATTTGTCCAATTACTTAATTCCCTATGAGTCTTATAAATTGTTAATTTGAATTGTGGACAAATGTTTGATATGCCAATGGTTGGGCCAAAGGCCGTCTAATATGAATGAAAGAATGGTTTGGCCAAAAGCCGTCAGACATGAATGAAAGAATGATTGGGTCAAAGGCTGTCTGACATGAATGAAAGAATGAATGGGCCGAAGGCTGTCTGACATGAATGAAAGAATGAATGGGCCGAAGGCCGTCTGACATAAATGAAAGAATGAATGGGCCGAAGGCCGTCTGACACGAATGAAAGAATGGATGGGCCGAAGGCCGTCTAACATGAATTAATGAATGAATGGGCCAAAGGCCGTTTGACATGAATGAATGGGCCCGAGGCCGTTTGATATGTTTGGAACCGCAGTCACTTGACCTATACGAATATATATATATACATATATACTAAATAGAAATATGAATTGGGCCCAAGGCCGTCTGATGTACATTGTTCTAAATACCGTTGTGTATCTTCTTTATTTGATATTATTCACTAGGCTTTCGCTCACCCTCATTCATGTGTCTGTATGTGAGCCAAGAGAGGTCCAAACCCAGCCTCAGTGAAGTTTGTGTGAAACAGTCAAGGTTTTGAAGAGTTAGCCCAAACGTCTCACGCACGAGACTTGTCTTCGCCTCTTTTGCTCTTTCGATATGGTTTTGTTATATTAGCGAAAACCTTAGATTACTTTTGTATATAAACTTTGGGTTTGACCGACTTAGACTTAATGATCCTATATGTACAGAACTTTGTGTTATTACATATTTTGACGTGAGTTATTAACATGTATGTATATAGATTGTTATGATGTGCCATGTAAGCACAGCTCTATGGACAATTTGTAAGCTTGCTTCCGTTTGACTTATTTACTCTGATGAGTTATGTCTGGTTTGGTTTGAGGCCGTAGGTAATCCCTTGATTACTAGCCGGTTATGTCCTTAACCTATAGGGGCGGGTTCGGGGCATGACAGGTTTAAAGCACAATCCGTAGATAGATCATACCTTTGCAACTGTCCCTTCTCGGAGAGAGACACAATACGATGAAAGTAAGTGAAATGGAGTGGTTCTGGATCTCTCCGAAAATCGCACTAGAAATCACTTATGATTAAGGATTTGACTTGTCTTTAGTTGAAAGTTGAACTGTATCAGACAGTTGAGGTTTCTAACCGGTAAGGGTCATTACACAGAAGACTCTTACCGGTAAGAGTTGAATTTTTTCAAAGACTCTGACTAGTAAGAGTTTTTCGTTTAATAACTCTTATCGATCAAAGTCTTCCATTTAATGACTCTTAGTAGTTAGAGATCTCAACTATCTATTCCAATTAAAATTTCAACTAGAGACAAATTATTTCTTATGATTAATATCTAATCTTTGGAATTTTTCTTGTTCTTAGGTAGCTTTATTGCCACTATCGTTGGAAGGGAGGTGAGTTGCAAAAGAATTTAATATAGTAGGGATGTTTAGGGTTTGGGTGGTGTTGTGCAATTTATTTGGCCTTTTTGGAGTCTATTTCGATAATTTGAATTGTTTAATTTTTATAGTGTATCGAGTATAATATATTCATAAAAAATTAAGTTAATTGGATATTGATAATCATATCAAATCGCATTTGTATTTAGTTTTATACTTCAAGTTATACTTATCATTCATTTTTTAAAATACAAATGTAATTTGATGAAAGAACTATTGATATTCGATCAACTTGATTTTTTGTAAGTATGTTCTACTTGATATAATTTAAAAGTGAACGGTTCAGATTATCTAAATGAGCCCTTTCAAAAAATGAACGGTTTAGATTATCTAAATGAGCCCTGAAATGGTCCCAAAAGATTGCAGAACAATGGTTGCTAATAAATTATTGGGGTTTGGATTTGTGTAAGGGGGTATGAGTCATATAGAATAAAGTATTTTTATATTACGTGACTGTTAATATATTTTTTTGTGTAACTTTAAATATAATTTAATTTTAAAGTAAATTGAAAAAAAAAAACTTTAAATATTAAAGATTCAAATGAAAAAGGGATATTTACCAATAAGTCTCATCTCATAAACAAACATTCCAATTAGTCCTAAGTTTTTTCTATTGTTCTATTAAGTCTTATTAGTGAAGAGTTTTTTTCCCGTGTAATCATATTTTTTATTTTGGTAGTATTTTGGTGGACGACTATATCCTTTTATTAATGTGGCATGTATTAATATGACACTCTAACGTGACGGGTATAATGTGATACTCTAAAAAAACTAAAAATTTCTTAATGTATTTTTATCAAATTTGACAATGTGACGGATGTGATGTGTCACTCTAATCTTTTATTCAAAAAAATAAAATAATAAAAAAATAAAAACTCATTAGCGTACTTTTTTCCAAATGTAATAACGTGACAGGTATGATGTGATACTCTAAAAAAATTAAAAACTCCTTAGTGGTTGTTTGGGATGTGCTATATAATTGTACTTTTTGACTTTTTAGCTAAAAAAAAGTAGAGAAAAAAAATATATGTTTAGGATTTGACTTTTTACGAAAAGATATATAATAAACTATTATAGTAAAATCAAAATGACCATTCTATCTTTGTTGACTTTTTGACTTTTGGGTAGTTGAATTCAAAGGGCAAAATAATAATTTTGCCCTCTAAACTTCTCCCAAATAGTATAGATTTTTTAGCTTTTTAAGTAACTTTTTGACTTTTTGACTTTTATAAGTTATCCCAAACAATCTCTTAGTGTACTTTTTTCAAATGTGACAACATGACGAATATGATGTGACACTCCAAAAAGACTAAAAACTTATCAGTGTACTTTTTTCCAAATGTGATAACGTGACGGGTTTGATATGACACACAAAAAAACTAAAACTTATTAGTGTATTTTTTTCTAAATGTGACAACATGGTGGGTATGATGTGATACTCTAAAAAAACTACAAATTTATTAATATACTTTTCCCAAACGTGACATATGACACTCTAACGTGGCGTGTATGATATGACACTGCAAAAAATTTAGTGTACTTTTTCCAAATGTGACACTCCAATATAGCGGGTATAATATGACACTAAAAAATTCCTTAATATATATTTTTCCAAATGTAACACTCTAATGTGGTGGGTAAATGAGTCATTATACATAAAAAATAACTAAATAAATCAAAGAAAAAATATGAGACTACATGAATTACAAGTTCAAAATATGACTTATTGATCAATCTCTTATAATAATAATAATAAAAAAAAAACTTGAAAAGCCAAAATGAGAAAATGATTTAAATTTATTGTTAGCTTGACAACATTAGTGATGAGCATTGTCGCAATATGAGATCGTATGAGGGTTGAACCCAGTCCGTGTGGGCGGCCTCTCTCGTAACCTACTCACTCACGCACGCCTGTCGCTGACGAGCACACACTCTTTCGGAACAGTCTTTGTCTACCTCGTATATCAACGTCGCTCAGTGGCTACTGAATCACAACTCCCAGGTACAATCCAACCTTGTTAATTTTAGATAAATGATTGCTTCCGTCTCTTTTGTTTGAAACTTCCGTGTTTATTAATACCCATTACGTGTTCGATGAAATGCGTCAATGTTAGAAATATTTTTTCTCTGGCACTGTTGCCCTTAGCAGATGGCGAATACCCATTAGGTGTTCAAATGATTGTTTTTTAGTCCTTTTGGTTGAGACCTGTTAAATGGTGTTTGGTGCATTGAAATGGTCGTGCTTTAGAATGTTCATTCTCATATATATATATATATATATAATATTTATTTATTTATGACTTTCATTCTACGAGAATGTTCATTCTGGTATTAGTGCGCTTTTTCTTTTTTCTTTTTTTCTTTTTTTCTTTGTTTTTTTTTTTATTATTTTTTTTTATTTTTTTAAATATCAGCAATAAAGGACCTATTTTATTAGGGAGACTTATTTATAAGTTATTTTTCAGACACACATGGTAGGTTAAGTCCTATGTAATTTCTTATAGAGTCGCAAGTCCTATTTAGATAGGAATGTATTCCACAAGATCCTACATAAATACAATGTAACGTGACACTTACATAAACGTAATGTAACGTGACATCTACATAAACGTAACGTAACGTGACACCTATATAAACGTAACGTAATGTGACACCTACATAAACGTAACGTAATGTGACACCTACAAAACGTAACGTAACGTGTCACGTTACGTTTCGCAAACTTAATGAGTTTTTATTTTTTTAAATTGAATGTGAAAATGTTGCTGGTTTATGTTGGTGTCACGTTACGTTTCATATATATATGATCTATGGCAACATTCAATTTCCTATAGATCATAGGTGTCACGTTACTTTTATGTAGGTGTCACATTACGTTACGTTTATGTAGATATGATCTATGGTAACATGCAATTAGGAAATTGCACTAATTGCATGTTACCATAGATCATAGGTGTCACGTTACGTTTATGTAAGTGTCACGTTACGTATAGGTGTCACGTTACGTTACATTTATATAGATATGATTTATGGTAACATTTAATTTCTTATATATGGTTTTACTATTATTTATGATATTAACAACTAATATTGAGGGTAAATGTGTCAACAAACTTCCCACAGGACTTATGGGAATATAAGTTTTTTAATAGGACCATATGTAGCATAAGTCTCCCTAATAGGACTTATAAATAATTTTTCCATTTTATTAAGATGGAAAAGGGAATAAAATAATACAAAAGTCCTCAAAAGCAAAAAATAAAAATCTAAAGGTGTGTTTGGTTGGAGGATTTGATAAGAAAAATACTGTATTTGGTTGGAGGATTTGATCAGAAAAATGGAAAGGGAAAAGGAAATGCAATTCTACTTTTTATTTGGTTATAATGAAAAACGTAGAAAAAAAGAAAGTGAGGGAAATACAATCCTACTTTTCTGTCTTTTGGGTTCACTTAAGAACTTTTGTTTCTCCATTTCCCAACTCAACCAAACATAACTTGGAATTTGCAATTCCTTCAATTTTTTTCTTTCCATTTCACTTGTCAAATCTCCTAACCAAACACAGCATAAGAGTCACACACCGACTTGGAATCGCTAAAACTCAAGAAAAGTAGAATCCCCCTACAGTAGTGCTTTGGAATAACCGTTTTAATTGACAGAGTGTTATGCATTGGCATAAATTAGATTGGCAAGAAATTCCCATCATAAGTAGATTGTAAGGCAGTTGCTGCTATTGATGACATTGTCTTTGCAGGGGAGAATTTTTTCCTTCTTTCATGGAAATTTGATGGTTTTGATAATAACACATGGTTGCTTTACTTTGACTATGTGCATCCTTGTCTTCACAAAAAAAAAAAAAAAAAAAAGTTAAGGCTTAAATGGTTTATTTGATAGCCCACAAGCATGTGGTTAACTTCATTATTGTATATAGGTTGTGGATGAGTGATCTTTACCGGTATTAGAAACTTTCGACAATGTCTTGACTTACAAGAAATATAAGAAAAGGTGAAAATGTCATGTCAAAGAATCATTTGAGTTTTGAATTGGCAAAAATCTCTTGAATAAGAATAACAATAATATAGTAAACCGAACTATACATTCTTCTAGAATCACCATCTCAACATTGTCATTGGAAAATACAAATTACAACATTCATTTCAATCCCATAATCAACATTGTCATTATATTATTTCAATCTCATAATCAACATTTCAATCTCATAAACAACATCTTTCAAAGATGAAATGTTCTGTTCAATCATTTCTATCTTCAACATAAGACCCTTGTTCTCCATATTTTTTAATATTCTGCTCCTCTAGGGTGTGAGCAAAGTGTTATTCCTTTGTCCGGTACAACAATGTTCACAACCATAAATTTCTTTGATAGGCAATATTCAACATACAAGCATAAATGTCATCGAGCCTCTATTTCGGAAATTGTGACATCATTTATAGAGCAATGTTCTGGATTTTAGGGGTACTTTCGTTTGTCACACCCATGATTTTGGAGAAAGCGGGTTGCTTAGGAGTAGGTAAAACCATTGTTTCATTGGTAAGCATAGACACAACATCTAACATGTTTGGTCTATCAGCTGCAATTTCTTGAACGCACAAAAGACCAACTTGAATGTATCGCATAGCCTCAGTTATGGAACATGTGTCAGCTAGTGCTTGATCCACTAACTCCAAACCCTTTGCTTCTTTCCACAAGTTCCATGCCTAAAAAGGTTCATAAAAATATCATACAAAGTCAGTCTAGGAAAACAAACAGGCAAATTTTACAAAATTGGACTGAATTGCAATTACTCACATATCCTAGCAAATTCAAAGCACGATCAGGACGATAGAAACCTGTGTTCCTCTTCACACTTATGATCTCTAGCATCATAACTCCAAAATTGAAAACATCAGACTTCACAGAAAAGAGATCATCTATAGCATACTCAGGAGACATGTAACCACTGTTTCCATCATTCAATTGATTTATATTATTCTAAAAGCCCAATGCATTTGAGATATTTATAAAGAAATTTTATATCTACATATTTGAAAGAGCTATCTCACTTACTGTGTCCCAACAATTTTGTTTGTATTTGCTTGATTTTCATTGTCACCAAAAATTCTAGCAGTGCCAAAGTCTGATATTTTTGGGTTCATGTCAGTGTCCAATAAAATGTTGCTTGTTTTCAAATCCCTATGAATGATTCTTAATCTAGAGTACTTGTGTAGGTACTATAGCCCCTGAGCAATTCCTCCGATGATGCTGACACGCATTTTCCAATCTAGTAAATGCTGTTTTGTTACATCTGCCGCAAAATTGTATAGAGTAAATAAATAAACATTGGCATACTAGAGACCAAGAACGAAATAAGAAGCTCAATCGATCTAAAGTTAGCAAAGAAACAAACCGAATAAAAAGAAATCCAAGCTTTTGTTTGGCAAATACTTGTATATTAATTCTCTCATCTTTTTGCATGCAACAACCCAAAAGTCTGACAAGATTGCGATGTTGTAGCCTTGAGATCAATATAACTTCATTCTTGAACTCCTCTAATCCTTGTCTCGAGCAGCTAGAAAGTCTTTTTATTGCGATTTCTTGCCCATTAACCAACACTCCCTGAAAGTCTAGACTTGTTAATCATCTTACAAAACTCATCGAAGTAGTTAAAAATAAGAGAATTATGTATTCAGAAATACATAGTAATAATTAAAAGATTTACATAGTTAATATAAGAAAGATCTGTGATAATAAATATCTTTGATATTTTCATTGGAGAAAAAAATATATATATATACACATGTAAAATAGTTCTTGAATGGCAAAATAGTACTAATGGTATTAATCCTGATTCTTCGTACCACGTAAGAGCATGATAAAAAGGCGAAAAGTAATATTTTCATCCCTAGTGAAAAAATTATATTTTTACCTCATTTTTTTAGGTAGCACAGAAAGAAATATTTTTACCTTATAAACAGGTCCATAACCACCCTGACCTATTTTATTTCTCTCAGAGAAGTACTCTGTAGCAATTTCTACGGTAGAAAAACTGACAAAAGCTAATTCACGATCCTTTTTTCCCCTTAACTTAAGCTTTCCGGCATTGCTTAATTCATCAATAGTTGTCGTACAATTATTCAACTCATCCATTAACAACTGCATGCCTTGGACGATCCCATCTTTCTTGCTTCCTCCTGTTTAGTATTGAATTAAAATTATGTTTAGTTTTGTAACAAGAAGTTTGAGATTGGCTTGGAATTCAAATTCTTGGCCAGTCTCAAAATATAGGAGAAAGATACAATACATACCTTTAAAGCAGTGATTTCTCCATCGTAGATAGGACAGTAATAAGACTGAAGTAAGAATTAATAGAGAAGCTACTGGACCAACAATGGTTAACCACAGTTGTATGTTTCTCTTCCTGGTGTAATCTGGGGGTATATTATTCAATGTTGCACTCACTGTTTCATTATATGAATATTCTGTAGGAGAAGAAGGGGAAAATTTTAAAGTTAATCACAAGTTTTTAGATAGCTTAATTAACTACCACTTGAGCTATATGAAGATTTCAGCTCATGAACTGTACCGTGTGTTCTACTAGTGAGCATTGGAGAAACCATCGCACCACTAGCTCTTTTCTTTTCTTTTCTTTTAAAAAAAATATACACACACACACTCTAGGGCTGCAATTTGGGTGCGGGGGAAGGGGAGCCACTAAGCAACAGGGCCAGGTGGGAATAGACTTGTAATTCTTTAGAATAATAAGTATAATTACTAGGGGGGGATAGGTCTATCCAGCATCCTTAGCCTAGCCCATTAAATTTGAAGTTTGGCAAATATATATTGAAACACAAGTTTGGACCAGGCTAAAATTTTAAATTTGAATTAAAATTTATGTTGGGCTTGGGCAAAAGCTTGGGGCAACCCGAGCCCTCTCCTTATAATCAAGTTTTAAATTTTTGTTTTTAAATAAACATTTTATGTCAGAAGTGATTTATAATTTATTACAATAATTTAAAAATAAAATAAAAAAAGATTGTGGCATAAGAGTATTCTTTGGTTATTGGATTAATGTCACAAGTTATGGCACATTTTGTTTTTAAAAAAAATTATTCTCAAAAGAACTTCATTGGTACAATTAGCCCAACATAAAATAGTCAGTACTTCATTGGCACATTGTGGTCTTAGCTTAAGCTAAACATCTCGGCTTGTGAAGTCGAGCCTAGGCAGCTCTCAACATTATTCAGGTTGAGTTGGGCAAGTTTTTAGACTGAATCAACCCGCGTGACTCATAATCCTAATGATAGCAATAGCAATTATTAAAAGGGTTGAGCTCCTCTTCAATTGTCCAACTAGAGAAATATTGTTGGGCTTGGTGGACCCATTGCGGACTCCACATCCATGTGAGACATTTGGTCATTTATTTGGTAAAAAATTTGGGACCTATAGCATTTTCCTTATCCAAATTGTTCATTCTATAGGGTTTGCTAAGAAAAATATTCATGCAAAAATTAGGTTGATTGAACATCAATACGTAAATGATTGAATTACATTTGTCCTAAAAAACATAAACTGTTTATTTTCAAAAATATATTTGCAGCTCAATTTTATGATAAATTTGATTTGATTATGTGACTATCGATACCTGATCAACTTAATTTTTTGCATGAATTGTCTTATTGATGACCTTACAAAATAATTATTTGAATCACCAAGAAGGGCTCTGGTGTGGGCTAATGCACCTAACAACACCTCTCAATTCAATTAATTTGGAGTAGTTATGAGTCAATCCTATGAATCAGACTTATTTACCAATAAATCATGTTAATACATCAGAACAACTATCAAAAAATGATAAATTTATTTCTCACCTACATTGATAGATTTAATAATCTAACAAATAAAGCTCACAACTACATATATAAACAAAAGGAAAAATGATTTGTCCCCCTAAAAAAAAACCCCCCTAATCCCCCTAACGCCCAAAACGACGTCGTTTTGGGCAACTTTTTTTTTTTTTTTGGCCTTGGTATGGAAATTAGGGGGCCAAAAATTAGGGCTCCCTAGCACAACCCTAAACAAAAATAAAAGTGAATAAGTTACATTGATAAATTTCTTATTTATAGAACTTATATGTTTATGAATTTTTTACTCAAGACTTTTATGAGTAATAAGTCCGATCAATAGGACCGACTAAGTAATTATCCTATAAAAAATAAAAATAATATTGACAATTTGATGATAATAAATCTATTATGGGACTTAGATGTTTGTTACTAGAGTAGTGACACACATGATACGAATGGACCTTTACCAAAAAGAAACCTGCTCCCATACAAAAACTTCCTATTGAACAGACTCTTTCTTATGGCATGATATGATATAAAATCTATGAATGTATTGCGTGTTGAGCAGGGGATTCTAGAAAGTGGATGGATCATATAGATTACGAAATGGATAAATTACCAATAGGTCCTAATAGTTAGACTTAATTCCCATTAAGTCCTATTGAAAATAAGTTTTGGTAAAATTGTCGTTAAAAATAATTTTTTGTGACAATTTTTTATATATGTCGCTAAAAATTGACAATTAGTGACTTTTTTTGTCAAGATTTTTATAAATTGTCTTTGAAACTTACAATTAGTGACGTTTTTTCGTGACAAATTTTTCCCATAGGACCTATTAGACAATAAATCCACTTATTAGGATCTACACATAAGTACCTCGAAATGAAAAATGTTGTACATAAATGTATTTGTTATCAAATTATTTTATAAATAGATAAAAAATAATGAATTTCACATAAATTCATTAACGTGAACATTCTTACTTTTTATGCCTAGTAATAAGAAGAGATCACATAAAAAATTGATTTATGCATGGATTATATCAAAAGGCAAAGTTGATTATCTAATCTAATCTAAAAGCAGCACTTCCGAATTGAAATAGATGAGCGATTTGGATTACCGAACTAAGCCTCGAAATGGGCTCACAAAGCCCAATAAGACCTCTCTAGTTGGATGCCAAATTAGAGAGAATCCATCTCCTAATCTTGACAGTAAAGCCACCAACCTAGACTTCGTAAGCATAATTTTACACAAAAATAAATAAATAATAATGCATAGACTATACTCAACTCTTCTATCATGAGACTCTAATCTAGAATGAGACCAGACCACACAATATTTTTTATGAATAATAATTTGGATACGTAGCATTGCTCTATCTCAAAGTGGTAAAGTGATGAATTAGTTGAAGACTCACCTTCTTGTGGAAGAGTGTTGCTCCGAATGTACAAGACATCTCCATTATCCCACAGATGTTCTAGACCTTGATAAAATGCACACCCTGACCCATCAGATGGCGTTAAAGAAGAATAGGCCTCACAAGAACAATTTGTCATACATATCTCCTTGCAGTCAGTGAGAGCCAGGCTCGAATTATCTAAGATCAAATATAAAGGAAGTGATTTCCTTGTCTTTACGAACACATCTCCACCTTTACAATTGGATTTTTTAGGACTTACACGCCCCATTGATATAGTATCTTCTGGGTTAGGATCACAGTTTACTACTATACAGCTAGAAAAAACAGAGAAACGAAGTACTCCGAAAGAATCCAACCAAAACCATGAAGGTACAAAATTGTTGTCCCAAGTGAAATAACTCTCATTCACATTTGAGAAGTAACTCAAATTCATTGGGAGGTATGATCCTCGAGACAAGCTAAAATCAGATTCACTCCAGATCCCACTTTTCCAATAAACAACTCTTCTTCTCCAAGCTATAAGTTGTTTTGTGTTGTTTGGATCAACAATACCAAGAGTCAAAGCTCCTGGATTTGGAACCTCTGGTTTTGACCATGAAGTGAGAAACCGATATTGCGGCTTTCCCTCCTTCAAGTTAAACAAAATCAATTTCATGCCTCGAAGCCATACATCAGAGGGATAATCAAAACTTTGCCACACAATACAATCTCCTGATCTCAAAATGAAATTCCCAGAATCAAAGTGTTGCACTTGTATTGTTTACACTTCTACTCTCTGTAGTATATTGTTCAGAGTTGACAATGATGGATATCCCTTTGCTGTAATTGATCATCAGGTTCCCCTTTTGAGTTATCTTTAGAACTCCAGAGGTATCTGTCAATGGATTGGCTCGGTTGGCTACCCAAACCAACATTTTGCTTCCATTTTCATAAAGTTTCACGGCTAGAATTCCCAAGTAGCAATTGGTCGATCCACTAGGGTTGAAGAACCCTAGTTGAAAGAGCCCGTTTGAAGATAGTAGATGTTCCCAGTCTTTCATTTCTTGGCCAACTCCAAGTGTGTCTGCTGAATTGGAAACTCTGAAATGAAAGAATAAACAAGAGATCACCAAGCAATGCAAAACAACCAAACAACATTTCGTCCTTCTTGTGCTATCCATGCATCTAATTCAAAAAAAATAATAATAAAAATGATTCCGATGAAGATAATGTTCCAATAAAAATGAAATAAATAAATAAATATTTGCACAGTTTTGTCTATCTGTACATCATGTACAGTACATGAAGTAGTAGGACTTTGGTTTGGAGAAATTTCTTTGCAACTTAAGAGTGTCGCCATTTTCCAAAAGTATCTCGTCTATTGTAAGCCATGGAAAACCCAAATAAAAAAGCTATTTACTATATCACCCACTACAAGAAAAGTGGGATTTAATGGCGTTTATTTAACGACGTTTAAAAAAATGCCTCTGTTTCTAACATTTAACGACGTTTTTATAAACGTCGCATTTCTTGTTTAGTAATACGACACCGTTTTCAATTTCAACAGTCGTTTGAAAAACGCCTTCGAATGTTTTTTTTTTTTTTAATATATGAGAACATAAATAGCGTTTTCACTCTCACTCCTCCCTCTTTCTCTCTAAACCCTTGATTTCACTCTCTCTTGCTTCATATTTGTAGAGCCGCAACTGAACCCCTTTGTATTTGCAGATCGATTCAAGTATTTGTAGATCGATTCAAGTAATATTCACTCTCAGTCTCAGTCTCTCTCTCTCTCTCTCGCTTCAAACCCCTTCGTTTCAGAGACAACCCTTCATATTTGTAGAACCGCAGCTGAACCCCTTCATATTTGCAGATCGATTCAAGTATTCGTAGATCAATTCAAGCCTCTTCTCTAGTTCGTGTTCGAGTTCGCAACTCTTTCTTCATAGTAAGTGTTGATCAGTCTCATCTCTATCTTCTTACTGACGGAATCATTCGATTCAAGTATGCTAGGTTTCATCTACTTTATCATTCTTAGATTAGATTGAAGATCTATTGATTCGATTCAAGTATGCTAGGTTTCGATTGAAGATCTACTTATCGATTGAAAGTTATAATGTGTATTGTAGATGTTAAAATTGAGCACAAAATAAATAAATACATACATATATATGAATAGATTGACAAAATTTTTGGTCAGAAATCTCAATAAGAAATTCTGTAACCTTTTATATATTCATATGGATTATATGTTGAATTATGTATCAAATTAGTACGGCCAAGTCCAAAAACTAGCTATGTTTGCTTAAAACAACGGATCGGAATTCACTGAAGTGATGGTTTCACTTAATAGTTTATTAAATTTGATTATTTCAGCTGTTTGATTTTTTATTAGAGTGCTTGTCCAAGCTCTCTTCAACTAATAGATTTGTTTGATGATGAGAAATTTGTAGCAAATTGTGATGCTGCATCATAGCCCTTTTAAAACTTCATTCATGAAGAAAAATAGAAGATATTTTGAACCATTTGAGTGAGTTTCTTTTATCCTTTATGCATAATAAGTTGTTGGAAACTTCAGACTTTATCATCCTAATAATATGAAGGTGTAGACACCCCATTAAATATGCATACCTTGTATATAAACAAGTTTTGTTCTGCCTGGTCATTAATATGCCAAGACTTCAAGCAGTGGGGACTCCAAGAATGTATATTCATCTAAGCTTCTCTATATGCATACCCTGCATTTTTTTATTTTTATTTTTTTGTAGTGTAGTCGAAGTAAAAAAAGAAGATAAAGAGGCCAGTTATTTTTATTTTTTTATTTGCAGTTATGCTATTTAGCTCTAATTTGTTCAAACATTTTTAGGTGAAAGGTTCTTTGAAATTGTTGGAAGCCCATATTACATGGCACCAGAGGTGCTCAAGTGGAATTGCGGACCAGAAATAGATATTTGGGCACCAAAGGTTCTCTGAAATTGTTGGACCTGAAAGGTTCTTTGAATTGCTTTTGCTGCCAACCTGAGTCATCAGGAGTATTTCCTCAGTTTTTTCTTTCCAAAGAAAAAGATAACCCAACATTTAGATCGCTTTCTTTGAGTGGAGTGCGCGGCTTTTTTGGTATTGGCACTGCTGTCCTTTTCAAAGGGTCTTCTTTTTGTGCCTCAGTAGAGTGGAGTTCAATAAAAAGGTTATTTTATCCTTCTTGCTGTTTAAGGCTTTGTCTTTGATCTCAGAGGTAACCCAATACTCTTGGGGGTTGTACAAAATAAATACTGATTATCACTGTATTCCAGGGGTAGTCTTTAAATAAAAGTGATAAATGAGGTAATTGTTTTCTAGGTGGGATTCCTGTTTATATAGAAGGGGCAAATCAGAAGGGAAGTTTTTTTTAATGACGTGAGATAGGCATCCCACATGTAAATGAAGATTGCTCATTGCAGTTTCGAATGTACAGTTTCTTTCATTTGTTCTCCACATTTCTTGATCACTAAGGTGAGATGAGCTCTTGGGCTGATCTTATGTAGATGTGCATGCATGGGTACATTTGATGTGCCCATATTTAGCACTTTCTATTGAATAATATGCATTTAAACAACATGGACTTAAATTTTTCATGCTTGGTATGGTTCAATCATGGTAAAAAGTAATGCACTCAACAAAGTTTTTTCCTAAGATTTAGATTTCAGAGCCATGGTCCCTCTGAACAAGTGCATGATTTGTCACCCATGCATGCTGTAAGCACCTATTTTGGATGATCTTTTCTGAAAAGGTGCACTGTTGATAAAATTATGGACACATCCGTAGGTATTTCAACTTTTATGCTAATGTGTTGATGAACCCCTGTTTGGTTTTTTTTTACAGATATCTCTCAGTAGATTCAACACTTGTAAGGGCTTATGGTTTTATAGATGTTGATTTTGATATAGAGTCATCTTCCATGAAGCACACAAGAGGTTCATTTTACCTTTTTATACCTGAGGTAACCTTACATTCTTTTTCACATTTCTTCTTGTTACTGTCTTGTGCTTGCATTTCTTCTCTTCCATACCATGTCTATTATTATCCATTGAAACTAGTTTACATCTGTGTTTTGGTATATGTCCTTTTCATTTTAGCAAAGAATTGGGATTGACCCTGTTGGGTTGTGTGTTTGTTTTTTTTGTTCCTCAGTGGAGAGCTATTCTGAACATGTATATTGAAATAAGAATATTTTTCAACAGATTGAGTTAAATGAACTTGAAGGTATATCTAATTTAGCTGCAACATTGGTATGGGATGACTCTTCCCTTTGTACATTTGAGGAGGCTGTCCAATCTTACGAGTTAGCTCTCTACCAGGTATTCCAAGGTTCTAATCTCTCAGTTATCCTTTCCCTTCTTTATTTTAGATTCAACTAGTACAAAAGTTAAGACAGGACCAATGTTCTACAGACAATATTTATCCGGAACTGAATTATTCTTAGAAGAGTAGAAATACTTTGAGATTCACTTAAAACTGAGATGATTGTGTAGGTATGTATGAACGCTCTCTCTATGGGTGGAAAGGATCTTGGGAATGACACTATGGAAGTGGTATCTCCTTTAACCTGGTACTTCCTTATCCTTCAAGTACTTTAGCTCTTATTTTTGATAGGGTGGGAAAAAGCTTATTATTTTTTTCTTAGGCTAGATGTTGCTTTTATTCTGTTAGAACTCTTAAGGGAAAAACAATCAAAGCTGACTCTTTTCTTGACCTTTTCTCACAGAAAGAGATTTCATCTTCATGTCAGTTCTCTGTCAGGCTTTCACATACTCTGGCAATTGCCAATAACATGGTATGGCACTATTATATTAGTAAATTGGTATATACTTTCTATAATAATTTGCTAATATAACTAGAAACTATTACTATACCATACATACATTGCCTGAGTTGTAAATCTTATGATATTGTAAAATCTAGAAACCCTAGATGTTGATTTGTGATTATGTACCAATTTTAAGCAAAATATAACAATCCCAATTAAACAATCAAGAGAAAGAGACACAAAGATTTTACGTGGAAAAACCACAATTGGACACCTTCCAATTGTGATCAAAAAATCACGGGCAACTGCCACAAGAACAATCCACTAAGAAGATTTAAAGGAATTACACAGGTATACTCTCAATTATCTAGCGAATTCACAACGCCTAATTGAACCAACCTCTATGTGCCTCTTCCAACCCCATCTTCAGCACGGAATTGTCTTTTTGATGAGCCACTCCGGATTCCACCAAAGCTTCAGGCTTGAATTCTTCAGAATTCACAACTGAAGAACAACTCTCTCTTTTGTGTATAACAAACAAATCTTTGATGTACTCTCTTTAAACCATGAGTTGAATACTCAAATAAAACATCAAAGAAAAAATAACAAAATATCCCCAGATATAAACCTTTAAGAACCAAAAAGAAGATCTGGAGGACTTCAATAAATTACTTAGTTTTGGGAGAAAACCAAGTATTTATAGAGAACCAAAGTAATCCTAGATTGGGAAGAAAACAAACTCCTTGAGAAATCCGGATTCTGAGGCTCGCTCGAGCGAAGCTTTCCTGGCTCGAGCGAGGAGAGTAATTTTCATGATTTCTACTAGTGCCTTGGCTCGAGCGACGGATCCTTGGCTCGAGCGAGGAATACACTTCTTCAGGTTTTTGTATGGACGCAATCCTTGGCTCGAGCGAGAACTCCTTGGATCGAGCGAGCAAACCTTCGCTCGAGCGAGATCTTCTTGGCTCGAGCGACCAATGGCAGACATGCAATTTTGAATGCAATTATGAATGCAATTTTGCATTTTGCTTCGGCCGCGAGCTGCGAAGTGGCAATCTTGAAAGCATTAACATCACAAACTTCTCTGCATGGCTCGATACGGGTTTGGATTCGCATCTAATAAACTCATAGCCTCACTGAAATAAAAAGTGCGAAAATAAATACATCTGAAAGGAGTTTTGTCAAACGGGGTTGCCAAGAATAAAAACCTAACAATCTCCCCCTTTGGCAATGCCGTGACAAAACACATCTAACAAATAAAATCCTAATCACCCCAACCCATTACATCCAACAAAAACAAACTTCTTTCTCAAGATCATGATCTGCAAAACAGCTATTAGTGTCACAATCTCCAAAACAACTATTAGTGCCACAAGAGTATATGAAAAAAATTATAAAATATGACAAGATTATCTTGAAGCATGAGATGGAAAACATGAATAGATGCAACTTGGAGATTTTAAGAACATGTAGTATGAATAGATGAAAACTAAGACACATGTACCTGACACATGACATGAAATGAAATCCTAAGACACATGAAAACAACTTTCTCCCCTCAAACAACAAAAGCAAGATCATAAACCACACAAGCATGATATGATGATAAATATCAGGACATGCAAAAATGCAAGCAACAAAAGCCAATCTTCCTTATCAAACAAATCAAATGTTCATGCTAAACAACTCTTGCAATGAAAAACCAAACACCTTACCAACCCAAATCAAGATGAACCAAACTCCCCCTCACTAAAAGCAACCACAAACTGAAAACAGTAAACAAGAAGAAAAAGACAAAAATAATATGGTGGAGCAAGCAAGGAATTTCAGATTAGTACCTTAAAACACACAAGATTATCCAAGAAGCACAATTACTAGAAACACAATGTGCACAGTCTGAAAGATTCCTCATAAAAGAAAGTGATGCATTATGTGAAAAGCATAGATCCCATGATAAAAGTGTGTGTGTGACTCTTGGAGTTCGACAAACACTAGATTCAAATCCTAGTAGTGATATGAAAGTTGAACCTCTGACAAGAGAATCTAAGCACAACAAGGAAAGTCAAACCACTAGGAATCAAGGGGTATTTGTGAGTAAAGACGGAGGCTCCCCCTCAATCAATGAATCCTTTATTTTTTTTTTTTTTCCTTTTTTTTTCACATCTTTTTCTTTTCTTTCTTTTGCACATTTTTTTCTTTTCTTTTGCACTTTTTTTTCTTTCTTTCTTTTGCACACTCTCATTGGCGGCTGACACGCTCAAGAGTATGGAAACCGAACCAGAGAAGCATGGATATATTAAGGATGGCCTGGTTGGTGACTCTGAGGTAGCCTTTTCCTCATGGCTGGACTACAAAGAATAGAGGGGAAGCCATGGAGATGCAAAAAGATGGAAGGTGGTTAAGAGACTCAACATCACCCATGATATGCTAGTATAGGTCAATTCCTCTAGAAAAGCAAAAGATACAATGCCAGAAGTCCATAAAAAAATCACTAAGGCGAAGACTCCGATATTTGCTAATCCAAGAGTGTGTACAGAATGAGACATACTAATCAAAAAACACACACTCCAAAATGAGTAATGACCACAGAAAGCACACACATATTAACAGGTAATGGACATTCTCATCAATTCCAATATGCACCAAGGACTGCTCAAAAATTTCAAGCTTGCAAAACCATACTAAAAAAATCTTTTTGGATTTTTTTTTTTTTTCTTAAACAAAGCAAGACAAAAAAAACAAACATGCACACATTTTTTTTAAAAAAAAACACACAGAGACCCAAAAAAACTAAAAAGAGTAAACACATTAACACAAGTCAAGTTTTCTCACCCAAATCTTTTTGGTCTTAACAAAATCAGGTCTAGCGTCTTGGTAAATGTCATGGTGTTGTGAACACCCTCATGAATCTTGGTATTCCGCCTAGACAAGTAAGGTTGTCTCCTAACCCAAAAAGTATTCGAATTTCTACCCTTTTGAGACACTCTCCCATGCAATTATAACAAAAGGGCGAATATGACCATGCATACCACAATGATGACAAATAAAAACAGGGTGTACCTTCTTTTCTTTTACCTTACCAACTCTAGGGAGTTTGAGAAGTCTTTCCTCTTGTTGAATCTTTTGTCCTCCCTTTCCTTGAGTTCTTGTATCATGAGATGTGAAGCACTCTGTTGTTGCTCTCTTCTTACCAAAGCCAATGCCACTCTTGTCTGAACAGATTTGTTGAGACCCAATGATATCCTCCAAAGTCTTTGATCCTTTGTTCCAAAGACCAATGGTAACCATGGCACACTTGAGCTCTTCCTCTTTCTTGATCATTACAGTTCTTCCAAGGCAACTTGTGACATCTCGAGAGATTCAATCTTTTCTTCATACATGGCATGAGTTTCCTGTAGCTCATCCTCTCTGTCTCACAAGTCAACAATTTTGCACAAAGAACTTGTTGATCATCAGCTATCTTGATGGCATTGATCCTGGCCTCGGAAATCTCCTCCTTAAGTTTGACATTCTCACTTTCACATGCTTTGAGTTTCTTTGTGAGTTTGTCATTCAATTTAATAAATTAAGAGACTCTTATACAGCTTTTCATAGGCTTGCTCAAGCTCTTCATGATCACTCTCCGAGATTCATCATCAGAGTATTCTCAACTGACCTCTTCGAAGACTCTGTTTGTCCTTCAGTTCGGAAGCCGCCGTGAAAGCAAGGAATTGTTTATGTCCCTCTTCGCTTGATCTTCTCATTGTCACTATCATCTTCATCAGATTCTGATTCATCATCCCAAGTGACAGCGAGGGCTTTCTTTTTCTTCAAACGCGTAGGGCATTCTTGAGCAAAGTGGCCAAAACCTTGGCATTTATAACATTGGACTCTTTCAGAGTTCCTTGTATCTTTCCTTTCTCCTTCTTGGCTATAGAATTAATTTTGAGTTTATCTTTGCCTTTAAATTTATGAGCATGAGTAGAGTCCAAAAGATTAGGATTCGTTTTCAAAAAAGATTTTTTAAATTATTTAACAAAAGCATCCATAATCTTAAGAGTCTATCTCACAGTCCTCATCAGAATCCTCTACCACTTTATGAGCACTACTAAAAGCAACATCTTTTTGTTTCTTTTTGAAATTTCTATGTGCCTCATAAGTTTGGAGATTTCCAACCAACTGATCTAGCTTGAGGTTGTCAACATCTTGAGCCTCCTCAATGCCGTAACTTTTGGTTGGAACCGATCGGGCAAGGATCTCAAAATTTTTCCCACAACTTTGGATTCCGGTATTTTTTCACCTAAATTGAAGCTGGAATTAACAATGTCACTCAACTTCGCATAAAATTCATCAAAGGTCTCACTATCTTTCATTGAAAGGTTTTCGAAACTAGATGTGAGCCTTTGAAGTTTTGAGCGTTTAACAGAAGGAGTGCCCTCATGAATAGTTTGTAAGATATCCCAAGCCTCTTTTGCGACTTCACAATTACAAATACGACTAAACTCTTCAGGTGTGACAGCGCAAAAGAGAGAATTGATAGCTTTACTATTCCAGCTACTATTTTGGTAATCAGTTGTGTCCCACTTATCAATTGGTTTGGGGAAAGTTACTACCATCAACAGTAATTGTTGGTTCAGTCCACCCATTCATGACGGATTGCCAAACTTTTTCATCAATAGATTTTAAAAAAGATCTCATCCGAGCTTTCCAAAAAGAATAATTGGATCCGTCAAGTAGGGGTGGTCGAACCATAGAATTTCCCTCACGAATTGAATCCATTATCACAAATTAAACAGGATCTCGTTCTAAATTTTTTTTTTTTTTAAAAAAACTAGAGCGTTCTAAAAGAAATTTTTTTTAAAAAAAATAGAACGACCCGCTCTGATACCAATTGAAAATCTAGAAACCCTAGATGTTGATTTGTGATTATGTACAATTTTAAGCAAAATATAACAATCCCAATCAAACAATCAAGAGAAAGAGACACAAAGATTTTACGTGGAAAAACCACAATTGGACACCTTCCAATTGTGATCAAAAAACCACGGGCAACTGCCACAAGAACAATCCACTAAGAAGATTTAAAGGAATTACACAGGTATACTCTCAATTATCTAGCGAATTCACAACGCCTAATTGAACCAACCTCTATGTGCCTCTTCCAACCCCATCTTCAGCACGGAATTGTCTTTCTGATGAGCCACTCCGGATTCCACCAAAGCTTCAGGCTCGAATTCTTCAGAATTCACAACTGAAGAACAACTCTCTCTTTTGTGTATAACAAACAAACTTTGATGTACTCTCTTTAAACCATGAGTTGAATACTCAATAAAACATCAAAGAAAAAATAACAAAATATCCCCAGATATAAACCTTTAAGAACCAAAAAAAGATCTGGAGGACTTCAACAATTACTTAGTTTTGGGAGAAAACCAAGTATTTATAGAGAACCAAAAGTAATCCAGATTGGGAAGAAAACAAACTCCTTGAGAAATCCGGATTCTGAGGCTCGCTCGAGCGAAGCTTTCCTGGCTCGAGCGAGGAGAGTAATTTTCATGATTTCTACTAGTGCCTTGGCTCGAGCGACGGATCCTTGGCTCGAGCGAGGAATACACTTCTTCAGGTTTTTGTATGGACGCAATCCTTGGCTCGAGCGAGCATTCCTTGGCGAGCGAGAAACTTGCTCGAGCGAGACTCTTGGCTCGAGCGACCAATGGCAGACATGCAATTTTGAATGCAATTTGAATGCAATTTTGCATTTGCTTCGGCCGCGAGCTGCGAAGTGGCAATCTTGAAAGCATTAACATCACAAACTTCTCTGCATGGCTCGATTCGGGTTTGGATTCGCATCTAATAAACTCATAGCCTCACTGAAATAAAAAGTGCGAAAATAAATACATCTGAAAGGAGTTTTGTCAAACGGGGTTGCCAAGAATAAAACCTAACAGATATTTTTCATATTCACTTGGAATGGAGTCCCCTTGCAACAAAGTGCACTCTAATTAGAATGACTAGTAGCAAGAACAATTAAAGAAAGCGTTCAAATTCAGTTATCTGATGTAGAAGCTGGTCAACTGCAATATATTATTCATCCATTTGTGATTGGGTTGCTGATTTCGTGGTGGCAAATTCAGATCCTTTCATACCTGCGTAAGGAAGTAGTCAACAACCCTTTTCTTGGAGTTTAGTATAATATTGTAATTTAACATTTTTCTTTTTCTTGCAGAAGTCAATAGACTCGTAGGTCTTGTCATTTCTGGAAGTGGCTATGGTATCTTCTTGTCCTTGGCTTATTTGTGCTGTATAGATGGAGTTTTCATATTTTACTTCATATTTTGCTTTGAGCACTCGCTGTCACGAATAAGGATAAATTTACTGCCACACTATATGAATAGAGCAAGAAGCAAAAAAGTTACTCTAATATCAAAACAGAACTCATGGAGTAATGATGTCTTCTAGTGACAAACTTGATATGATTTGCACTTGAGCATCTTTGTTATCTGGTAAGTAGTAGATTGTGTTGATTTCACCTTTCACATATATTTCTGATGTAACTTTTATTCCCTGCAGCATTCCATTTTCTGAATCTGATCTGCGCAAGGCCTCTGAATCATTGAACAAAGTTGCAGCAGCGGTTTTGGCAGCTCATGATTGATTTGAAGAGTGCACATCAGATCTCATTTTATTTTTTCAATGATCTTTCAAACATTTCTTTGACTGCATCAACAGAAAAACTCTGGAATTTTTGTTTCTTGGTAGATGCTTTAATAGTACTTGTATGTGTAATTAGTTTGAATTGCATCTTTTGGGCCGATCTGTTTTGTAATAACTTTCAACTTACCACTAGGCACTAGTTTAACTTTATCTCATACCCAGGACTGTTGGCGGCAATACCAGTTGTGGACTTGGGAGGGTGATTTTGCAACTCAGGCTAACTGAGAAAATGAGCTGGACAGCGACCATGAATCCAGGCTTTTGAGGCCTCTTCAATGCAAGGTGATTGCATTTTTTTCCTTCTGCTTAAGTACTGCCCAGTCCCCACACTTGTTTTATATTTCTCTTTGTGTTGTTTTTACTTGTATCATTCACCAAAAAATTCACAAACCACAATGCATGTTTACTCCCTATGCATTTCCATCTTGGTTCAGATCTGACACCAGTGACCTAAACAACACTGCCGAATCCACCATGATCAGATGTACTCTGTCCTTTGTAGTTGCTGAAATCTTATCCATGATTCAGATTTACGCGAGATTGATTCGAATGAGATGATGGACTTGATCTCCAATCAAAAGATTTAGATCTACATGACCTGGAGCTGATCTTCTGAGGCATCTCTGAAATCTGAAGTGGTCGACTTTGTTGATTTCTTACGTTCACAAACGAGAAACTGAGGTGGTGATTTATATATATATGCATACTCATGTTCACCAACAAGAAATTGAGGTGATGATTTATATATATATGCATGTATCAGTGTTCATAGTTGTTTGTGTGCAAATATATATCAATTTATGTTACTAAAAATTGTAGATTTTATTATTTTCAAATGATTTGACTTAGGTACTGTGTATTCATTTCCTCCTTGTGATTGTTATTAATTTTTTAAAGTCCTTGATGATTTGGAACCAATGATTACTATAGTGTGCTGGCATTGGAACAAATTGAGTCACATCTTCACTTCATACTTGTTTGTTCAAATGAGCATGTGTTATGCTATTATTATGGTTGCTTCCATTGCAATAATTAAGATTTTTATGATTATTTACATCTCTATTGTGGTTTCCTACTTTTAGTTTCTTACTGCAGTTGGTGGTTTTGTCACTTTTAATGATTTGGTTTTTTCATTTTTGTACTTGTTTTTTTCATTTTAACATGGGATGCAGCAGAAAAAAAAGAAAAGAAGATATGATTTAATTTAATTGAGAGCGTAATCCTTGACAAAGCAGAATGAATGAAAATTGAGAAAGGTTATAAACTTGATCTTTTGGATTTGTTGCTGCATATAAGATGTCACTTGATCAGTGGAATGCAGAACATTAACTATGACATATTTATGAATAATACGCAATGATTTTCTTTCCCTTTTATTTTATCAATTTTTTTACTAGTTATAATGTAGTGTTTTTTTGTTTGTTTTTTCCAGTTTTGTTTTGGCAAGTTTGCAGTTTTCAGTCTCCCCACAAGTATAGAATTCATGTCACCCTTATGTTACCCAGCTTTGTGTTTTTTTGATTTAGCATTTGGTTCAATATATCTGTTATTCATTATAGTGTGTTTTGTTTTTTCAACACGGTTGAACTTCGGAATAGTTCTTCAGATTTTTTTATTCTTGTTTCAATTACTTCAATATGCACTTTCTTTCTCAGTCATTATTGTGTTTCATTGGTGCACTCTAAAACAGTACGTACCAATTTTGTCACTGAAATGTTCACTTCTGGGACTCTAAAACAGTACATACCATGAAACTTTTCATGATTTCTTGATATTTTCCTTGTTTCCTCTTTTATACCCAATTGGAGATTTCATAGTTTTTAAATCTGGGTTCTCTCCCTTTTTGTTTGCTTGGGTAGGTATAGGCAAAAGCACAAGAGAGTCAACATTAGAGCAGTGAAGCATTGGTGCAGACAGATCTTGAAAGGTCTTCTCTATCTCCATAGCCATGACCCACCAGTCATTCACAGAGATCTCAAGTGTGACAACATTTTTATCAATGGCAACCAAGGGGAAGTGAAAATCGGCGATCTTGGCCTTGTGGCAACTGTGTTGGTATGTTTAATTCAATTTCCTAAAATAGAACTCGCATATTAGAACTGAAAATTTGTTGGGGTATACTAATAATGACCTTTTATCTGTTGTAAAATGACTTTTTGTGATGATATGTAACTTTCTGTGTGAGTGATTGGTTGATTGACACAATTAAGGGAAATCATTGAGTTAGTTTTTATCTATTTTTTGAGGTTAATTAGGGACACCAGAGTTTATGGCTTCAGAAGTATATCTGAGGAATACATGAATTGGTTGATAGCTTATTTCTAGTTAATGACTAGAAATAAGTTATTTTTCTGCCTTTTTCTACTGTTTCAAAGCCTCAGAAATGACTGATTTGTTTAAATTGTTTTTCCAGGTACAAAACCTTCTTCAACAGATGGTAAGTTGTAATGTGGATCTTATGTTTTATAGTTGTAACACTTCTACTGTTATTGATTTATGCACTTTACCTGATTTGGCTTCCATGTTCTGATGCAGGTATCTAGACCAGTGAAGACTACAGATTCTATGGTATATCGGTTGCGTTCATTGAATTTAGTAACAAGGACAAGACATTAAATTAAATCATAACTCATGGGGTTTGTCTTGATGTTTTTCCTATTATTTTTTGGCAAATGTTAAAACATGATTTGTGGATATGTTATTTTTTAGTTAATGGTGATTGGATATTAAATTGAATGGGAAAGTGAATTAATGATATATTTGCTAATTGACAGCTTTTCATATAATTGGCTTATCTTTTGACAAATGTTCATTTGAATGGAAATAGGAGTTTTTGTTTCATATTAGTGCTACTTTTCAATTTTATTACAGATATTTTTTTAGTTTAACCACATAAAATTAGCATAATTTCAAAAAAAACAATTAAAAAAAATAAAGATATAATGGCATTTTTCAAAACCCCACTATATAGTTAACGGTTATCTTTTATAAAATAATAATAAAAAAAAGCTATGACGACGTTTTTTAATGTTGTTAAAAGTTGTCAGGATGTCACTTTATGTATCACATTTAGCGGCGTTTTTTAAAAGGCACCGCCTATAAAAAATTAACGACGTTTTTAAAGCACCGCTAAAATTTGTCATGACATCACTTTGCCTTTATGTAACACATTTAGCATGCTATAGGTATAACAACGGCCGCGTCTTCGGCATTTGGTGCTAAGCGTCACAAAAAGAATTAGTAGCGTTTTTGGCACTTATCGCGGCATTTTTTAAACGCAGCTAAAAGCTGAATTTCCTGCAGTAACCACATTCAATCTAAAAGTCATCTATGGCAATGGATTTTTCACATAAAGCAAGCCGTCTGGGGCCATGAATGTCACAAACAACTAAAACTATATATCTAAGGAACTACAAAACCACAATTTTTTTACCCAAAATTTATTCAAAAATAACAATCAATAATTCAAATTTACTTCACTCTGGACTCTATATTTAATCAATTTGATTTCCACCACGCAAAGTAATTTTGAACAAAAATTTAAAAGTGTTGTGTTGATTGAATTTCTATAGGGCGCTCAGACAATAAATTTAATTATTTTTATTTTTATTTTTTTGTTTGTAAGTCCAAGCGCTGGAACACTTTGTCCATAAGGACAAGCTCGTGTAAAATGACCACACTACCCCTGTATATATATACATGCCATACTGTGGAGAACTCAAACCCTTTGCTCTCTGTCTCTCTCAAACCTTCTGCTCCTCTCTCTCTCTCTCTCTCTCTCCTCTCTCTCTCTCTCTCTCCTCTATCGTCACCCACTGTCGCCGTCGCTGACCGCACCGCCTATCGCCTTGCCTCCGACTCCGCTCGCCTTCACCAGATAGATCTACGCCAAAACACAACCAAATCCTCTCTCTTCTCTCCGCCCTCTCCCTCCTCCTCTCTCTCTCTTCTCTCTGTCGTCGTCTCCTCTCTCTCTTCTCGACCGACTCGCCACCATTTGAACCATCACCGTCGTTATAGCTAAAGAAAACTAGAGTCATAATCGTCTGCACTGGTTTAGCCAGGAGAGGGCTTGAATTCGAGATCAACGAATGTTCTTCTGCATGAAAGCGCCATAGGCCGCGACCTAGGTGTTTTCACAGTGACACTCTACAAGAAATCGAAAGGGGACCTCAAAATCTTGGACGCAATGTGTAGTTGCAGAGTTCGATCTCTACGGTACTTAGTGAAAGCGCCATAGGCCGCGACCTCCGCATTTTCGCATGACGCTCTACAAGAATCAAAGGGGACCTCAAAATCCTAGACGCAATGTGCAATTGCAGAGTTCAATCTCTGCGGTGCAGTGGAGGCAAAGGACAAACTTTGTGTTGGCCAATGATGCGAACAATGGATACAAGATTATACATATTGTTGAATATATATATATATATATATTACATTTGAGCTCAGATCTGTGTTGTTGTTGTTATTGTTGATGATGATGAAGAGATCTTGCTGGGACTGTGAGACACCAGAAATCAATCACACACAATAACATAAGAATATTTACGTGGTTCGGCAATTGCCTACATCCACGGAGAGCTATCCACTATAGAATTTCCCGGAGGGAGTTTACACACTCACACCTCACTCTCTCACTATAGTACTCTCACTTGTTGCTTCTCACAATTTTCTCTCAGATTACATACACTGTAATCTATATCAAACCCCTCTTCCTTACCTTAATTTATACACAATTGAGGGAGGAGCTTATTGGTTGCCACCAACCTCTTCCACTAGTGAGTGGGTAGAAGAGTGGAAGAGCCATCTTCAGATAATGGAGAAAGTGGACTAAGTGGGAGTTCCATTTGGGTAATGGAGCTAACAATTCTCCCCTTCCATGCCCATGTGGATAACTGACTTCTCACTTGAAGTCCATCTGGGCAATGTCTCTGCAGATTTCGAGTTTGTTTCTCGAGACCACCTTTGTAAGTATGTCAGCTGGATTCTTATCTGTATGGATCTTGATCAGTTCCAATAACTGCTTTTCCATCGCTTCGCGTATCTAATGATATCGAATATCAATGTGCTTTGTGCGAGAATGGTACATCGAATTCTTGCTCAGGTCGATGGCACTTTGGCTATCACAATGTACCGTAAACTTTTCTTGCTTTAATCCCAACTCTTGGAGAAACCGCTGCAACCACAACATCTCTTTCCCAACTTTCGCTGCGGCATATATTCTGCCTCGGTTGTGGATAAAGCAACACACTTCTGCAACTTGGACTGCCAAGACACAGCTCCCCCTGCGAAAGTGAATAGAAATCCTGATGTAGATTTTCTACCATCAAGATCTCCCGCCATGTCTGAATTCGTATAGCCTTCCAAGACTGGTTTAGCATCTCTAAAGCACAAACACATTTTTGCCGTACCCTTGAGGTACCTCAGAATCTACTTCACTGCTTCCCAATGCTCTTTTCCTGGATTGGAAAGGAATCTGCTTACTACTCCAATAGCATGAGCAATATCTGGTCGGGTGGACACCATTGCATACATCAAACTCCCTACAGCGAATGAGTAGGAAATAGCCTCCATCTCTTCTCTTTCTTTAGTAGAGGAGGGACAAGAACTCTTGCTTATCTTGAAATGATTAGCCAGCGGAGTATTGACTGGCTTGGAATCTTTCATGTTGAACTTCGTACTCCCGTTCAACGTATTTCTCTTGTGACAGCCATAATTTCTTAGCTTTCTTGTCACGCACAATTTGCATGCCCAACATTTGTTGTGCAGGACTTAGGTCCTTTATGTAAAGGACTATGATAACTCCTTCTTCAGTGATCTGATTACTATGGCATCCTGTCCAACAATCATCATGTCATCAACATAGAGCAGGAGTATGATGAAGTTTCCATCGGGAAATTTCCTGACATAGATACACTGGTCTGCAGCAGTTCTCTTGTACTTATGACCCACCATAAATGAGTCAAACTTGTCGTACCACTGTCTCGGCGCTTGTTTGAGATCGTAAAGACTCTTCTTCAATCTGCAGACTAAGTTTTCTTTCCCTTTTACTTCAAAACCTTCTGGCTGCTCCATGTAAATTTCTTCCTTCAGATCACCATGGAGAAATGCCGTCTTCACATCCATCTATTCAAGTTCCAAATTCAAACTGGCCGCTAGTCCCAAAACTCCTCGAATGGATGTCATTTTCACAACTGGCGAGAAGATTCATCAAATCAATACCTTCTTCTACCCGAAACCTATGACAAACCAATCAAGCTTATACTTGACTAGCTTTCCGCTGCCATCTTTCTTCAACTTGATCCCCTTTGTTCTGCAATGGTTTTTGACCTTGGGAAAATTTTACCAAATCATAAGTCTGATTTTCTGCAAGGACTGCATCTCTTCTTGCATAGCTTGATGCCAGCTACTCTTCTCCTTATGATTCTAAGCTTCTTGAAAACTTTCTGGCTCCCTCTCATCAGTAAGCAAAATATAATCAGAAGCAGGGTATTTTGACGACGGCTTAGACTCTCTTGTTGATCTTTGCAACTGTGGACCAACAGTCTCTAGCGAGGGGTTGTGGCTCCCCTACTCCACATCCTCTTCTTCTGGATTTTCTTCTTCTGGCAATCCATCCTGCAACTCTATATCATTGGCTACATGATACGGTAGCTCTTCTTCATTAGTGGCATGCTGTGATGGTGCAGGATTGGGAACAATTTCTAAAACATCATTTAACTTTGGGTTTAGCTGGTTGCTCAAAGTCTTCTAAGGTCTGGCCTTCTTGAAATACCACATCTCGGCTTCGAATGACCTTTTTGTTTTTCGGATCGCATAATCTGCATCCAAATTCTTCATCTTCATAGCCAATAAAGATGCATGGAGTAGTTTTATCATCCAGCTTCTGTCTGTACTCCTTGGATACATGTGCAAATGCTTTACACCCAAACACTCTCAAGTGAGAGTAAGAAATCTCCCTTCCAAACCATACTTTCTCTGGAATTTCAAAATTCAGTGGAACTGATGGCGATCTGTTGATCAAATAGCAAATAACACAAATAGTTTCTCCTCAAAATGGCTTTGGCAGCTTTGCCATTTTGAGCATACATCTAACCTTTTCCACAATGGTCCGGTTAATTCTTTCGGCTACACCATTGTGTTGTGGGGTTCCAGGAACAGTTTTCTCATGTCGGATGCCGCAAGTAGCACAAATAAGCTTCAAAATCCTTTGACGTGTACTCACCTCCATTGTCTGTTCGGAGACACTTCAGCTTCTTTCCGGTCTCTCTTTCCACCATAGCATGAAATGTTTGAAAATGCTGGAACACCTCAGCTTTGGTTCTTAGGACATAAACCCATACCTTCCGTGATGCGTCATCAATAAACGTTAGGAAGTATTTTCTGCCACCCAAAGATTCCACTTCTATGGGACTGCATACATCAGAGTATACTCTGCTCAACAACTCTGATTATCTTCTGGATAATGAATGGAAAGCGACTCTATGTTGCTTCCCAAACAAGCAGTTGTCACAAGGATTCAATTTTGCATCTTTGGTAAAGGGAATAAACGACTTCTTTGCCAGAATCTACAACCCTTTCTCACTCATGTGACCCAGCCTTTTGTGCTACAAATTTGGTGATGCCTCATCCTCTGCTGCATTGAGGCTATCTGAATGCACTTCCACATGAGTCTTGTACAACATGCCAATTGCCTGTCCTCTGGCTACCACTAGAGATCCCTTTTTTTAACTTCCACATGCCTTTGCCGAAGTAGTTCTCATAGCCTTGTCGATCCAAGGTTATCCCTGAGATAAGATTCAGGCGTAAATCGGGAACATGCCTGACATCTTTCAACACCATCGTGCACCCAACTTTGGTTTGGATGCAAACATCACCGATTCCCACAATCTTTGAAATGCTAGAGTTGCCCATCTTCACTGTACCAAAATCTCTATCTTGGTACGTACTGAAGAACTCCTTCCGGGGTGTGGCGTGGTAGGAAGCTGCTGTATCTACAACCCACTCGGTGTCGTTGTCTGACATATGAAGACATTCTTCTTCTTCAACAAAGAATAATGTAATAGCCTTTGAGACAATAACTGCAGTGTTCCCATCTTCAGCCTTTGGCTGTCTATTGCCTTGTTTTTGTTCTCCCTTCAAAGCATAGCAATATTTCTTTATGTGACCCTCTTGGCCACAATGGTAACACTTGAACTTCGGCCGGCTCGTACCTTCTTTGGATTTCCCTCTATCTTGAAATCTTCCTCTGCTGCGTCCTCTGCTTTTGCTTCTTCATTTGTCTCTGCCTCTACCTTTATTTTCTATGACGAGGGCATGGGATTAATCTCCACCCAAGTCTTTCCGCCTTGTCTCTTCATTGTACATGGCGTCTGTGACCATGCTCATGGTCAGTTTCTTTTCTGGTGTAAAGTTGCTGAGAGAAACCACCAACGTCTCCCAACTATCCAGTAAAGAACTGAGCAGCAGAACGGCTTGCATTTCATCGTCTAATTGCATCTTGACGGTTGCAAGCTGATGCACCAGATTTTTGAATTCACTGGTGTGCTCGGTGACAGACATACCATTCTTTAATTTCAAATTGACAAGCCTTCTCATCGCCAAGGCTTGGTTCCGAGCGGTCTTTGATCGGTACATGTCGTCTAACATTGTCCATAAAGAATAGACATCTGTCTTCTCGGTGACATGATGGTACACACTGTGGTTTATCCATTGTCTGATACAACCAATAGTCTTACGATTCATCTTTATCCAGTCATCATCCTTCACTGCTTCTAGTTTAACCCATTTTACAAAAATAGGGTCAAACAGGTCTTTATAATACAGGGTGTCTTCTATCTGTGACTTCCAAATTGTATAATTGGAAGGAGTCAACTTGAACATAGATCCTGAAGTCGACGTTAATTCCTCCATCAACACTTGTCTATACAGAAAATAATCTCTGTTTGAAAAATAGGCTTCGCTGTTGAGTCCGGACTAGTCAAATTAGCCGAAAAAGCACTTCGAATTGTCCAAATACAAACTGAATTTTTTTGAAATAGGATTTGCAAAATCTGGCCATACAGATGTGTTCGGAATGCTCCAAATAGTTGGAATGCACTATTGGATCGTCAAAACGGACACAAAATTGCTCAGATTAAGCCAAAACAATTTGGACAATTCAGATATGCGGGTGTACCTTAGCCGCGAAGCACTGGATCACTCCTCCAGAAGGTTGACCAGTCAACTAAATGGGCTGACATGGCTAGCATGTGTCTGACACGTGGCATAGACGTGGCAGATGATGTGTCGGATGACGTGGGGATGAGGTAGCAACACGTGGTGCTGACTGGGCGCTGACGTGGCTCGTTTTCCTCCTTCAGACGCACGTGGGGCGCGTGTGTGCGCGTGGGATAACGCGCTGACTGTGTAACGGCACGTGGAGGCGCGTGGTGAAACTGGGCTTCACGTGCTTTCTTTGGGGGGTGCGTGGCAAGGCTTCTAGAGCTCTGCTTTGCAGTTTTGGACTCCTCTCTTCGAGACCTTGCTCCTGGTGTGCTTAAAACCTGATTTTGAGCAACTTGATTTCTACCAGTTTCGAAAAAACACACTTTTTTTCCGAAACACAACCGACTTGGCTCTGATACCACTTGTTGGGACTGTGAGACACCAGAAATCAATCACACACAATAACACAATAATATTTACCTGGTTCGGCAATTGCCTACGTCCATGGAGAGCTATCCATTATAGAATTTCCCGGAGAGAGTTTACACACTCACACCTCACTCTCTCACTATAGCACTCTCACTTGTTGCTTCTCACAATCTTCTCTCAGATTACACACACTGCAATCTATATCAAACCCCTCCTCATCACCTCAATTTATACACAATTGAAGGAGGAGCTTCTTGGTTGCCACCAACCTCTTCCACTAGTGAGTGGGTGGAAGAGTGGGAGAGCCACCTTCAGATAATGGAGAAAGTGGACTAAGTGGGAGTTCCATTTGGGCAATGGAGCTAGCAAATCTGAGATTTTTTTTATTTTTTATTTTTGTGATGAAAATGATGAAAAATCTGAGATTTTTTTTTTCTTTCTTGATGATAGTGGTGATAAAACAAATTGCAACAAATAGAGACAGGGAGAGAAAAGAAAGATTTAGTTAAATAAATAGAATTTAGAAAAAATTCTATCTGTGAGTGTATGTAAATATATGTGTGTGTGTGTGTGTGTGTGTGTGTGTGTGTGTGTGTGTGTGTGTGTGTGTGTGTGTGTGAGTGTGTGTATGTATGAGACAGATCTGGAAAAAAATTGATGTTGATGATAATGATTGCAACAGATAAACAAAAAAGTTAACATAGATTTTCAACATATAGGGGAAAAAAAAGCAGATAAATAGAATTCAGGGAAAAAAATGAACAGATAGATAGAATTTAAGGGAAAAAATTAGCCAGATAGTCAAAAATTTTGAACAGATAGATATAAAATTGAACAGATAAAATTGAAAAAATTTGCACAAATAGAAAAATGGGGATTTGGTGATAAACCCCTCACTGTCTAATTTGTCTTTCAAAATGACAAGAATTATATAGGTACTTTCAAAACCCCTAATATTTTAAAACTTATTTCGTTTACTATATTACCCTCATATTTATCAGCTCTCTACTACAAAAAATTAAGGTTTTGGGAACCAAAATTTAGGGACAATTATTTTTTAGGAACCAAATATTTTTGTTGTGAAAAATGTCGTCATTATATTTTTAGTAATAAAAATTGGACATTAGTAATGAATTATTATCTATTTTGAACCAAATTTTTTGTCTCAAAAAATAAATCATTTTGAGACCAAATTATTTTGTCCCTAAAAGTCTATTTATTAGTGACATTTTCAAAATTTTGTCGCTAAAAACCTTATTTTTTACTTTTCGGGATGACCTTTTAACGACTATCCTCACGATGATAGAAATTGGTCCCTAAATGTCTTTTGCAACAAAATTTTCACTTTTAGAAACCAAAATATTTGGTCTCTAAAATTCTTATATGTTGTAGTGCTCCTATTAAGCCATCCTCACCGTGTATTTCAGAGTAAAATTTTACTTTGAATCATAGTAAACTTTACTCTGATTCAGAGTAAAATTTTATATCGTTAAGCAAATCAACATGTTTTTAATCATAGTAAACTTTACTTTGATTCAGAGTTTTGAATCAGAGCAAAGTTTACTATGATTCAAAGTAAAGTTTTATATTGTTAAGCAAATCAATATGTTTTTAAGTAGAGTAAAATTTTATTCTTATAAAAAATAAAATACATACTAAATGAATGAGCCAGAGTCAAATTTTACTCTAAGATCTATTAACAAATAATATATATAAAAAAAAAACCAATTGGAAACAACAAGGCGACATCTACAGCTCAGATTCATGTTCTCCATATCTATTACAATCTGTCTCATTTTCATCAACATCAACACAAGGAAAAAAAAAGTATCTGTTGCAATATGTTTCTTTATCATTATCAACAACAACAAAAAATGATCTAAACTTACATAATAATAATAATAATTAAAAAAAAAGAACTTGAGAAGATAGAAAATACACAGATCAAATTTTTGAACAAATCACAGCCTTTTATCTATACAAATAGTGTGATTGAACACCAAACAAAAGTTGTGAGACCAGATTTGGAATACCAGAATCTCCCAAGCACAATCTCCCTTTCTAACTTCTTTTCTTCACTTTTGCCATTGGAGATCATTTCGCAACAATCAAACACCATGGGGGGCAGAGGATCTTGAATCTACAATAATTATAGAAAACTTGCTCAAATCCACAATTAATGGAAAACAATTTCAAATCTCGAACCCTAAATTCTCGATTTCTTTAGAAATCAACATTCTAATAACAAATCAACATGCGAACGAGGATATGTTGTGTAGATGAGAGAGACAGAGAATGAGAGAGACTGAAATTTGAGATGCTAGGAGAGAACGATTACACAAAGAATCAAAGACGACATTTAGATTCACAATACAACATACATACATACATACATATACATATATATATATACATATATATATTGAAGACAAACTAGAGAAAGAGAGTGATCAAGAGAGAGAGACCTAAGGACTGAAGGAAGATGGAGAACCTTTGTTAGAATTTCAGTCCAGTAAACAAGTGAATGGAGTATGAGATGGTGATTAAGAAAGATTTAGTCGATGGTATAATAGTCTGATAAAATATTTAAATAATAAATTTTGTCCTTTATACAAAACTTTATAATTATAAGGGGGTTGTAAAAGTATAATTTTTTTCTTGGTCCTTTTAACAATAAAAAGAAGATAAGAGGGGTTTATAGCCAAATTTCCCATAGAAAAAAGTTTGAACAGATAGAGAATTTTTTTGAACAGATAGTCAACAAAAGTCAACAGATATAAAAAAATCAAGGGGTAAAATTAGAAACAAAATATCCTTCAAAACTAACAAAAAGACTTTTTACCAAACTATTTCACAAAAGGTGGACCTCTCACTAATAAAAGAAATTCATTGGAGTTAATGCCTTAGATACTCTTTAAATTGAATTTATCACCAATTTTCTCATTTCTATATATACTATTTTTTCACTTTATTATCAAATTGTCACATCTATCCACAATCAAAATTTAGTCTGTAGTCTCGGTGCACAACTAAGCACCTCACATCACAATTAAAAATGAAGTTCTTTATACATGAGTATGTTGGAGGATTTTCATTATATAATTTTACCGTTGTGAAATAGTCTAAGAAATTAATATTATTTGTAACGCCCTCAAATATTAACCCATAATATATATATTTAACATGCATCATTAAAAGAAAACAAGAATATTATTCCATTCATCAGAGTAAACTTATTAAAAGACATTACATGTAATAAAGAAAGTAAATGCCCTATGGGCTTACATCTTTCCAAGCCAACACTTGGATACAAAAATATGAGTACTAACTCATTTACAAGTTAAGCCCTTGGCTTGAGTCCTTACATGTAATATCAAACAAAGCAAATAACAACTAAGCTAAATGAGTCTTCAACTCTAAATCCATCCAAGCTAATTTCTTGGAGGTAGCCCATCACCTGAACCTGAAAATGAAGTTCCCATATAGGGTGAGCCACAGCCCAGTAGAGAAATACTAAACCAAGTATAAGCATTGAATAAAGCAATAGCATTCAGTAGATGGTTAACCACGATAATCAATTTTATCCTTATACAGTCTCATAACACTATTGTCTAAGACACGTTTCACTTTCCATTATTACCAACATGGCTCAGAACCTGGCCATACTTATAACCGTGAAATATATATATCATATTCACATTACTCCCAATATCAACAAAACAAATGAGACTTAAGGCTCATATCAAACACTTCATACTTCTCATGTGATACACATTTTAGTGCTGTATCAACAACATATAGAAATACTTCTATAATCAATAAGCACACATAAAAGTGATGCTAATGGAGTCCATCCCCTATCTCCTCCCAAATAAATCCGGTTTAGAGGTCCATCCCCTATCTTCCCCTAAACCGTGGAGTACATCCCCTATCTCCTCCCAAACAATATGCATATACAATGCCCAATCAATACACGTAAGTTCTGTATTAATTCAATAGTCAAAATAAATGACTTAACCAATGTGATTAGTTTCAGTTTTTCCTAATCCACATGCAATGTCTACAACAATCATGGCTATCCTCCACCGATAGCCCAAAACAGTTATTTCTAGACAAGAAATAAATATAACAACAAATGTAATTTCAACATTCTCAAAGGTAAGTATTTAAACTAACCAATTACATCATTAAATCACCAAATTCCCCAATCTCATGAATTTACTCAATTTCACAATCTTCCCTAAATTAATTATATAAATTAATTTATTTCAACCCCTAGGGTTTCTATCAAAATTACCAAACTACCCCCAACATATCAAAATACTAAAGCTTAGAACAAAACGTATAACATGGAGTAGGAAATCCCTACCTCGAAGAAATAACTCAAAAAGAAGAAGATGAAGATGATGCCCAAAATCCAAAGTGCTCCGAACCAACAACTTTTCAGATTAAATGAAAGCCCTCGACTCACTCTACCTTTTTAATGAAGGATCTAGGGTAGAAACACACCCTAAGTAGATCAAACCTAAGAGAGAATGTGAGTAGGGAGAGAGAGAACTCGTAGCTAGGGTTTTAGAATCTGAAAGGGCTGAAAAACTGATCTGAAACACGCTGCTGCATATTTAAACCTGATAGGCTCGCTCGAGCGAAGACCTGGTCGCTTGAGCGACCAGACACATAAAACGCTCGCTCGAGCCAAGAAAAGCCTCGCTCGAGCGAAGAACAAACCAGCTCGCTCGAGCCAAAAACCACTGCTCTCAGGTCTAACTACTAGACGCAATCCTCGCTCGAGCGAAGAACCCCTGACTCGAGCGAAGGACCAAAAACAAAGACCTCGCTCGAGCGAAGAAGAGCTCGCTCGAGCGACCAACCCAAAAATTGAACATCAACACTTGGTTTCTGGACCTAACCAACCTGTAACAAAACCTGCCCAACATATCCTATAACTCAAAAATAAGGAATTAAAGGACAACAACTACAATATAGTACAACCAAATATCCGGAACATGAGTCCGGGTACAACAACCAAATGGGAAAAGACCGGGGTCGCTATATTATTTTTATTTCAAATTTAAAAAAAATATTATAATTATTGACATGATTCATAACTCTTGGATCTTAATAGAAAAACCCTTTTTATTTTTATTTTTTCTCAGAATATTTACAAGAGCGCAAATACCGATGCATAAAAACCAAATTATCAACCAATATTTACCTGTCACTGAGCTATTTGTGATGTGTCATTACCATGGTCCGTTTGGTAATACTTATTATAAGTTAATTTATTTAGCTTACAATTCCGGTTGGTAGCTCGAAAAAAGGAAGGCTCGAATGGCCCGAGTCCAAAACGACGTCGTTTTGGGGTTTTTTTTTTTTCTTTCTCGTTTTTCTAAAGATGAAGAAGATGAAGGTGAAGAAAGAAGAAGAAGAAGAAGAAGAGACAAGAAAGAGAGAGAACAACACATCATCATCTTCAACAACATCAACACAGAGAGAGAGAATCAACAACATCTTCATCAACACATGATGATCATCAACAACATCTTCATCAACATCATCATCATCGACATCATCATCATCAACAACAACATCTTCATTATCATCATCATCAACAAATTTTTTTTGCCCCTTTATCTTCAGATCCAGATCTACTGGAAAGAGGGGAAAAAAAAAAAAGTAGAGAAAACAGAAGAGGTGATCGGCGATACCCACCGGCAGAGAGAGAGAGACACCGCCATCATCGTCGATCTTCCTTCTCTTCCTCCCCCGCCATCACCGCCATCGCCTCTTCTCTCTCTCTGTCCTCTCTCTCATCTTCTCTTCCCTCTGTTTGTATTTGAAAGCAAGAAAAAGAAAAAAAGAAAAAAAAAAACCCAAAACGACGTCATTTTGGGTATTCAGGCCAATTTCGAGCCACCTTTTTCGAGCAACAAAGTATTATTATTTAGCTTATTTGATTAAAAAAATTGTCTAGTGGGAAGATCACTTGGGATAAAATAGTCATATAAGACAAATTAGGCTATTTTAGTCAAATAAGACAAAATGTCACATCCAACCTATAATTATTTCATTTTTTCTCTTACAAAAGTCAAAAAAACTAAAAAGCCTATTCCAAACGAGACTTTTTAGCTCCAAGCTAGCCAAAAAGTCAAAAAGCCAACTCACATCCCAAATGAAGGCTTATATTATAACTTTTATTTGATTTTTGTGTTTATTTGGCCCAAAAAAAAGTGAGATTTTTTTAAATTATAATTTGTAGCATTTTTTTTAAACTTATGTGAAACTCTTAATTAAGTGTCGATAAAATAATTTCTTTTTTTTAAAATTAATTATAACTGTCGAAGACATTTTGAATATTTGCACAACAAAAGAGTTATGTGGCAATTTGTTTAACCAAAGGTGTTCAACATTTTTTTACAAAACGATTATCAGATCGATTATACACAATAGGACTTACAAAATAAACTTTGCAGAGTATTGAAACAAGACCCATGATCAGCCCACGGACCCAAAAAAGATTCTCTAATCCATAACTTAAGAAAAGCTCACCCTTATTTTAAAAAATTATAATTATAAAAATTAACTTATTCATAACTGGTGGAATTCATTCAACTAATGTAATTTAAAAAAAAAAAAAGAGAAGATAATTAATATGATATATAAACATGGTTGTTATAGTATTACTCGATTTTCTACTAATTGTAACCGGTTGAACTGCTATGATTTTGATACGGTTAAGATTTCGTTTCATAGCCAAACCCGCCAAAATCACAGGTATTGTTCCAATCCATCGTTGTACTAACAGTAGAAGATTGCCTTGACAAATTGACGCGTGGTGGCGGTGGCGATATTCCAAACTAGGGATGGCAATGGGAGTTAATGGGTGGATATTAATTCTCTATCCCTATTCTTCTATAATTATTTTTTCTCATTCCCCATTCTTCAGTATTCCCCATTCTCCATGGGTACTACCCTCCCCATCTCCTAATGGGTTTGGATTTTCTCCAAACAACTTGACCTTCTTTTTTTTTTTTTTTTTTTTTTTTAAGATTCACAACCAAAGCTAAATATACACATTAATTAATATTGTCACATTATTCTTATCAAATTTTATGTATATTTAGAATTTTTTAAATTTATTTACAAAAATTCTATTCCTGCAAAAAAAAAATTTAATTTTTTTTAATTTTATGTATCTCATTCTCATCTCTGTTAATTGATCTCGATAATCTGAAGGTGAGTTGTTACTCTCGTTTCCATCTTCTTTTTCTTTTTCTTCTTTAAATTTTTATTTGCATTTATAGAATAAATTTTCTTATTTCAATATCTCCTGCAATTATTTTATTGGATTTCTCTCTGATTTGATGGTAACCTTAGATTGAATTTCTCAATTTTCATCTTAACTAGTGATCACCTTAATTGAAATTTTGTACATTTTGTCTTCAACTTCCATGTTTTGGTTATGATGTAATTGCACATTTTTGATCGATAGTCACAATCTTGTCGTCGCTAGATTGTCGCCATCGCAAATCGCTGTTGCTGTAGTGAGAGGATGAAAGAGGAGAGTGAGAATTAGAACTCTAATTGTAAACAGAGTAGTGAAAACTAGGGATGACAATGGATAACCTACCCTGTGGGTATTTATGAGACCCAACCTAAATTCATGGGTTTTCCCCTTTTTTCTTGTCCGTCGAGTAGGGTAAGTGATATTCTTTAAATCTCCATCAGGGATGGGTACCCACTAATTTTCCCTTTTTTTTTTTTTAGGTACATCAGAAAATAATTTCTCCATATATTTTCACTACTCTATTTACAATTAGAGTTCTAATTCTCACTTTCTCTCATCCTCTTACTACAGCAACGGCGATTTGCAATGGCGACAATCTAGCGGTGACAAGATTGTGACTATTCGATCAAAAACACGCAATTAATCATAACCAAAACATGAAAATTGAAGACAAAAATGTAAAAAATTTCAATTAAGGTGATCACTAGTTCAGATGAAAATTGGGAAATTCAATCTAAGGTTACCATCAAATCAAAGAAAAATCCAACAAACAATTGCAGGAGATATTGAAATAAGAAAATTCGTTTTATAAGTGCAAATAAAAATTAAAAAAAAAGAAGAAGAAGATGGAAACGAGAGTAACAACTCACCTTCAAATTATCGGATATCAATTAATAGAGAGGAGAAGGAGATACATAAAATTAAAAAAGAAGATGAATTTTTTTTTGTAGGAATAGAATTTTTCTAAATAAATTTTAAAAATTCCAAATATACATAAATTTGACAAGACTAATGTGACAATGTTAATTAATGTGTATTTGATTTTATTGTTGAACCAAAAAAATAAAATAAGATTGAATGTATATTTAGCTTTGGTTGTGAATCTTAAAAAAAATAAATAAATAAATAAATTTAGGTTGGGAAAAATCCAAATCCATTAGGAGTTGGGGAGGATAGTACCTATGGGGAATGGGGAATAGGGAAAAATAATTATAGGGGAATGGGGACGAGAATTAATATCCACCCCATTAACCTCCATTGCGATGTACTTAAAAAATAAAAAATAAATAAAAAAAAAGAAAAATTAGTGGATACCCATCCCCGCCTCATCCCAGTGGAGATTTAAAGAACATCACTTACCCTACCCTTACCCGACGGACAAAAAAAAAAAAAAAAAACTCATGTATTTAGGTTGGGTCTCCGTGAATACCACAGGATAAGTTATCCATTGTGATCCCTATTCCAAACCCACTGCACAAGTTAGTATCAAGCGCTGCTATACTCGTCAGCGGAGATGTCAAACAGGTAACTATACTCTCTCTCTCTCATACACAGAGTGTTTATAGTATATCTAAGGACTGTAACAAACAATAAATTTGTTGAAATTTGAATTTTGAATTTGGGGATTTGGGTTTTTGTTTGTGCAGAAGAAATTTGAATTGGCATGTTTGTGCAGAAGAAATTTGAATTGGCATGTGGGATGTGCAAAGGAAAAGGGTTATACAATTGCAAATTGTACAAAACGGAATTCAACAATACAGTGGTCACCTTTGATACTGTGTTTGTAGGTGAGAATTTTTTCCCCACCATTTTCTTGTTCTTTTTACTTATTTATATATTTCCATGGAACCATGTTAAGTCCACAATGGTTTTGATGATATCACATGATTGCTTATGTGCATCCTTGTCTTGAAAATAAAAAAAAAAGTTGCTTAAATGTTTTATTTGATAGCCCACAAGCATATGGTTAACTTGATCATTGTATAGAGATTTTAATCTAGTCTTGAAAGGTCCCTAGAAGTTTATAAGGCAATTCAGTGAAGAATACTGCAAAGTGAGAGATTTATAACAAAAATATAGTATAGCAAATTAGATTTATTATTGCTACAACTAGAACTAGAAATATGCATCCTACTACAATTACCATCTCAACCTAGTAATACAAACTACAACATTCATTTCAAACTCATAATCAACATTGTCATTGTATTACAAAACACAAATGTTCTGTTCAAGCATTTCTAGACAACGTTTACAATGATAAATTTATTCGATAGACAATATTCGTTATACAGGCATAAATGTCATCGAACCTCTATTTCTGAAATTGTGACATCATTTATAGAGCAAAGTTCTAGGGTTTTAGACATACTTGCATTTGTCACACCCATGATTTTAGAGAAAGCGGGTTGCTTAGGAGTAGGTAAAACCATTGTTTCAGTGGTAAGCATAGACACAATATCTAACATGTTTGGTCTGTCAGCTGCAATTTCTTGAACGCACAAGAAACCAACTTGAATGTATCGCATAGCCTCACTTATGGAACATGTTTCAACTAATGCTTGATCCACTAACTCCAAACCATTCCCTTCTTTCCAAAGCTCCCATGCCTAAACAAGTTCATAAAAATATCATACAAAGTCAGTCCAAAAAAACAAACAAAGAGATTTTACAAAATAGGACGATATTTCAATTACTTACATATCCTAGTAAGTTCAACGCATGATCAGGCTGATAGAAACTTGTGTTCTTCTTCCCACTTATGATCTCTAGCATCATGACTCCAAAGCTGAAAACATCGGATTTCACAGAAAAAAGACCATCCATAGCATATTCAGGGGACATGTAACCACTGTTTCCATCATTCAATAGATTATATTATTATGAAAATCCAATGCATTTGATATATATATAAAGAAATTTTATTTGTACATGTTTGAAACAACTATCTCACTTACTGTGTTCCTACAATTCTTTTTGTGCTTGCTTGATTTTCATTATCACAAAAAATTCTGGCAGTGCCAAAGTCAGATATTTTTGGATTCATGTCCTTGTCCAATAAAATATTGCTGGTTTTCAAATCTCTATGAATGATCTTTAATCTGGAGTACTTATGAAGGTACAATAGTCCGTGAGCAATTCCTTCAATGATATGAACACGCATTTTCCAATCTAGTAAATATTGTTTCGTCACATCTGCCATAAAATTTGCATGGAGTAAATAAATACACATAAGAACACTGGAGACCAGGAAGAAATCACAAGGGCAATTGATCAGTTGAAAGTAGCAAAGTAACGAACCAAATATAAAGCAATCCAAGCTATTGTTGGGTAAGTACTCATATATTAATATCCTCTCATTTCTTTGAATGCAACAACCCAAAAGTCTAACAAGATTACAGTGTTGCAGCCTTGAGATCAATAAAACCTCATTCTTGAACTCCTCTAATCCTTGTCTTGAGCTGCTAGAAAGTCTTTTTACTGCTATTTCTTGTCCATTAACCAACTGACCCTGAAAGTTTAAATTTCTTAATCATCTTACAAAATTCATAAAAGTAACTTAAAAAAAAGAAGAAGAAAGAGAATGTGATGCATTAAAAGGGGAAAAAAAAAAAGCTTGGGAGCTCTAATTGAGCACCCCAATCCACCCCCAATGACGTGGAATGAACCACATCCACACTCCTCATCCCTCCTTTCTCTGTCTCTCTCTATTCTCTCTCTTTTCCAACTCATGAGAGGTCAAAATGAGAGTGATGTATTAGGAGACGTAGCACCACTTTTTTTAAAAAAAAATAGTAACGCTATAAAGATTTATATATTTATTACAAGAAAATGCAAGATGGTTCTTGAATGGAAAAACAAAATAGCATATTAATCCTGAATCTTTAGACCACTAGAATTTTCTACAACTAATCCATAATTTTGGGATGGCAAATTAGAAAGAGCATCATACAAAAAAGTAATATTTTATCCGAGTCAAAAAAATAAATTTTGGTTTAATTGCACTTAGCATCATTACACTTTTACTAAAATATCACTGTAGTCCCTACACTTTCAATTATGACAGTTACCTGCTTACATTGAATTCAAATTGCAATGTCACCCTTATCTCTCGTTAACTAGGTTGACGTAAATTAAAAATAAAAATTTTAGTAAAATTACATGGACTAAATTTTGGTGGAAATGCAATGGTGCTAAGAATATCTTCAACGCTTACTCTAATTTTTCATCAAATTTGAGTAAAGATTTAATGAAAAGTTTCATCTGATACTACGTATTCCAACGCTAATTTTTCAAGTTTCATTAAACAATCAGTTGATTGGGAGAACAATTGGCAGGACAACCGGCAATGGGCAATTTTGCAAGCAACAATGGGCAACTTTGCATGCCAGACAACTGGCTAGTTGTCCAGTGTACGGTGAAGCCTCAACGACTATCTGCAAAAATTTGATGAACGCTAAAACTTTCCTCAATTTGATGAAAGTTTTGAATTTTCCCTCATTTGATATGGATTTGATTTCATGGTTGGAGCATAAAAAATGTACTTATTTCATCAAATTTAAATTTGATAAAAAAAAGAAAGTAAGCAATGGAGACACTCTAAAGAGGAAAGAAAAAGGTACTATGGCTTGCAAGACAAATTATGTCTAGTTTATTAACGTTAGATGAACATAATGATGATATTACAATTTAACTTAAAATGTAAGGAGGTTGACTATCAAAATTAAATATAAAGAGGCCAAAATAGAAATTGTAGTGAAAGTATAGGATGCTAAATAAATGTAACTAACCCTTATATTTTTACCTTATAAACAGGTCCATAACCACCCTGACCAATCTTATTTTTCTCGGAAAAGTACTCTGTAGCAGTTTCTATAATAGAAAAACTGACAAAAGGTAACTCGCTATCCTTTTTCTCCCTTAACATGAGCTTTCCTGCATTGCTTAATTCATCAATGGTTGTGGCACTGTTATTCAATTCATCCATTAACAACTGCATCCCCTGCACAATCCCAGCTTTGTTGCTTCCTCCTGATTAGTTTGAAAAGAAAATTTCTCTTTTTAGATTGGCTTAGAATTTAATTAAGTCATTGATATGATATAGCAAAAAAAAGATGCAATACCTTTGAATGATCGATTTTTCCATTGTAGATAGCACAATAATGAGATCAAAGTCAGAATTAGTAGGGAAGCTATTGGACCACCAATAATCAACCATAGATGCCTCTTCCTATTGAGAGTTGTGTTGTTTGGACTCTCTATTGTGTTATTTGGACGCTCTATTGGGACAGAGTTAAAAAAAAAAGAAATTATTAGTTTGTAGCCATGAGAATATATATAATTGTTTGACAGAAAAATCACACGGATGTAAAATAAAAAGTGAGACCCGTATGTGAGCATCAGAGATGACATTCATCTGCAATATCCAGCCAAAATTTTTAAAAACCATTGCAACAGTCCTCTTGGAAATGGACTTGTAATTATTCAAAAATAATAATAAAAGCCATAACTAGATGTAAATGTTAATGATGACAATGGTTATAATAATGATTCTAGGGTAAATTACATAAATGAAAAGGCAGCACTTGGCAATCTCCGTCTTCAATACTTCGTATTAAAGGGCATTAATTAAGTAGAAAAAAAATATTAAAATACCCTTCGAGGTTTGATGAAAATGCAAAAAAAAAAAAAAAAAGGCAAATTACCAACACCCCCTCGAGGTTTGACTAAAGTACGGATTCCCCCTAAGGTTTGGAAAATTATGAATTTCCCCTTGAGGGTTATATTTGCATAACAAATTAGAGGGCAATTTGTTATGCAAATATAAACCTCAGGTGACAATTTGTTATGGAAATATAAACCTCAGGGGGCGGGATGTAATTTCTCAAACCTCAGGAGAGAATTTGTATTTTAGTCAAACCTCGAGGGGGTGTAGGTAATTTGCCCAAAAAAAAAAAAAACAACCTCCCAACATTTCAAAGTCAACCATTTACCGTCAAGTAGCTCTATAAAACTTAAGGACATATAAATGATCTACCATTAGCATTTTTCAATGCCAAATTTCAAAAAATACCTTATTATTAGCAACAACAACCAAAAAAAGAAAAAAGAAAAAAAACTAATGTATATGTATTATAAAACATGTGGGTTTTTTTTTTCCAACCAAATTTCAAGGGTTGTGTTTGTATTTTGCTCAATTAACTAAGGAACCATATATTTAGTATTAGAAAAATACTTACCACTTTGTGCAAGACTCTTGTTACGAATGTAGACAGATTGAAAATTCCTCGTATGTACTGAAACTTTATAAAATGCGCACCCTGACGTCACCCAATCATATGCAGCTACAGAAGCATAGCCTTGACAAGAACAATTTGTCCTACATATCTCCTTGCAGTCACTAAGATCGAGGCTCAAATTAAATGGACTAAACAAGTACCAATCGAGCTCCATTAATTTTGTCGTCTCGTTGAACACATCTCCACCTATACAGTTGGATGCGTAATAGTTTACACAACCCTTAGATTTGAAATATTCTTGGTAAGGATCACAATCTACCGTTATGTTGCAATCATAACCGTCACAGATATAAAGCGCTCCAGAAGAATCTAAAAGAAGGTAAGTATACATATCTGTGGCGTTCCAAATGAAATAACTCTCGTTCTCATTCGAGAAGTAACTGAATCTGAATGAAATGGAAGAATTGAAAAAGTATAATCATCGTGGCCATTCCACATTCCACTTCTCCAATAAACAGCTCTTCTAGATATTTTCCAAATTATAAGTTGTTTGGTGTTGTTTGGATCAATACCTAGAGTGAAACCCCCCGGATCCGGATACGGATCCTCCGGTGTTAAATATGAAGCGAGAAACCGATGTTGCGGCTTTCCCCCACTCTTCAAGTTAAACGTACCCAATTTCATGCCTTTTAGCCATGCATTGGATGGATAATCGAAACTTTGCCACACAATATGATCTCCGGATCTCAAAACAAAATTCCCAGAATCAGAAAGTGTTGCACTTGTGCTAATCCTAGAAGATTGTTGAGAGTTGAGAATGATGGAGATCCCTCTGCTGTCATTGATCATCAGCTTTCCCTCTTGAGTTATCTTTAGTACTCCAGAAGTATCTGCCAGTGGCTTGTCTCTGTTGGCAAACCATACCACCGTCGTGCTTTTGGTGACTTGAATTCCCAAGTAGTGGTAGGTGGATCCACTACGGCTGCTGCTGAAGAAGCAAACTTGAAATTGCCCATTGGAAGATAGTAGATATTCGTAGTCTTTCATTTCTTGCCCAACTACAAGCGTGTCTGTTGAATTGGAAACACCGAACCAACAAGAGAACACAAACAACCCCAAACAAGGTAAAAAAAACAACCTAAAACATTGTTTCATCATTCTTGCATCTAATTCTACGGAAATTTATGATTCACATGAAAATAGCATTCCACAATATATATATATATATATATATACATATCTATCTATCTATCTATACTATTATAAAGTGAACAACTCTTATGGTGTCTTGAAACTTTGTTTCTTATGTTGTCACGTGTCCAATTTTTAAATTTAAAATTTTAAAAAAAATTAGATAGATGAGTGGAGGAGATTTGAACTTTAGTCTTATATCAAACGAATAACACTCTTACCACTGGAATAAAACACAATATATAATAAATTTTTTATTTTATTTTCATTTATTTGAATAGCACATGCATCGCGTGTGCCAACCGCTAATATATATATATATATATGTATGCATAGAATTTTTTTTTTTTTTTCAGAGTGGATACATAGAATGTTATTGATTTCATATTGATGTGATAATTTGATAAAGTGAAAAAAAAATAATAATAAGTAAATAAAAATTTGTTGGTAATGCTAAAGTCGTTTGTCACATTCATAGGCCCCAGAGGGGTTTGTCCTCGTCCTCATCTTATCCAAGCAGTGGGTCATCGTTTGGGCAAAAAAATGACTGGAGAGGACTCAGAATCCCTTGCAGGTTTCAAGTGAAAATTACATTGCCATATACGTCCACTACAAAAAAAAAAAAAAAAAAAAAAAAAAAAAAAAAAATTAAAGTTTTAGAAACTAAAATTTAGAGACAAAATTATTTTCTAAGGACCAAATATTTTTATTCTGAAAAGTGTCATTATTATATTTTTTAGTAACAAAAATTAAATATTAGTGATGAATTATTATCTTTTTGGAATCAAATTTTTTGTCTTAAAAATAAAATTTTTTGAGACTAAATTATTTTGTCCCTAAACGTGTATTTATTAGTGACATTTTCAAAATTTTATCGCTAAAAGCTTTATTTTTGACTTTTCAGAACGATTTTTTAATCACCATTCTTACAATAATAAAAATTGGTCCCTAAATGAATTTTACAGTAAAATTTCACTTTTAAAAACCAAAAAATTTGGTCTCAAAACTCTTATATGTTGTTGTAGTTATTGACCAAAATCTAGATTTTTAGAGTAGTTTTTTGTATGATTAAATTTTTATTTTTATTTTTTTTGAGCAAATTATAAAAAAATAAATATATAAAAAAAAAAAAAGAAACTCAAGATTTCACTTGTTTTTTAATTTAAACCCCAGAATTTTAATTTTACCAATTTAAACCCTGATATTATTTTCGTGTCAAAATTTATCCCCCGTCTATCTCCGTTTGATGGACTAACGGAAACCTCCATTTTTTGCCCCAAAAGGACATTGTTTTGCCCCAATCCCATATAAAAGTCCCAATTCGTTGATTAGGGTTTCAATTTTGCTCCAATTTGTTGATTAGGGCAACAACAAAGAAGAATCAAGATGGAGATCTATCTATGCTATTATAAAGTGAACAACTCTTATGGTGTCTTGAAGCTTTGTTTCTTATGCTGTCACGTGTGTACTTTTTAATTTAAAATTAAAAAAAAAATTAGATAGATTAGTGGAGAAGATTTAAACTTTAGTCTTATATCAAACGAATAGCACTCTTACCACTGGACTAAACACAGTATATAATAAATTTTTTATTTTATTTTCATTTATTTGAATAGCACACGCATCGCATGTGCCAACTGCTAGTATATATATATATATATATATATATGTATGCATAGAATTTTTTTTTTTTTTTTTAAGAGTGGATACATAAAATGTTATTGATTTCATATTGATGTGATAATTTGATAAAGTGAAAAAAAAATAAATAAATAAAAATTTGTTGGTAATGCTAAAGTCGTTTGTCACATTCATAGGCCCCAGAGGGGTTTGTCCTCGTCCTCATCTTATTCAAGCAGTGGGTCATCGTTTGGGCAAAAAAATGACTGGAGAGGACTCAGAATCCCTTGCAGGTTTCAAGTGAAAATTACATTGCCATATACGTCCACTACAAAAAAAAAAAAAAAAAAAAATTAAAGTTTTAGAAACTAAAATTTAGAAACAAAATTATTTTCTAAGGACCAAATATTTTTATTCCGAAAAGTGTCGTTATTATATTTTTAGTAACAAAAATTGAATGTTAGTGATGAATTATTATTTTTTGGGATCAAATTTTTTGTCTTAAAAATAAAATTTTTTGAGACTAAATTATTTTGTCCCTAAACGTGTATTTATTAGTGACATTTCAAAATTTTATCGCTAAAAGCTTTATTTTTGACTTTTCAGAACGATTTTTTAATCACCATTCTTACAATAATAAAAAATTGGTCCCTAAATGAATTTTACAATAAAAATTTCACTTTTAAAAACCAAAAAATTTGGTCTCAAAAACTCTTATATGTTGTTGTAGTTATTGACCAAAATCTAGATTTTTAGAGTAGTTTTTTGTATGATTAAATTTTTATTTTTATTTTTTTTGAGCAAATTATAAAAAAATAATATATAAAAAAAAAAAAGAAACTCAGGATTTCACTTATTTTTTAATTTAAACCCCAGAATTTTAATTTTACCAATTTAAACCCTGATATTATTTTCGTGTCAAAATTTATCCCCCGTCTATCTCCGTTTGATGACTAACGGAAACCTCCATTTTTTGCCCAAAAGGACATTGTTTTGCCCCAATCCCATATAAAAGTCCCAATTCGTTGATTAGGGTTTCAATTTTGCTCCAATTTGTTGATTACGGCAACAACAAAGAAGAATCAAGATGGAGATCTATCTATGCTATTATAAAGTGAACAACTCTTATGGTGTCTTGAAGCTTTGTTTCTTATGCTGTCATGTGTGCACTTTTTAAATTTAAAATCAAAAAAAAAAAATTATAGATAGATGAGTGGAGAAGATTTGAACTTTAATCTTATATCAAACGAATAGCACTCTTACCACTAGACTAAAACACAATATATAATAAATTTTTTATTTTATTTTTATTTATTTGAATAGCACACGCATCGCATGTGCCAACCGCTAGTATATATATATATATGTATGCATAGAAATTTTTGTTTTTTTTTTTTTAAGAGTGGATACATAGAATGTTATTGATTTCATATTGATGTGATAATTTGATAAAGTGAAAAAATAAATAAATAAATAAATAAAAATTTGTTGGTAATGCTAAAGTCGTTTGTCACATTCATAGGCCCCAGAGGGGTTTGTCCTCGTCCTTATCTTATTCAAGCAGTGGGTCATCATTTGGGCAAAAAAATGACTGGAGAGGACTCAGAATCCCTTGCAGGTTTCAAGTGAAAATTACATTGCCATATACGTCCACTACAAAAAAGAAAAAAAAAAAAGAAAAAAAAAATTAAAGTTTTAGAAACTAAAATTTAGAGACAATTATTTTCTAAAGACTAAATATTTTTATTACGAAAAGTGTCGTTATTATATTTTTAGTAATAAAAATTGAATATTAGTAATGAATTATTATCTTTTTGGGACCAAATTTTTTGTCTTAAAAATAAAATTTTTTGAGACTAAATTATTTTGTCCCTAAACGTGTATTTATTAGTGTCATTTTCAAAATTTTATCACTAAAAACTTTATTTTTAACTTTTCAAAACGATTTTTTAATCACCATTCTTACAATAATAAAAATTGGTCCCTAAATAATTTTACAATAAAAATTTCACTTTTAAAAATCAAAAAATTTAGTCTCAAAAACTCTTATATGTTGTAGTAGTTATTAACCAAAATTTAGATTTTTAGAGTAGTTTTTGTATGATTAAATTTTTATTTTTAATTTTTTTTGAGCAAATTATAAAAAAATAAATATAAAAAAAAAACTCAGGATTTCACTTATTTTTTAATTTAAATTTCAGAATTTTAATTTTACCAATTTAAACCTTAATATTATTTTCGTGTCAAAATTTATCCCCCGTCTATCTCCCTTTGATGGACTAACGGAAACCTCCATTTTTTTGCGCCAAAAGGACATTGTTTTGCCCCAATCCCATATAAAAGTCCCAATTCGTTGATTAGGGTTTTAATTTTGCTCCAATTTGTTGATTAGGGCAACAAGAAAGAAGAATCAAGATGGAGAGAAGTCGCCGAAGAAGGAGTTTGCCAGTTTGGGAGAGTGTTGGAGCAACAAATTATGTCGGAAGGGATGATCAGAGAAAGAAAGACGGCAGGACGAGGCAATTGGCTACCGGTTCAACAACTTGCCACCTTCACCTGCCATACATCATCACCCCCTTTTCTAGATCCACTTTCCATCACTACCTCATCTCTTCTTGAGGAAGCTTAACCATAGCTACATCGATTCAACTATGTTCAACAACATCGCCATCTCTAAACCCCTAATTCAATTCAACAATCTCTCTCTCTCTCTCTCTCTCTCTCTCTCTCCGCTCTCTTCTCTCTCTCTCTCTCTCTCTCTCTAAATATATATGTATGTATGAAGAGTGAATTTTTGGGTAAGGGATATACAAATGAAATTGAGAGATTTTAGGGCTAAGATTCAGATCCATCTTTCCACCTTGCCAAAATAGAAACCCCAAAATTGACGGCACAAGGGCAGATGTTGGGCTGGGTACGGATAGAATTTGAAGTCAAAGTCGAAGTCGCAATTGTATATCTATCGTCGATTCACATTTTCCAGCAATGGCGAACTATGCTGAATCCATCTCCGGTGATGGCACAAAGACGAGTTAGGTTAGGCCAGTGGAAAAAGAAGAATAACAATTGTCGTGGACGGGGAAGTGAGAGGATGATGGTCGCCGATGGAAAAGGGAATGAGAAGATGATGATCGCTGGTCAACAGGAAAATCAAAGTTACCTGGGTATTGGAGAATGAATGAGAGAAGATGGTGATGATGAGTAATGGGGTTTGATACCATGCATGTGATATTTCATGATAAGTATATTATGGATTGCTAAGATTTAATAAATGTATGATTAATAGTGACAGTAATTTGGTGTAATTGAGTTTATTTATACGAGTAATATCAAGTTAAGATAGCAAATGAAATAATGCCATGTGTACCTTAAAAATTTCTTCGTTACCCAAAGTAGCAGGAATGAACAGATGGTTAAAATTGAAACCAAATTGATTATGGTGGAGCTTGGTGGCTGTCAAATATAGGGTGGGTTGGGAGGTTGGGGATCGAGGGATGTGTGTGTTTCTCTGGCTGTGGTTTGTGAAAAGGAATTTTGATGGGTCGGGTAAAGTTTTGGGATAGGGTGGTCTTTCGGGTGGGTGAAGGGATGAGGGTAGTTTCTAGAAGGATAGATGGTGCAGTAAGATTTGTTTGGAAGTTAGTTTCCCTTTGATTTTTTCCATTACTGTGGATCGAGAGACTATAATGGCTTCTTATATGGGGGACAGAGCTATGGTATGGGACATTTGTGTAGGTAGGTACAAGATTAAGAGGTTGATCAATTGGTGGATTTGTGGAGCTTCTTGCATGGATTGGGGTTTACTAGGATGGGAGAGGAGTCTTGATGTGGAATGGTTCGGGTGCTAAGGGGTGTTTTTCGGTTTCTGCTTTTTATCGAAGTATGGTGGGAAGGGTATTTCCTTGGAAGAGTGTTTAGGTGCCGGGAGTTTCGTCGAAGGTGGCTTTCTTTATATGGACGGCGACCTTAGATCGGAATTTGACGATTGATAATTTGGTTTGGGGTGATTATATTATAGTTAATCGATGTTATATGTGTTGTGCGGATGCGGAGTTGGTGGATAATTTGTTTCTATATTGTTCAGTGGCTTCACTACTGTAGGGGCTCATTTGTTCTCTTTTCAGGATTATTTGGGTACTATCGAAAGGGGTGTTGGAGATGCTTTGGTGTTGGTGAGGGGTTTGAGTTGGGCGTCGCCGGTTGTGTGTTTGGTTGTTGGCGCCGTTGTGCTTGATGTGGTTAGTTTGGTTGGAACAGAATAGGCGAACGTTTCAAGACATTCATCGCTATATTTCTTAACTCGTGGGTCGTCTTTTACTAGTTTTATATAGTTGGTTGGAGAGGAAGGTTGATCCAAACATGTTTACTTTCTTAGATTTTTTGGATAGTGTCATTGGTTAGGTTTTGGCAGCTCCCCAATTGGCGGCGTTTGTATTCTTTGCATCTCTTTGATTTTTTTTATTAAAGTATTTTATTTATCAAAAAAAAAAAAATTTGAAACCAAATCAAATAATCAAGGTTTAAATTGATAAAATTAAATTTCTAATATTTAAATTAAAAAACAACTAAATCCTAAAGTTTTTTTGTAATTCGCTTTAAATATATATATATATATATATATAAATATACTCTTAACAGGATATTATTGTATTCTTAATTTTGTATAATTACGGTGTGTTATATAAGTATTTTTTTTTAAAAATTTTTTTTGAATCATATTATCTCTTTATTTTTTATATATTTTCTTTTATAAAAAGTTAAAAAGTATAAGATCTTTCCCAGCAAGCCAACTTTTGGTTGACAATGGTGAAATTGACATCTAGGGTGTGTTTGGTAACGTTTACGTTTTCAATTTATATTTAAAAAATTTATAAACTGGTTTTTTGTTTATTTTTTGTTTATTTTTAGAAAAACATAAATTACAAACGCGTTTGGTAATTGACAAAATGTTTAAAAATTTAAAAAATATAAAAAAGAGTGAGAAATGGCAAGGTGGCAGTGGCGACGGAAGACGATGGTGGAAAGTGTGACGGTGGGTGGTGGGTGGCGGGCGGGTGGGTGGGGTGTGGTTGGTGGTGGTGTGGGTGGGTGGTGATGGTGGCGGGTGGTAGCGAGTGGGTGGTGGTGGTGGTGGTGACGAGTGGTGCAGGTGGGTGGCGGATGGCTGGTGGTGGTGGGTGGTATGTGGGTGGGGTGACGGTGGCGGTGGTGGTGGTAGCGAGTGGGTGGTGTGGCAGATGTGGTCGCAGGCGGTAGTGGTGGGTGGGTGGTGGTGGGTGGGTGACGGTGGCGGGTGTAGCGAGTGGGTGTGATGGTGGTGGTGGCGGTGGGTGGTGTGTGGCAGTGGGTGGCGAATGGCGGGTGGTGGCGGTGTGGGTGACGTTGGCGGGGTGGTGGTGCGGTGGTGGGTGGTGGTGGCAGGTGGTTGGTGGGTGATAGTGGTGGTGGTAGTGCTGATGGTGGTGGTAGTGCTGATGTGGTGGCGGGTAGGTGTGGGTGGTGATGGTAGCTAGGTGGGTGACGGTGGCGGGTGGTAGCGAGTGAGGGGTGGTGGTGGCAAGTGGGGTGGCGGGTGGTGGGTGGTGGGTGGGTGTGACAGTGGCGGTGGTAGGTGGTAGCGAGTGGGTGGTGTGGTGGTGGTGGTGGTGGTGGCGGGTGGGTGTGGTAGCGGGTGGCTGGTGGTGGATAGTGGTGGCAGGTGGGTGTTGAGTGGTGTGGCAAGTAGGGCGGGTGGTGAATGGTAGGGATGGTGGGGTGGTGCGGGTAGATGGCAACTGGGTGTGGTGTGGTTGGCGAGGGTGGGTGGTGTGCGAGTGGGGTGGCAGGTGGTGGTGGGTGGTGGTGGTGGGTGTGGTGACAGGTGGATGGTGAGTGGTGGCAGGTGGTGGTGGAGGAAGACGGTGTGTGGAAAATGGTAGCGGGTAGTGGCTAGTGTTAGGTGGTAAAAAAAAAAAAAAACTGAAAACTCAAAATGAAAACACATTTTTTGTGTTTTCATTTTTTGGCTAAATTTATAAACTGAGACCACTGATTTATAAATCAAAAATTTTACTAAACAAGTTTTTATTTGAATTTTTAAAATTTTTATAAATATAAACAAAAAACTGAAAACGTAAGTGTTACCAAACAGCACCCTAGCATTTTGTTGGGTTTTCTGTAAATGAAGTCTATATGCTGGACAAGGTCAAATTTGGAGCCCGCCTTTATATTTAAATATATATATTTTTAAAATTATATTAGAATTTTTTAATTTAAAATTTAATTTTCTTCTTTTATTCTCATAACTAAAAATTTTGGTGTTATTTATAGCTTTTATTATTTAGTGACTTTGAACAATAAACGTAACGTTTAGTAAAATTTTCTAAATATGATTTGAAAATAAAATTATATTTTGAAATTGTGAGTTTTAGAATTATGATTTGAGTGTGGAAAATTATTTGGTTATGAGTTTGAAAAGAGTTTCGAATTGAGTTTTGGAGGGAGTTTTGAGTTTTTAAAATTAGAAAAGTTATTTGATTCAAAAACTTACAATTCATAATCAAACACACAACCTAAAATTCTATTTAAATCTTATATAAAAATTAAAAAAATTTTGAAAATATTTTATTTACAATATAAAGATAACAGGTGCCAAAAAAATAAAATCAAATCAAACACTGTTCCGGTCAACCGGCCCAACGTCTAGGAGGACGATTGAGTTAGCCAAATTTTCCTACCTAGAAAGGAGTTTTCAAAAGTGGGTGTGGAATTATAATTTGAAAACGCAAAACAAACACCACACTCATGAAAGTGGGTGGAAATGTGCTTGGCAAACATAACCAAACACAGCCAAAGTTTTTCTTGATCGTAGTCTTTGAATATTTTATGGCCTTTGGATAAAAGAGTTTTGTTAAGGTATTCTCGGAACACGATCCCGTGGTATTTTATGCTATTGTTCCGATTATATGGTGTTCCATGATACATGATTGATAGAGAATGTGAGGTATTATGATTTTGTGTTGGGTGATTAAGGAATATGAAGAGGTATGGTGAATAATGATTAGTAAATGAATATGGATACGTAGTACTTTGGAGTATCTAATAATTTTAGAGTTGGGGTGGCTGTTGTGCAGCCAAATGAGCCCATTTTGATCATCCAAACTGTTCACATTTTTAGAGTACATCGAGTATAACATATTTGCAAAAAATCAAGTCAATCGGATATTGCTGACCCTTTCATCCACTCACATTTGTATCTACAAAAATAAATGATAATTGTGATTTAAAATATTAAAATGAATGCAAATATAAGTGGATGAAATGATTAACGATATCCGATTAACTTGATTTTTTACAGGCATATTCTACTCTATATAATCTAAAATATAAACGATTCGAATTATCAAAAGAGACTCCAAAATGAGCCTATAAAACTGCACAACGGCCATCCCAAATCCAATAATTTTCCATTGCGAAGGGCCTTTGGACAAAATGTTTTATTAGAGTTCACTCATGAGAGGCTCTTTGACAAGAAATATATATAATATATATGTATTAATTACACAAATGAATTTCAAAATATGTATTTTGTAGAAGGGAAAATTATGTTATTAGTCCCTGTATTTTGGATTTTGTGTTATTTTAGTTCTTATTATTTTAATTGGTTCAATTTTGACTCTAAAATTATGATTTCGTCTCAATTTAGTCAAATTACTTATAGTTGTTTACATTTTTTTAATAAAAAATATGCATATAAGTGACATATATCATGATTTTCAAGGCAAATTATAAAATTGTTCAACTCAGTGAATTAATTTCAATCAATCCAGTAAAAATTTTCCATTAAAAATACTAACAGTATTATCAATTGGCCTAAATTGACATATTTTAAAATTAAGAGTCAAAATTGAGCTAATTAAAAGTGTAAAGAAAAAAATGACACAAAAAACAAAATGTAGAGACTATCGATATAATTTATCTTTTGTAGAATTTTGATCTCCGATGTCTCAAACGCCTCAATTTGGTCTTAAACTTATTAATTTCGTCACTAAATGGTCTTCACCTCAATTTTTATCTACCATTGATAACGGAAGTAAAGGCATTTTAATCAATCCACATATAACACTAAGAGCTCGTTTGACATGTCCATTAGGGCTAAAATAGTCATATAAGATAAAATAAGTTATTTTAATTAAATAGGAAAAAAATATCACATCTAATTTATAATAATTTCATTTTTTACTGTCTAAATTTACTAGAATTAAAATCACTATTACAATAATTTTTTTTTTTTTGTAAAATTTCTCTGACTTTCTATAATTTCAGTAGATGGTCTTTTTTTTTTTTTTTCTTTTTTAACAATTCAATAGATTTGGTTAGAGAAAAATTCATTATTACAGTAATTTTTTTCTGTAACAATTACAAACACCAATAATGTTAGAAATTTTTTTAAAAAAATTATTAAAAAAAATATTGTATAGAATTTTGAGAAAGTTAAATGAGAGTTTTAGGTTGCGTTTGGTAGAATTTTGTAAATATAATTTGAGAATATGAGTTGTATTTTTAGTTTGTGAGTTGTGAAATTATGATTTAAGTGTAGAAAATTTGTTTGGTTATGGTTTTTAATAGAATATTGAATTGAGTTTTGAATTATATGCGGAATTGAGTTTTGAAAGTTTGATTTGACATGTGAAGTAAGAAAATTTGTTTGTTATGAGTTTTGAAAAGAGTTTTTAAAATTTAATTCAAATTGTTATAACTCATAACAAAACACACTACTTTCACACTATTGAAAATTTTGATCAACACTCATAATCAAACTCTTTTTAAAATTCAATTAAAAAAATTTATTATTAACAGAAAATACATTAATCAATTTTTTAATTGAAAATACTACAAAGGAAATAATTTTTTTTCAAAATAAATATTCAAAAAATTTAAATCATAAATATTTAAATAATTTAAATAATCTGAAAAATCTAATAAGTAAAAAATTAAAATAAATATTCAAAAATTTTAAATCGTAAAAATTTAAATAATTTAAATAATCTAAAAAATTTAATATGTAAAAAATTAAAATAAATATTCAAAAAATTTAAATCGTAAAAATTTAAATAATTTAAAATCTTAATATTTTAAATTTAAAAACAACTCTACATTCAAATCGTAACCAAATATATAAAACAAAACTCAATTAAGAAATTATTTTTAGCAGCGTTTTTATTGTGTCAGTTTGAAAAAATGCTGCTATAGATGGGCTATTGTAGCGGTTATTAATTGTAACTAAAAATAAATTTTTAGCAGCATTTTTTCCCTAAAACGCTGCTATATATTTTTTTATAGTGACAGTTTGATCTCAAACGTTACAAAAAACCAAGGAAAAGGCCCGCCAATTTTTTTTTATTTCGCGCGAAGTCAGTTTTTTTTTTTTTCTTTTAAACATATCAGAATTTCAATCTTAAAAAAAAAAAAAACAAAACAAAACAAAACCGTTCTACTCTCTCCTTGATTACAATTTGTGCCCTAGTCTATCAACACTCCTTTGCGAAGTACCAGTGCCTTCTTTCATCCTCCACCGCGGCGTGTTGACGACGACAAGCTACCACCGTGATTTGAAGGTTAGTCTACTCTATCTGTTTCTCTTTCTCTATCCCCCTCTTTCTTATGTCTCTCAATTTCTCTTTCCCCCTCTCTTTCTTCTACTGTCTCTGTTTTTCTTTCTCCCTCACTGTCTTCTTCCTCCCTCATCATCTGTTTCAAATTACACCCCAATTTATGTTCTCTACTCCTTCCATACCAATTAGCAAAATGCTTTCACTCTACTTTGATTAGGTCGGTTATCTTGAATGATTTTGATTTGGGAAAATAATTTATAAAATAGATATTTTAACATGTTTTGCATTCTGATTATGATATTCACACACACACACACATATTTGATCATCTATGATATTCATATTTTAACCAATTTAATTAGTGAAGTGAATGGATTGTTGTTGATACTACAGAGTAAAATCTCATACTTGAGGAATCATTATGTATGCTAGATATTTGATAAAATGCCACAAGGGATAAATGGCAAGGTTGGCTACAAACCGCTCACAAGATTGAAAAGTACGGTGACTTTTATTGGAAGACAATATGAATTCCACTGAAAAATGCTTACTATAGTAACTAATTTTAGTTACTCCACTAGTTTATTGTGAAAACTTCAATTTTATAAATAAAGTTGGAGGAACTTTATTATAGCATTCCATTACGAGTCTACAATGCAAGAATCCATTTCTTGAAAAGAACACAGACTTGTTCATCACTAAGGTGGGGAACAACCATGTCCTTATTTGGAAGAATTTATAATTTTAAAACTAAATAGATAAAAAACTTGAACACAGATTTCCAGACTAAAAATTTACTTGGAGCAGACAATTATTAGGTCCAGGGGAAAATTTATTTCCGCCAACTTTCTCTTCAATATACTGAGAGATGGCGAAGTTTGGATATAAAACCTCAAGTCAAACTTACAACATCCAAATCAACTATTTTATTAACCAAGGTTTATGTTGTTAAAACTGACATATACTTCTATAACAGCCCAACAACAAAATCATGTAGTAGCTTCTTCCAATAAACAATAATTGTCAATAATGAATAGGAAAATACAAAATAATATATTGTATATTAAAAACGTGTTGATTTTAGATAAACGAATCTAAGTATAAAATGATATCCTACTCATTAAATTCACACTGCACTTGAGGGAAGTTACCAGCCATTCCCATATCATTAAAGGCCTCTAATGTTTCCAATATATGAAATCTCTGCATGACCACAAAAAAATGTATCTCGAAACTGACAAGTAGATATGCATACATCTAATACCTCGTTAACCTTAAAAAGCCAAACCAAAACAATAGAAAGGGAACGGAATTTGAAAATTAAATTAAGAAATTCATTTTCTGTTGTCTATGACCTGTAAAGCATACATTGAGAGTCAAAATTTTTTTATCACATCCAATAGCAGTAACTAACTAACAGAAGCTTATCTATGACTGCTAGTTTTCTGCCCATTTATTAACAAACATCTAACTGGATACTATGAAGTTCATGAACCCTAATCAAATTTGTCTATAAGAGTTTCAAGATTAAAAATCATAGTACTCAATATTGTTAATCATGTTGTCTAAAATTAAATGCCTTTAAAATTTAAAAATATTAATTAATTTTGAAAAAAGAAACATAATTTGAAGTTGAATGTGAACTCTGAGCATATGATCTCATAAACCAACATATGATTTAAAAGAAAAATAATATAAGAGACCAAGGAACGATTATCAAATTTGTTAATGGATAAATTATGAGTACAAAATCACAACTTATTGTTACAGTATTCACTAGCTACTTAAATAATTAAATTTAACTACCCAACCTATGCTCTGTATTCCATACTAACAGAGTAACCCGGACCGAGTCTGGTAGGCCTTATTTCTTCAGTTTGCTATTTTGCTTAAAGGATTGGTAAGGATCATAGACGACAGTAAAGATCTGAAAATTAGAACAAAAAAGAAAGAGCTTATAGTGGACAAATTTGAGAACATATATGGCTTTCTTGGGATGGACTAATGAGATCGGCTTGCTGTTTAGGATAGGGAAGAATTTCTACCCTGATCTGTCAAACCTGTAGAGTTCTGCAGTTATCTTTACGCTCCTACCCTATGGAAATGCTAGTTTATTATGAGTTAGGTCTGCCTCTTAGTTCCCAGTTCATTCAGATTAGCATTGCAGAGAAACATTGCTCAAATGTAGAGCGTGAGGATCATTGTTTTCTTTCTTTCTTTTTATCTCCTTTTCAATTTTGGTGGACTGACTTCGTTTGGATTTCAGCTTTTATATTGTTTAATATATTTTCAGTTTGATAGCTCAATAATTAACTATTGCAACAACTAGTCGAATCAAGTATACAAAAAAAAAAATTTTCAATTATGTAGTTTTTTTGTGATTCAAGGGTGTAAAGAAAATGTCATGTACTTTAGTTAATATTTAACATAAAATCATTCCAATAAGGTGAGTTCCATAATCATAGAACTTTACAACTTGTAGGATTTACAGTTTGTTTGGATCATATAATTTTCTTTAGAGATTTTAAAATTGAAAATGATACTTATGCTCATTCAATTATTTTTATTGCAGGAAATAAGACAATATGAAAGTATCAAACAATGGACGTCATTTCTCGATTTGAACATTTTTCATGGAGGTCTTTATAAAATGGCGTCATGAGTATACTTTTGAGTACTATTGTTATGTGACAAGTTTATCTTTTGGATTATGGTGTGGGTATTAGTTTGCTAGAAACATTGGATCTTTTTTGTATTATAGGTTTATGTAATGAACCTTTTAATTAAGTTGTTTTGGATATTTTGGGATTATGAAAATGCAGACTCTTTTACTTTTTACAATTATTGAGTATTGAGCCATTAGAATAAAATAGTATTGTTATAGATATATAATGTGAGCAGGTTGTTGGCTTTTTTGTTGGCTGCTGTTGTTTGCTTTGATGCCTAGTGTCATTGCTATTGGTGCATGGTGCTATGGCTATTGTTTACTGTCAACAGTTTGCCCACAGTTTGGTATACTGTCTTGGGGGTTATGGTGTCTGTTTTTATCATTTTTTTAATCAAATTGTCTCTGTAATATGGCCTTTTGAGTTTTGTTTTTAGTTTCTTTTGTTGTTTGGAACTTTTCAATGTAACCAGGTTATGTTATGCGTGACGACTTGTATTTATTTGTGTTTTATTTATGACTTATTCACCCTCGCCTCCCTTCCCCTCCCAAAAAAAAAAAAAAAAAAAAAATAGCGTACAACCGCGGTTAATAACCGTCGCTGTAAATAAAATTCAAAACGAATTCTATAGATATAGCGACACTGTAAAACTAATGGAATAGTGTCAAAATCTAGTAGCGGTTCACAAAATGTCGCAAAAGTGAAGGATATAGTGGCAGTCGATCCGTCGCTATAAAGTTAGCAAGTAATTGGTAAAATCAAGGTATAGCGACATTTATAGTTGTCACTACATCAACCGTCGCAATAAAGATAACTATACCAGCGTTTGTAGAAAACGTCACTATAAGGATTTGCTGACGGGGCTATTGCGGCGGTTTGGCTGTCGCTATTGCAACCGCGGGTAAAGGTGTTCTAGTTTTTAGCGACGCTTTTTTCTGCTTTTGGCGACAGTTTTGGCCGCTACTAAATCTTGATTTTTTTGTATACTATTTTCACAACTCTACACTCAAATCTACGGGTTGGTTTGGGATGTTCTAAAAAAGTGCACTTTTTGACTTATTGGTTTATATGGGTTGGGTTTGGGTTGGGTTTGATGTGATGTGTTAGAAAGGTCGTGTGATTTAAATAAGATGATGTGACTCAAATAAGATAATGACTTTTTGACTTTTTGTATTATTTAGGTTATGCCAAACTTGACCTAAATACATAACAAAAAAAATTAAAATATTTAAAATTTAAAAAATTAAAATCGCAATATTTAAAAATATTCAAAAAATTAAAAAATTAAAAAATAGGAACATATTTAAATATTAAAATATTTAAAATCTTAACAAAATTAAAATATTTTTAAAATATTTAAACATTTAAAATATTTAAAAAATTAAAATATTAATTTGAATTGAGTTTTGAAAAGAGTTTTGAATTATGTATTTGGTTATGAGTTTTGAAAAGTAATAATTATGTTTTGAATTGAGTTTTGAGAAATAGGTATAGAATTATGATTTGAAAGCTCAAAATAAACACCCGTAGACACCCCATTTTTGACCGCCCTTAAGATTTGGGCACCTTCTTTTGAAAACCCTATGATGAAAGTTGGAATATACTATTTTATGAATTTCTCAGTCAAAAAAATCAAATTGAAGCTTTAATCCAAACCTCACACACTTTGGCCAAATTATTTTAAAATACTGAATATTTCATTAATTTAGTATTTTTGTAATTTTTCATAATTTTATGTGTTTGTTCATATTTTTGGTATATTTTTATATATAAAAGAAAATAATAAAACAAATTATATTATGTGTTTAATATTATTATATTATATGTTTAGTATTTTATATAAAATTATATTAGTATTATATGTTAGTATTTTGGTTAAATTATATATTTTATATATTATTATAATTATATTATATATATATAAAGAAAAAAATAAAAAATAAAAAAAATATATTGATGTCGGCATGCCAACATCTCAACTAAACATATATATATATATATATATATATCAGCAATGCTATGAAGCTTTAAAGAAAAAGCACTAACATAGCATTAATTTGTCCTTTTCTTCACTGATTTTTGTCTTTTAGTTCATGTTTTTTTTTTTTTTTTTTTTTACATGAGTGACAGCTCATTAGAGCTGTCCTTTGACAGCTCTAATTAGAGCTCCGGGCAATTCTCTATATATATATATATATTATATATATAACATGGATATAGATAATATTATTATTATAATTATATTATATTATTATAATATGCCTCTATAAGGCAATCAAGGGGGACACACCAGAGGGGACCTCTCGCTCTACCATGATCATTAACCCAACGGAGGATCTCTCTCTCTCTCAACTTGCTCTCTCTCGGGCTCTTTCACTCTGGTTAGCATGAGATGACTCTCTCTCCATTGACACACACACACTACACACACCCACACCACCCAACACACCATTCACACACACATACACTCATGCACACGGCACACACACACAGCAAACACCCACACCACCGCTGCCATCACCATTCACACACTGATACACCGACCTGGCATCAACCTTTCACTCTCTCTCTCCGCAGAGGCTGGACTGCTCTCCCTCTCAGATAGATCACACAGATATACATGCATAAACACTCTCCTCTCACACACGGCATACACACACAGGCACCATGCCTGCACCACACAGACTGCCACTCTCTCTCACCATGCACACCCCACACACCCACGCACACACGGGCACACACCCATGCGCACACGGGCACACACCCATGCACACACACCATGCACACACGGCAGGATACACACGGCACACACCCACACCCACACCCACACCCACACACTCTCTCTACATCTCACTCTCACTCCTCTCCAGCCGTGAGAGGCTGATCAAATTGTTTTGTTTCACCTACACACTGATACAAACACAGCTGGAGACACAGACCAAGGAGCCATCTCTTCTCTCCCGCTCGGAACACATATACCATACCTCATTCACTCTCTGAGATAGACCAAAAAACACACACGGAGAGACGACACAAGCAGCCCATCTCTTTCTCTCAGCTCTCTCTCGGCACCTCACTCACTCTCCTATCACACACTGATACACAGCACACGCACCCACTGGAATCTCTCTCTCTCCGATCACATGCATACACAACCCATACACCAGCAGCACTCACACACGGGGTAATTAGTGTAATTCATTTAATTAGTTAATTTGAGTTTTATAAATGTATCAATTAATTAGTGTAATTAATTAAATAGTTAATTCGAATTTTATAAATTAGAATTGTATAAATTAATTAATTAGTTAATTAGAATTTTATAATTAATTAATTAGTGTAGTTAATTAGTTAGTTCATTATAATTTTATATTTAATTAATTAATGTAATTAATTAGTTAGTTTAATTAGGATTTTATAATTAATTAATTAGTGTAGTTAATTGTTAGTTCCAATTTGTAATAATTAGCTAGAATAATTAATTAGTTTAATTATTAATTAGTTAGTCCTAATTATTTAATTAGATGATTTAAGTAGAGTAATTATTTAATTAGTTATTCCATTAGATAAGTTATTTAATTTGATTAGCTATTTAATTAGTTAATTCATATTCACTAGCTTAGCATAATTAATTATTTACTTGTTGTAATTAGAGTAATTATTTAATTAGTTATTTCATTAGATAAGTTATTTAATTTGATTAGCTATTTAATTAGTTAATTCATATTCGCTAACTTAGCATAATTAATTATTTACTTGTTGTAATAATTAATTAGCTTTGATAACTAGCTTATTTATTCCAATTTTGTAATAATTTAAGTAATTTAGTTAGTTAGTTAGTTCATTCGGACCCTTCTGCGTGAGGACGCAAATATGTAATAATGTGTATGTCTTCCAACTCCACGTCTTTCTCCCTTTTATTTACCAGCTTACGATGGTTAGATTAGGGACATCATGTTTAACTTAGTATGCTTCATGTTTGCATCCACTTGTATTGCATGCACCAAGGCTCGGTTTATCATTCGAATTCACATTGTCGTTTCAATACTTCTCTGAATATATGCTTAGACCACATGCAATCAAATCATCTCATATGTCATTAGTAGCCGAGCTTAGTAAATTGCATATCACATGTGTTGCATTGTCACATTGTACAGTTAGGAATCATGCATATTTTCTAACTTTGTTTTGTAGCTTGTTCGCGGACGTCGGTAAATATGTGAGTTGTTATGCTTTAGCATCCCGCCTATACATAATTTTCTTATTATGTTTAGCATCCTACCATGAGGCTAATTGTTTAAATGATAAATTGTTTGAATGCCTGTGGATGAAGGCTTGTTGCTTAAATTGAAATGATTCAACGAATATATGGTTTAAGCCCACCTTGTTAAATGGCAAATTAAGCCCACCTGAAGTGGTAAATTCAAACCCTTTTCGAGAAACAAACATGAAATTGAATTGTTCTAATTTGAACAAACTAGTCTATACCTTGTATGCTTCACATAATAAATTTTAGGATTTATTAAATAATCAGAACAAGAACATATACTGTACATAAAAACCACATCATGATTAGTAGAGGCCGATCTTTGATCGGGTGAGTGGGGTGTTCAATTATTGATCTTCCCCTCTCATACCTAAATTCTCGAACCAAGACACTTTGGTAACGACGGACTAATGGCCTTTGGCACGAGTCATGGGTTTCCTAAATTTTCCAAAATAAATATTTAGGTGGCGACTTTGATATCTGGCAAAACAATTCATTTTTTGGTATTTGATTCAAATATCGATTTTTCAAAAGAAATTGCCGGATTTAGACTCTTTTTGTGTTTCCACTGTTTCAAATTGCACTTGTGAAATCAGAATCAGAACCAACACACAAATGGAGTCCGAACTGTAAGGGCTATTTCATTCTTCCGAAAGGGAGTACAAAAAGCCGAACTACAATATCACACTCAAATCAATGGATAGAACTATAATTTGAGAGGCTTACTTATTTTGTGATGTGGTATAACTCAAATATTATAAAATTTGTATTTTTTTATAAATAATTTCTCTTAATAATATGCTTTAATAAAATAAAAAAAAAAATGGTTATGCATGTGATGTGACGATGTGACATTCTAGCTTGCTGGCAAAGACAAGTTATTACTGACTTTGCTGGCAACGACTTGTGACAGGACTTTGTATTTTTTTATAAATAATTTCTCTTAATAGTATGCTTTAAAAAAAATAATAATAATTTAGTCGGCCATGCATGTGATGTGACGATGTGACTTAAGTTATGACTGATTTTGCTGGCAACGACTTGTGACTGGAATTTGGTGACGAGTAAGAGAATTTTTAAATTTTTTTTTAAGAAAGAAAAAAAAAACAGCAATTATATTATATATATATATATATCGGTTGTGATTGAGACCTCTTAATAACCAACTCCCACCCCCTACACATACGTGATGGGTGGTGATTAGAGGAGAAAGGGAAAAAAAAAAATTGCCCAATCAAGAAAGAGAGGGGGTCAATAGGGGTGGGGGAAATGAGGTCTTGATCATTTTCTATATATATATATATTATGTACAATAAAGATCCGGATCCCTTGTTTTTCTCACCCCTTGACACCCTCTCTCTCTCATTGGAGGGTTTTCTTTTTTTTTTTTTTTATTTTTTCATTCTCCTCCAATCACCACCCACCATATGTGTGTGGGGGGAGGGGATGGTGGGGTGATGATTGGAGGGGACCTCTATCAAAGCCCATATATGGATTAGGTAGGGATGCAGTATCTTGCATGGCGCGTTACTCATTATTTAATTTTTTATCAAAATTAAATTATTATTATTTTTTTTATTAAAATTTGATTTTTTAATTTTAAAGTAGTGTTTGTTTAATAATATATATATATATATATATATATGATAGAATAGACCTTATATATTTACATATCATTTTATTTATTTATATAATATTTTTTATGAACTCTTATATTGTATTTGATTAATTAGAATGGGATAGAATAAAATGATTATATGCCTTTATTACGAATTTAGTTATGAGTTCGAATTTTGTAAAGTAATTTTGAATTTTTTTTAATTGATTGGTATTTAATTATACAAAAATTGAAGATATTATATCAAAAGTTAAGAGTATAACAATCATATAAATAATCATTGTATTATCATTTAAAAAAAATACATTTCCAGATTTGCTTAAAATACAAATTGCCTCTTATGATTTGAAAAATTACAAATACTCCCTTGCTAGAATTTTTTATTTAACATAATTAATTGAAAAAATGAATTTTTTAACTGATTTTCTATACAATAATAAAATTACCTGAATTATTAATTGAAATAAATTTCTGTCATTATTAAAATTTTTAATTGACATAATGATTTATTAATAAAAGGAACTATTTGTTATGAAATTTAAAATTTCAAGGGGCATAGTATATTTTTAGAATTACGAGGGACAATTTATATTTAAGACAAACTTTACGGGGTGTATTTGTAATTTACCAAAAAAAAAAACTCAACCTTTGCATTATTAGGCAAATTACAATTAACCCAATTTGTTTACATAAATTCCAAGAGCCGTCCACCCAAAGTAATTCACTAACCAAACTAAAAGAAACAGAAAATTATTTTGAAATTTTTAAAATTAATTTATACTTTTTAAAAAGATAAAACTATATGAAAATAATGAATGCTTTTTTTTTTTTATTATCACCAAAATAAATTTTAGTTTTTTTTTTTAAAATTTTTTTTCTTTCTAAAAACAGACTTTAAAAATCAAATCAAATAAAGACTTGGACTCTACATTACTTTTGGTCCTGGCTATTATAAAGACTATGAAAAATTATGTTGTGGTCTATAGGCAAGTTCACAGGGTTAGGGATGACAATCTGAACCCGACCCGAAGGGGACCCAACCTCCCAACCCTGAATTGAGCAATTTTTTTCCAAAAATACTCCCGACGGGCCGACGATAGTATAAAAAATGAATCCCCGATGATATTCGGGTAGGGACGGTGATACATTTCCCAGCCCCGACCCCCCGCCCCATTTAGCCTCAATGTAAGATTACTATTATGCCCTTGTTTATATATATATATGTGTGTGTGTGTGTGTGTGTATGTGTGTTTAGGGTTTGGTTAACACACAAACACAACACAACGGCGGCTGCTGCTGCTGCTCTCTCTCTCTTGCTCTGCCGTTGTTTAGGGCTTTGCCTCCCTTTCTCTCTCACACACAATAGCAGTTGATGCTCACCGCCAATCCTCTCTCACCGCTACTGCTGTTTAGGGTTTTGCATCCCTCTCTCTGCTCTCGATCTCCTCTAAAAGTGGTTAATGGATCTATAAGATCGTCTCTGTCCAAGGCAGTCAATGGAGCTTCCAAGTCAGTTACTTGGCTAAGTTGATTTAGATTTGCGTTTTCTTCAGATCTAGTTCTAATCTTGTTCAAAACCCCCAGATCTGGTTCGATTTTGTCTATTTGCAGAATGTAAATATAAATTTCAGAACATAAACCTTACACTTCGGATCATTTACCATGTGTATTATCAAGAAATCAAGACAAAATGACATACCTGAATCCATTGATGAACGGTTAAACGGAAGCGTGATTATCAATAAACTCTTTGTTATTGATTATGTTATTGCCTTCTAATCCTTTCCCCTTTGGTGCCTTATGTTTCTCCTTGAGAGGATTTAGAAAAATGGCAGTGTTCTGAATCCATTTGGGAAGGAATAGGGACCATAACCTTTTAAAGGTTGTAATTGGTTTTCAAAACTAAAAGGTTGTGGAAGTTCAAAAGGAATGAAAACCAACTTTAACCATTATTAGTTTTAATTTCTATTTATTGGTTTTCAAAACTGAAAGGTTGTGGAAGTTCAAAAGGAATGAAAACCAACTTTAACCATTATTGGTTTTAATTTCTATTTCTGCCCCTCATAGAAATAGAAATTATACAACTAGTATCTACACATAGGTCCATAACACATATACCCTTAAGCCTATTAACTAAATTGAATCACTTAAATTGTAGGCTTCTTATAAATGATAACACCACATTTAATTATGTGGTCCCATTGAGACATTATCTAACAATCTCCCACTGGACCACATATGTATCCTGAAAAATGTGCTTAACTTTAGTGAGCTCAGAAATTTGTTATCATAACTTGAGGGTATTCAAACAATCTTGTCCATTAACTATATTAATATAGGATCAAAGCGGTCTTCGTTACATCAATCGTAACTCGACCCACCAATGGTCACGTATACTAATACAGCTAAATGACATAGATCAATCATGATGCGTAGCATGGAAATTACATGTGATGTGATCCATACATGCCTATTTCCAACTGGTCCTACTTAACTTTATTGAGATCAATACTTCACAATACGTAACAGAGCGTAATAAACTGAATATTTCATTTCTGCAGAAATTAATCTAATTACATAGATAAAACTCAAGGCTGACATAAAGCAGTAATATAAATACAAACTCCCACTAAACCAGAATGTTCTCAAATAGAACAACACCCATCTGAGCAGTGTGCTCATGAAAGACCTTGGGTGGTAGTCCCTTCGTAAGTGGATCCGCTATCATGGAGTTTGTCCCAATGTGCTCTATGGAAATCTGTCCACTTTGCACTCTTTCTTTTACAACTAGGAACTTGATATCAATATGCTTTGATTTTGTCGAGCTCCTGTTGTTATTGGAATATAAAACTGCAGACTTATTGTCACAATATAACTTAAGTGGTCTTTCAGTGCCTTCTAAAATACGCAAACCCAGTGACAAAATTCCGCAGCCATATCCCTTGGTTTGATGCCTCATAACATGCTACAAATTCTGCAGCCATGGTGGATGAAGCTATGAGCGTCTGCTTTGCAGACCTCCAAGAAATTGCTCCGCCAGCTAACAGATAAATATAGCCTGATGTGGATTTCCTACTGTCTTGGCATCCAGCAAAATCGGAGTCGGAATATCCAATGACCTCTAACTTATCTGATCTCCTATATGTGAGCATATATTCCTTTGTTCTCTGTAAATATCGCATAACACGCTTGACTGCTTTCCAATGATCCATGCCAGGATTACTTAAATATCTGCCTAATATGCCAACTATAAACGCAATATCCGGACGCGTACATACTTGAGCATACATTAGACTCCCTACAGCCGAGGCATAAGGAATCTTCTGCATTTCTTGAATTTCAAGACTGTTCTTCGGGCATTGGCTGAGACTAAACTTGTCTCCCTTAGCAACCGGGGTTTCACCTGATTTACAATTTTGCATGCCAAATCTATTGAGTACTTTTTCGATATAGCTCCTTTGTGATAATCCAGAATACCCCGAGAACGATCTCGGTGTATTTCGATTCCTAATACAAAGGAAACATTACCAAGATCTTTCATTTCAAAATTCTTAGATAGAAATCTCTTGGTGTCATGCAATAAGTTTATATCGTTTGTGGCAAGCAATATGTCGTCAACATATAAAACAAAAAATATGTGTTTACTCCCACTAAACTTGTGATACACACATTCATCAACAACATTAGTTTCAAAACCATACGAAGTGAGAACTTGATGAAATTTGAAGTACCACTGACGAGAAGCTTGTTTGAGTCCATAGATGGATTTAGTCAATTTGCAAACCATATTCTTTGGGTCTCCTGACACAAAGTTTTCTGGCTGCACCATATAAATTGTTTCTTTAATGTCACCATTAAGAAAAGCTGTTTTGACATCCATCTGATGCCACTCAAGATCAAAATATGCAACAAGCGCCATAATTGTCCTCAAAGAATCTTTCGAAGAAACTGGAGAGAAAGTTTCTTTAAACAGATAATCTCTAAATAAATTAATTTAATGACAACATCTCAAGATACCTAGCACAACATTAATACCAAGCCTTTGGGTAGTGATATTAACTGTAAGTGGTATTCTTGTTGTAATGATCAAACACATTGACAATAAGTTATGTCAAATAACAATCTATCTTTGATGGATTTATTATTCACATTAGGTTTTCTTGACAATTGGCACATGTTTATCACCACAAAATGTGTGTGTAATTCTGCCAAGTCTTAATCATGTCTTTGGACCGATAAATACCCGCATGAGATACACAGACATAAACATCAAAACATTCCATATAAAACAATCTAGACAAGAGAGATCACTTTTGTGACATCTTGTTTGAATTGACTTATATTGAGAATGTTAGAAAATTAAATTTCTGTAGACGTTGTATGAAATTACATTAAATTTAAAGATTTCTAAATTTGTGACCCCGTATATGTTATATAATCTGCAGCAATCCCAATTATATACATACATATATAAATAGAATTGACGGGTCAAAAACAAATAGTTTTTTTTTTTTTTATGATGTTCAAAATTAAACCGATCAAATCGCAAGATATATTTATATATATATAAATACATGATGTTCATCCATTTGAGAAGAAAAAAAAACTGCCCACCGAATCATTTTACAATTCCAGAAAACAGATTGCCATTTTCACAGAACAAAACAGGAAAAAACAGAATTTACATCCATAAGAAAATTCAGAATCTGATTCCAGGAAACTAAATAGAATGAATAAAGCATATCAATTCTGATAAGACACATGATATGTTGGCTCTGATACCAATTGTAAACATAAATTTCAGAACATAAACCTTACACTTCGGATCATTTACCATGTGTATTATCAAGAAATCAAGACAAAATGACATACCTGAATCCATTGATGAACGGTTAAACGGAAGCATGATTATCATTAAACTCTTTGTTATTGATTACGTTATTGCCTTCTAATCCTTTCCCCTTTGGTGCCTTATGTTTTTCCTTGAGAGGATTTAGAAAAATGGCAGTGTTCTGAATCCATTTGGGAAGGAATAGGGACCATAACCTTTTAAAGGTTGTAATTGGTTTTCAAAACTAAAAGGTTGTGGAAGTTCAAAAGGAATGAAAACCAACTTTAACCATTATTGGTTTTAATTTCTATTTATTGGTTTTCAAAACTGAAAGGTTGTGGAAGTTCAAAAGGAATGAAAACCAACTTTAACCATTATTGGTTTTAATTTCTATTTCTGCCCCTCATAGAAATAGAAATTATACAACTAGTATCTACACATTAGGTCCATAACACATATACCCTTAAGCCTATTAACTAAATTGAATCACTTAAATTGTAGGCTTCTTATAAATGATAACACCACATTTAATTATGTGGTCCCATTGAGACATTATCTAACACAGAAGTCCATTCGCACATATGAAGATCAACTACGAGAATGTAAAGAGCTTTGATTTGCTATATAACCTCAAGATCAACTACAAAAATGGAGTCACTGATGCGTTCTCTGCCTCAAATGTTTCGATATTTACCATTTCATATTCATTTTTTTTTCTTAATCTAGAATTTGATTTTGCAATGGAACTTCACTTGGTTTGCTTTTCAGAAACATTTTTCTAAATCTTTTCTCAAAAAATCTAGTTTCATAAAAAAAGAACATATGTTTGATTGATTGATTTATTTATTATTTTTTGTTAGTGATAATGATGATGTTGATGATGATAATCGAATTTGTTTTTCTCACTGTGAATTTGTTTTTGTTTTACAGATTAAAAACATTTTGTTTTCGCTTATTTGTTGGATGGATTTGTTTTTGCTTGTTTTACAGATTGTTTAATCTTTTCTTTGAATTAAAAAAAAAAAATTCTGATATGCTATGTAATTCGGGGATTTTTCGGGGTCAAGGATACTCGATCCCCGTTAGGGGACGAGACTAGTGATGGGTTTCCCGCCGGGAATCCGGGGAGGGGACGAGGAATTTAGCACTTTCGGGAATCGGTATAGCGATTCCGGTTTTGACTCGACCTTTATTATATTCCGGACTCGGGTTTCGTAGTTGAATATAGTATTTATGTCTTGTTTTCTCCTTTAACTCTTTGAATTTGAGCTTTGGAATATGTTGGGCGAGTTTGGGACAGGTTGGTTGTTAGTTGATCTGGATTGTTGTTGCCCAGATTTTAGCTTCTTTGCTCGAGTAAGGCTTCTTGCGCTCGAGCGAGCCTTGTGAAATTTGCTTCTTCGCTCGAGCGAGATTTCTTGCGCTCGAGCAAGCTGTGAGTGTTCTTAGCATTTTTCCCTAGGCGCAGAATTTCTGGAAAGGTTAAGTTCTTCGCTCAAGCGAGACTTCTTGCGCTCGAGCGACGGTGTGCGTCTATAAAACTTCTAAAGGTATATATTCTACGCTCGAGCGACAACTCCTTAGTTCGAGCGAGAATCGCGTATATCAATTCGCAGCAGAGCAGTTTTATATCACTTTTTGATTTCTTTTCTACTCAAAACCCTAAATTGGCTCTCTCTCTCTCTCTCTAAAACACACACACTCTCTCTCTACAAATACCCCTAGATTTAGGGATTTCTCAACCTTAGTCCCTTTGTTAAAAAGATTGAGCATCTTGTGGGCTTCCCTTTAATCCGAACAAAGTGGAGTTTGGGCATTCTTGAAGTTTTTCTTCTTCTCCTTTGGGCTTTTACACTTGAGGTAGGGATATTCTACACATTAATATGGTTTTTAACCTAGATATTCGTTGTTATGTATAAATCATGAGATTTGGGAGTGATTTGGGTAAACAAAGGTTTGGGCTCAAATTAAAAAGAGAGATTTTCTATGTTGGGTTCCATAAATGAATATGGGGTATTGAATATGAGGTTACCTTGGGTTAATATGGTGAAATTTGGCCTTGTGATTGATATTTGGAAAAAGAGAGAAATTTGCCTTAATTTGTGTTAAATAATTATTTAGTATAAATAATGAAATTGATATAGGAAAAGTGAAATTGGAAGATTGGATGAATGAATGGTGCAGTTGGATTTGTTAAATCACACACCTGTGGAAATTTGATAAATTATCTGTTATAAAGATTGTATATCTGTTTAGAAATATTTGTTTTGGGCTATCGGCGGAGAATAACTATGATTGTTGTAGAAATTGCATGTGGATTAGGTGAATTGAAACTAATCATTTAAATTATGTCATTGAATATGATGGTATGATTAAGTCATTAAATATGTATTGTGGATAGTTATTGTACATGACGATACTTTTAAATACATTGTATATGTATCATTGTTTGGGAGGAGATAGGGGATGTACTCCATTGTTTGGAAGGAGATAGGAGATGGACTCCATTTAAAAATTAAGTTGGCCGAGTGTCCAGGATAAAAGTCCCAAAACCTTTATATATATATATATATATATGGGTGCTGATTCCCTCGGATGAAAAATTTCACAAAATGGCAAAATTGAATTGTTTGAATAATGGTTGTATTGAATTGTGAACCATTGAGTTGTAGTCTTATTCGGATTGTTTAGATAACAATGAACTTGTCTCATGAATTAACTCGGAATTAATTAAATTAATATGAAATGAATAGATGGAAATGGATTGAGATATGGGTGTCAGTATTGAATGATTAGGGAAAGAATATAAGTTGGTTATGAATGTGGAACATTTATCTGACACTTATATCTTAGTTAAACCTCATATATTGTGGTAGTCTATCTCTAATGGGTTTTGGCTTACCCTACTTGGGAAACTATTTTCAAGTACTAGTGATATGTTTCCTCCAAGGACGTAGCTTGGGAGGACTTAGGAACTGGAGGCTTTATTTTGTTATTTTGTGTTTAAATATTTATTCAAGACAAGGGCTTTATATGTATAGAGCTTATGACTCTCAGTTGTTATAACCAATTTATGTCTTGGAAAGATATAAGCCCATAGGGCATTTATTTTGTTGTTATTAACAAATGTTATATGTTGTAAATTTAGAATGAATATTTATGAATGTATAATGCATGTAACACCTTTTGTACTATAAACTCTGATGAGTGAAGTATATCATTTCTATCATGTTTATAGATCTTATGGAATGGATTATTTGTATTATATTTTGGGACGTTACAATCAGGGACGGGGAGTGTAGTCCCCGGCCCCGCCCCCGCCACGCCCCGCCACGCCACGCCCCGCTCCGTTGCCATTTTTGTTATTCACTATTTGTCTACATTTTTCATAAAAATAAAATAATAATTTATAGTCCATTTGGGTCTTTTTCTATTTTTTTAAAAATAAAAAATAAAAAATCTAAGAGTATAACCGTAAATTAACATGTCTACAGCAAAAACTGATAATCAGAAGCAAAAGGTGAGTCGATTCCCAGAATCAGCTTTTTTGAGTTAAAATAAGTTGTTAGAATCAGAAGCTGTTTGAAATAAATTTAACTAAACAATCCAAAATTGCTTTTCCAAAGCTAAAAGTTATAAGTTGGCTCAAAAAAATCCAAACAAACACCCTCATTATTGATTAAAATTATAAGATTCAGTATTTCTTGTTAGAATATTGGGAAATAATTTGACAATTGTCAAATAATAATAGTGTAAAGTTTGCTCCTAGACCACAAATAACCTCTCCAAAGATTATTATCAAATAACCAAAAAAAATTATTATTATTATTATTTTACACGGTAATGAGTTAAGAAATGACATTGACACTTTTATAATTGAGGTTATTATAATTATTTTATCTTCTTTTACCTTCAAATCTAATCTTGAGAGAACTTAAAGGAATCATGGAATTAGTCGCAAGTCTCGTTTTAATAATCTAAACCATTCATGTTGTAAGACTTTTTGTATATATCATTTAGAAAAAAAATATATTGATCCAACAATTGTAACTTTTTTATTTTATTGTATTTGTCTCTTAAGAAAATAGTGGTCTACTAATACACTTGTCTATTTTCTTGAAAACAAATGCGATAAAAAAATGTTGTGGTTGATTTTCTTTATCAAAATGGTACATAGGATGAACTTCACATATCTCTCACATTCTCACAAATTTTGATTTTAATTTGAGAGAAATTCAAATTTCCTTTGACTATTGATATTTTACAAAGTCACATGTCCTACAATGCAAAAAGCAAATAATAAATTCTATAAAACCAAAATATCCAAATGTTATAAAGACCTTCAAAATCAAAAAAATTACATTAGGCAGAACAAAAAAAAGGTGAGTACTAGCATTCTCAAAGTAGGAAAAATAATAAAATAATTTTCCTCAAATGTAATCATTAAGCCACACGTGAGGCTAAAGTCATTAAAATAAAGAAAGCATAAATTTATCAAGAAATCCAAGAAATGTATATAATATATATATATGTATTAATTACACAAATGAATCTCAAAATATGTATTTTGTAGAAGGGAAAATTACGTTATTAGTCTCTATATTTTGGATTTTGTGTTATTTTAGTGCTTATTATTTTAACTGGCTCAATTTTGACTTTAAATTTATGATTTCGTCTCAATTTAGTCAAATTGCTTATAATTATTAGCATTTTTTAATGAAAAATATGTATATAAGTGACACGTATCATGATTTTCAAGGCAAATTATAAAATTGTTCAACTTAGTAAATTAATTTCAACCAATCTAGTGAAAATTTTCTATTAAAGATACTAACAATATTATCAATTGGACCAAATTGACACATTCTAAAATTAAGGGTCAAAAAGATAAAGGCAAAAAAAAACAAAACAAAAAAAGAAACAAAATAATGAAAGTGTAAAGCAAAATGACACAAAAGACAAAATGTAGGGACTATCAATATAATTTATCCTTTTTAGAATTTTGATCTCCGATGTTTCAAATGTCTCAATTTGGTCTCAAACTTATTAATTTCGTCACTAAATGGTCTTCACCTCAATTTTTATCTACCAATGATAGCGGAAGTAAAAACATTTTAATCAATCCACATATAACACTAAGAGCTCGTTTGGCATGTCCCTTGGGACTAAAATAGTCATATACGACAAAATAGACTATTTTAGTCAAATATGACAAAATGTTACATCCAATGTATAATCATTTCATTTTTTCTTTTACAAAAGTCAAAAAGGCCAAAAAGCCTATACTAAACGAGGTTTTTTAGCCCTAGGCTAAAATAGTCAAAAAGTTTAAAAGTCAACCCACATCCCAAACGAGTTTTAAATAAGTTTGGGCACTTAATTAACACAATTAAACTATAAAGATATTTTACTCAAATCACTTATTTAAGTGTCATAGGTAAGTTTGGTTACTAGTAACAGTCCCTAAGAACATCTCCAATACTAAACATTACTATAAAGTATATATGTGAGTGAATTTCTGACCACACTGCCAACTCAGTATTCAACTGGAGAGCACTGGTAGAATAGGATAAGCCCGAACAACCTGTAACAGAAAGATAAGAATCCAGCGGTGGTTCGTCCACCCGGGGGCACTCCGATGATTAAGTGAGTAATCAGATATCTCTCAAAGATAATCAATAGAGCTTAACTCACTGTTCTGAATATAAATTGCGTACCTTAGACCCATGGGGGTGCCTTTCTCTTATAGCTAATTCAATCCTGGTCCAATAGAAGCCTAGCTTCAATGGACTCCTTGCTCCGTGCCTATCTTGGGCTCTGCAGTAGATAAAAATAAACTCCCTAAGAGCTTTATCCTTATTCAGGCTGAAGTCTTTCCTCATTCTAGGACTCTTGTCCCTTATCCGTTTATCTCGGATTCTGATATCTTCGGAGATACTGAGATAACCTCGACATTAAGTCCAGGACACGTGGCACCTCGGCTGACACGTCGGCGTCACCTTGGCCACGTGTTGGTACTTAGAAAATATATCTTCACAACTGCCCCCTAGGTTCTATTACCTCGGCATCCTGAGGTGATGGAACCTATATCGTTCATGTCGGCTATATTGCCGAGGTCACGATACACCGGTTTTTCACAACCAGGTCCTATAGTCTGCCTCGTCAAGGTTTCAGATTTTTTAACAAAGATTGCCAAGTTTCTTTGCCGAAATCATTTTCACGGCCGAGGTACTGCTCCATAAAATCAAGAATTCCAAGAGCTCCCTCACCCGTATGAGCTGTCACGCAAAATAAATCAACCATTTCTGTTACGTGTTTGTCCCTTACTAGACTGTGTCTAAGACGCGCTTGTAAGTCGTCCTGCGTCTGGGTGCGGCGTCTAACCAATACGTTGTTCTAGGCTCATCAATTGCATTTTTCCGCCTCTTCGCGTTTTTGACAAAATCAGTCCCTTCTCTCTTTGTCTTTTCACCTTACACATTTTACTTCTGATGCACCCAGCTTTCTCTCTCTAACTTTTTTCTTCACAAATCTGCCATTGTTGTTCTCCATGAAGCTTTTTGCAACCAGCTTCGTTCTCTCCTCCGGTGAGGCTTCTACTAGTTTTTCCGCTACTTTCGCTCGTCTGAATTCGGCGAACTCAACACTGGCTTCTTTTCTTTGGTGAGTTTACTGTTTCTTCCCGATTCAACTTTTGTTCTCAGTTTCTTGTTGCTTTTCAAGAAGTTTTTCTTCACTACTTGTTGCCATTGTTGTTTTGCTCAAGTATTTGATTTTATGTATCATGTACTCGAACACGTTTTACCTGACCATTATTTTCTGCCCAATTTGTGTCTTGAATACGTACACACTGTTCACAAATTCTACTCACTTTCGCCACTATCATTGGCCTCGCACCCTTGTACACATTTTGTCACAGTTTTCTTGATAGTTCACCACTGTTCTTGATTCTGAAACACATTCTTGTTTTTCTGTTTTCTATGACTTTTCCAGATTCGAGCCTTCAATCTTCGTTTTCATAAATCTAGGTTTTGGGATTTGTTTGTAGAACCCACAAATTCTTAGGAAAAATTGAAACAACTCCACAGATTTCTGTGTATTTTTGGGTTTTAGCCGAGATCCCCAAAAACCCTCCAAAACACTCCCTTCTGAGACCCAACTCCTCCAGTTAAGCCGACATCATGGGTATGTGGAAGCATAGGTTAGACACCGCGACCAAACTAGAGTACTTTAGGCGAGAGTTTTCTATTCCTGCCGACGTCCACCTCAGGTTGGCAGGGGAGGAAGACTCTATTATACCCGACGTAAACCTTATGTCTTTCCCAGTAGTGGCTTTTGTTGAATGTGGACTTAGGTTTCCACTTGATCCCCTTTTCCAAGAAGTCCTTCACTACTACAAGTTGAACCCAATGCAACTCGCCATCAACTCTTACCGAGTTATCAACGGCATAATTGCCTTAGCTAAAAATGAAAATGCTAGGGTCACCCTTGCCTATATTAAGTATTGTTATACCATGTGCCGCCTGAAATTAGAAAAAGGCTATATCTACTACCTCAAGCCAAGGTCAACTGAGTACAACCTCATTGCCGATCTCCCAGACTCAAACAAGGGTACTGGGACGATTACTTCATCATCTCGGGCAACTGGGAGTTTCAGCCCGACGATGACCTCCACCTTTATCCCCTAAGCCGAACAGTTTTCGGGGAAGGAGATGGTAAGGGCCAAGTGTCATTTTTTCTTACTCTCTTTTCTAAAGTTCTCAACACTTTGTTCTAATGTCTGCGTTCTTCTTTTGCAGTTCTTCCACAGCCGTCAAAGGGCTTTCCGCAAGTCTTTCTTTTCCTCGGTAAGGATTTAAAGAGGCTACTAGATTTGCCTGTCCACAAACGGAAGGCCCCTCTGCTACTCAATTTCATTCCCACCTATAAGTCGGCTCTTCCCGACGTCCCCAAGAGGAAGAAAAGCCTTTCCCTGCCTTCCGCCACAACTCATCAAGTAGCCTCTTCATCTCGGCCAGATCAGGGGTCGACCTCTGATCTAGCAGAACAGTCGTCCACCTCAGCTCCATATCTAATCTCGCCATCTCAACGCCGACGACGACGACGACGAACTGTTTTTGCTGCTGAGATGGGTCGCCAAAAAGTAGTCGCCAAAGACCTCCTAGCCAGCATCCCTGCCGATGTTGACACTCAGCCAGCACAAACCCAGCTTCAACCAAAGCAAAAGCAAAAAAGAATCAAGAAGGCTCAGCCAAAGGCAAAGGTGACTCAGATTGATACTAAGGACAACTTGCCAATTTCCAAATTGGCTGAGAGTGATAAGTCCAACTCTGTTGCCGAGAAGAGGCCTGCCAAGGCCTAACCATCCGAGTCTGCCAGATCAAAAAGGCCAAGGTCATCCTCTACAACCACCTCAGGGTCTCTGAAGCATGATTCCCCCTGGGCCCCCCAAATCACACTAGAAGACAGGCCAGTCAGGGCGGGCGATAGTGCTGACGATGTTAATGTCGGTGTCGCTCTTAGTACTGCTCTGTTTCTTCCCGGCGATCTCGACCGGAACGTCGATATGAGCGAGTACGAAAACTTTGCTCTGATGCTTCAGCACTCTGTTCAAGTAAGTCTTTTTATTCGGTAATTTTTCTTTCTTTCTTTGTTTTTCATACTTATAATATTTTGTAAATCTTCAATACCCATTTTAACTGTGTAATTTTCTCGGCTATATCCACCAACGGTTTACGTCAGCAAGTACATGAGTACTCAGTTTAATACAATCTTTAACTTGTAAATTTTTCACAAATTTCAACAAGTTGTCACAACATAACCTTAGTTTAACTTCAACTTGTAAATTTTTCACAAATTTCGACAAGTGTTAAACATGATCTCGCTAACTTTAACTTGTAAATTTTTCCTCAATTTCAACAAGTGTTAGACATATCTTTAGTTTAACTCCAACTTGTAAATTTTTCACAAAATTTCGACAAGTGTTAAACATGATCTCGGCTAACTTTAACTTGTAAATTTTTCTCAAATTTCAACAAGTGTTAGACATATCTTTAGTTTAACTTCAACTTGTAAATTTTTCACAAATTTCGACAAGTGTTAAACATGATCTCGGCTAACTTCAACTTCTAAATTTTTTTCAAATTTCAACAAGTGTTAGACATATCTTTAGTTTAACTTCAACTTGTAAATTTTTCACAATTTCAACAGTGTTCAACATGATTCGGCTAACTTCACTTGTAATTTTTCTCAAATTTAACAAGTGTTAGACGTATCTTTAGTTTAACTTCAACTTGTAAATTTTTTACAAATTTCAACAAGTGTTAAACATGATCTCGGCTACTTCAACTTGTAATTTTCCTCAAATTTCAACGAGTGTTAGACATATCTTTAGTTTAACTTCAACTTGTAAATTTTTCACAAATTTCAACAAGTGTTAAACATGATATCGGCTAACTTCAACTTGTAAATTTTTCTCAAATTTCAACAAGTGTTAGACATATCTTTAGTTTAACTTCAACTTGTAAATTTTTTACAAATTTCAACAAGTGTTAAACATGATCTCGGCTAACTTCAACTTGTAAATTTTTCTCAAATTTCAACAAGTGTTCGACATAACTTTGGCTTGTATATTCTATCTTTCCGGGAACTATTTTCCAACTCTTTGCTCCCTAATGTGAACTTAAGTTGCACTTGGGTTCTCATTATGCGTATATTCCAGAGACTTCGTCAAGTATCTTTATGAATCGTAAGTGTAGATAAACCAAGCTAAAACTTTATTTATTATTTCGGTAAATAACAAAAAACAAGAAAATCTAATGATAGAAAAATTTTAGATTGTAAGTGTTCCAGGGTCTTGGCAACTCTTTGCCCTCGCTATTTTCAAGCCGATATGCCCCATTGCCCAACACTGAGATAATTCTGTAGGGTCCCTCCCAATTTGGGCCAAGCTTGCCCTCTCTGGGATCCTTCTTGTTGCCGACGACCTTTCTCAAGACGAGGTCACCGATTTGAAACTCCCTTGGGTTGACCTTTTTATTATAGGCCCTGGCAAGCTGCTATTGGTAAGCTGCCAGTTGAATTGCAACTCTCTTCCTTCTTTCTTCTAGCAGATCCAGATCTCGGGCTAATAATACATCATTAGTCCTATTCTCTACTCCCTGGGTTCTGATTCCTGGGATGTCAACTTCTAGAGGAATGACTGCTTTTGTGCCATAAGCCATGGCAAATGGGATTCCCCAATTGATCTTCTCGGCGTAGTCCAATATGCCCAGAGTACACTTGGCAATTCATTCACCCACTTTCCCTTTGCTGCTTGCAGCCTCTTTTTTATCCCATCCAAGATAACTTTGTTGGATGCTTCTGCTTGTCCATTGCTTTGGGGAAAGCTTGGGGTTGAAAAGTAATTCTTGATTTTGAACTTTGCATAGAAGCTCTTGATTAGCTTACTGTCAAATTGTGTTCCATTGTCTGCAACTATTGCTTTTGGGATCCCAAACCTTGTGATTATGTTCTTCCATATGAAGCTCTTCACATCCACGTCTCGAATCTTGGCTAGGGGCTCAGCTTCTATCCACTTGGTGAAGTAATCTGTTGCTACCAGCAGGTACTTCCTTTGTCTAGTTGCTTGGAGCAGTTGTCCAACAAGATCCATGCCCTATTGGGCAAACGGCCAGGGACTAGATACTGGGTTTAGGTCTGCTGCTGGTTGGTGTATCAATGGTGCAAACCTTTGGCATTTGTCACACTTCTTAATATAGGCTTCTGCATCTTTCTGCATGTAAGGCCACTAATACCCTTGGGTGATGGCCCTATGAGCAAGTGATCTGCCCCCAGCGTGGCTTCCACATATTCCTTCATGTATTTCATATAAAAAATCTTCAATTTGTGAGGGATGTACACACTTTAAAGAGGGCCAGTGAAGGATCTTCTGTAAAGATGTCTCTCTGCTGTCAGACTGAATCTTTCTTGCCGACTTCAATCTGATCTTGTGTGCCTCTTTGTGATCATCTGGTAGTTTTCCTTCTTTTAGGAATGTTATTATGCGTCTATCCAGCTTGGTCCCATGTCTACACACAATGCTTCACGCTCCATGGTCAATGATTCGATGCTCGGGCCTGACAAGTAATCGACCATTATCATCCTTGCCTTTCCAGGTTGTATTGCACTAGCTAGGTTGGCTAGGGCATCGGCGTGACTGTTATCATCTCGGCTAACCTGCTGTAGTCGGCAATTCTGAAACAAGGCCACCAATCTGCCTACTTCCTTTGCGTATGCCGACATACGTTCATCTCGGGTTGCGAACTCGCCTGTTGTCTGGTTGACTATAAGCTGAGAGTCATAAAAGACTATCACTTCATCTGCTTCTACTGCCACTGCCAGCTTCAGTCCTGCAATTAGTGCTTCATATTCTGCCTCATTGTTTGAGGCCTTGAACCCCAAACAAATGGATTGTTCTAGTATCTGCCCATCTGGAGATACCAGTACTACTTCTGCCCCCGCTCCTTGTCGGTTTGAACTTCCATCAACAAACAGTCGAAAGGAGTTGCTGATGTAAATGCTGCAGGATCTTAGTTTTTCTTCTTTCCTTTGTTCTATTGCCCTCGGCTGGGCTCCTCTTTGCTTGCTTGGACGCCGTTTATCTTGGTTCGACGGAGCCCGATGTATGGTGGCTCCTGGAATAAACTCGGCCACAAAGTCGGCCAAGACTTGGCCTTTGATTAGCATTCTGGGTCTGTACTCTAGGTCATACTGGCCCAAGGCCACTGCCCATCTGGCTATTCTTTCTGTCAGATCTCTCTGTTGCAATAGGGACTTCAAAGGGTGTTCAGTCAGCACCACAATTTGTGGCTTGAAAATAATGGTTCAGTTTCTTTGAAGCCATTACTAATGCCAATGCTAACTTTTCTAGGGATAAATACCTGGTTTCTGCATCGCCAGGGTTTTGCTTACATAGTAAACAGCTCTTTGCTCCCCTTTTTCTTCTCGGATTACCACTGCGCTTACCGCGTGTTCTGAAACTGCTAAGTAGAGGAACAGCTCCTCTCCAGGTTTTGGATTTGAGAGAACTGGAGCCATGGTCAAATACTTCTTTAGGTCGGCCAGGGCGACTTCACACTCCTCTGTCCATAGGAAGTCTGTGGCCTTCTTCACTAAGTTGAAGAAGAGTTTGCATTTGTCAGAGCTCTTGCTTATGAACCTATTCAGGGCTGCAGCCCTTCCAGTCAGCATCTGAACCTGTTTTGCCGATGTCGGGCTCTTCAACTCAAGGATGGCCTTAATCTGATCTGGGCTGGCCTCAATGCCCCTTCTAGTCACCAGGTATCTTAAGAACTTACCAGATCCAACTCCAAATGCACACTTCGATGCATTGAGTCGGAGCCGATATGTTTTAAGGACGTCAAAGACTGCTTTTAGGTCGGCCAGATGACCCTTAGGTTCTTTAGTCTTCACGACCATGTCGTCGATGTAAACTTCCACTGTTCGGCCAATCAGTTATTTGAACATTCTGGTTACCAATCTCTGGTAAGTTGCTCCTGCGTTTTTCAACCAAAAGGCATCACTCTGTAGCAATACAGCCCTTTTGGGTGATGAACACAGTCTTTCTCCTCATCTGGGGGGTACATAGCTATCTGATGGTACCCCTTGTAGGCATCCAAGAAGCTCATCCTTCCATGCCCTGAAGTGGAGTCCACCAGTTGGTCTATCTTGGGTAATGGAAAACTGTCTTTGGGACAGGTCTTGTTCAAGCTGGTAAAGTCCACGCAGACTCTCCATTTACCATTCTTTTTCTTCACCACCACTGTATTCGATAGCCATGCTGGGTAATTTACCTCTCGAATGGCTTTGGCCTCCAGTAGTTTGTCCACTTCCTCTTCCACTGCCTCAACATGCAGTAACGTTGGTCTTCTTGCCCGTTGGATCACGGGTTTGGCCGACCTGTCTACGTTCAGTCTATGGCAAGTGACCTCGGGGTCAATGCCTGGCATTTCGTAAGGCGTCCAGGCAAACAATTCAATGTTTTCTCTCAAGAAGGCCTCCAATTCTTTTTCCTTTTCCTCGGCTAAGCCCGAGCCGAGTAGGAAGAAGCGTTCTTTATCCTCTTGCTGGACGAGGATTTTCTTCAGTGCTTCTTCACTCATCTCGGCTGGCTCCTTGCCGACGTCCTCTAGGACCTCTACGTTCTCGTCTTCGATCTTTGCCCTTTCTGGCTCTTGTATGCTGTAGGTAGATTTCATTGCTGCCATGGAGCAGTTTTTAGCCTACAGCTGATCTCCTCTGACCTCCTCTATCCCATAGTAGCTAATGCAATGTTGAGGGAACAGCTCCCATTGCATGCAACCATGGCCTTCCCAAGATAATATTGTAAGGGGAGGGTGTGTCGATTACGGTGAACTCTGTCATTATCTTCTTGGTGCCAGCCTGCACTTCCAAGTTTGTTGCGCCCAGCGGCCATGTCGGCGTTCCATTGAACCCGACCATGGGTCCATTGGATTGCTCCATATCGTCAGGGTGAAGGCCCAGCTCCTTGTAACATCTGACATACATGATGTCACAAGAGTTGCCTTGGTCAATTAGGATGCGTTTTACTTGGCACTCCTCTACCTGGAGAGATACTACCAAGGCATCGTTGTGTGGATGTTGTACTATCTCCAGGTCGGCTTCAGTAAAGCACACTATTGGTCCCTAGCACTCCTCGGCCCGAGGTCTTTTCTGCCGGACTTGGTATACGTGTTGTAGGTGCTTTACCTTCTGTGTTTCCCCCCGTATTTCATTTTCGTTGACCTTCGAATGAATTACATTAACTACCTGAGGTTCGCCTGCTTGCAGTTGCTGTGCTGGGGGAGGTGGAGCTGCTGGTGCTTGAGGCAGTCTTGCCTGCTCTTCTCTTGTCCTGGCCTCATCTACAAGATTCCTCAGATGGCCCTACCTTACCAGGTCTTCCAGGTGTGCCTTTAGGGCTCTGCAACCTTGAGACAGATGCCCATCTTCGTTATGGTAAGCATAATGCTTCCAAGGCTTCTTCCCATAACTCTCCTAGAACCCTTGCCGGTGCTCTGAATAGGGTTGGTTCGGATTTTATCCAAGACTTTGTGAATTGGATTCGAAACACAGTCGTGACTGCCTGTGCGGTTATCAGTCCTATTTTTTTGTTGGATCCGTTGTTACCTCTCGCCTCGCTTGGCGAGCCGTTTGCTTTCTCCTGCTTTGTTGCCTTAATCCCTGGCGTGTCTTCCTCGGCTCTGGCGTATTTTCGATTCTGGCCATGAGCTCCTCCATACTTTTTGGCAATGTTTTTGCCAATGACTTTCGTAGTGCGCAATTATCTTTCAGGCCATTCTTGAAAGACACAACCGCCACTTCTTGGTTGCATTCAGGTATTCGGTTGAACACCTTATAATACCTTTTTGCGTAGGCCCTCAGGCCTTCACCTCACTTGATTCTCAGAGCCATCAGGGCGTCCACCCTTAATGGCTGTAGTTTGTTTGTCACGAACCTGGCCACGAACATCTCGGCCAGGCCTTCCTAAGTCTTTACACTTCCCTTCGATAATTTGTGAAACCAGTCTGATGCAATCTCCCCGAAGGATGAGGGGAACACTTTGCAGAGCAACAACTTGTTCCCATTGTACAGTGCCATCGAGTTCAGGTATAACCCGATGTGAAAGTTGGGGTTCGACTTACCATCGTATATCTAGAACCTCGGCATACTGAATCTTTTTGGGGCCTCAACTTTGTCTAATTCTACCGAGAATGGTGTTCTCGATTTAACTATTGAAGTTACCTCGGCATACTCTTGCTTTCTCTTGAGGTAATCTCTCAAGTCCTCTTTGGTCCGCCCAGGGGCTCGGCTATCTCCTGATTTCAGTCTCTTAGGTGCACTACTTTCAGCTTCGTTGTGAACCCTTTTTGACCTTTCTCCATTGGTCGCATCGCAGCACAACTCCTGCCTTTGAACATGCCGATGTTCTCCGGGTTCTGCCTCCTTGATGCAATGTGTCCTTCGAGATTCTTCCCTTCTTGGTTCTCCTCGTCCGACCTCCCTTGAAGGCCGGTGAGAGTGTCTTTCGCTCCTGGCATGCTGGGGGGCTACAGGGATTGTTTTCTGCCCCCCTTCTGGGCATTGGCCGCCGGAATCGGCGTGTCCTGCAGCGGGAATGGTGGCTGCATGACGTTATTTTGCATCATGAAATTGATGACCGATTGTAGGTCCCCAATTTGTTTGCCATGGTCTTCACTTCGTCGTCCCTCCGCAGGCATCTTTCTTTTCATACCTGGAGGTCATCCTCGTTGTAGTAACCGCTTTGGTTCATTTTCTTTGGTACGTCGCCCTCCTGGTCGACGTCCTTTCCTCCGTGATTCTGGTCTCCATTGCAGTTGTCCTCTTTGACGTCAAGGTCTACAGGTCTCCCACTCCCAGTAGGAGTGTTATTCCCAATCTTCTCTTTCTGTTCGTCGTTGGCCATCTATTCTTCTTTCTTTCCCACAGACGGCGCCAAATTGTGTGAGTGAATTTCCGACCACACTGCCAACTCAGTATTCAACTGGAGAGCACTGGCAGAATAGGATAAGCCCGAACAACCTGTAACAGAAAGATAAGAATCTAGCGGTGGTTCGTCCACCCGGGGGTACTCCGATGATTAAGTCAGTAATCAGATATCTCTCAAAGATAATCAATAGAGCTTAACTCACTGTTCTGAATATAAATTGCATACCTTAGACCCATGGGGGTGCCTTTCTTTTATAGCTAATTCAATCCTGGTCCCAATAGAAGCCTAGCTTCAATGGACTCCTTGCTCCGTGCCTATCTTGGGCTCTTCAGTAGATAAAGATAAACTCCCTCAGAGCTTTATCCTTATGGCTGAAGTCCTTCCTTATTCTAGGACTCTTGTCCCTTATCCGTTTATCTCGGATTCCGATATCTTTGGAGATAACCTCGGCCTAGTCGAGATAACCTCGGCATTAAGTCCAGGACACGTGGCACCTCGGCTGACACGTCGGCGTCACCTTGGCCACGTGTTGGTACTCAGAAAATATATCCCACAGTATATATTTTACTTTGCCTATCAACTGTTTCATGTTTCTACTTCAATCATACTCTTATTTTATCTTTCCAAAGATTATAATTTTATAGAATGCCACATCTGTAATAAGAGTGAAAATGATCCTAATGATTAAATGTATTTTGTTAAGCCTTTAAAGGCTAGCTATACGTAGCTAGTGAATGTGAGTTGAGTTAAAATGCATACTTATATGCCTAGTGCATTGAAGTTAAAAAAAGTGAATTATACTAAGCATTTCAACTAACAAGCATATATGCCTAATAAGTTGGAGATGCTCTAAATATTCAGATTCTAGAAAGATAAGGACAATTTTTTACATAGATGGTAAAAAATGATCTTGCAACTGATAACCCTAATTTTTCAATATTTTTGTGTAGATTTTTTTCTGTTTCTTTTTAGATTTCTCTCTCTCTCTCTCTCTTCTCTCTCTCTCTCTCTCTTCTATGTGATTTTTGTATTGTTGTTTAATAGACATTGTTTGTGTAATGATGTAAAAATAGATTTTTGTGTAAGTCTGAATGAAATTAATTAGTTGAATTTCTAATTTTCTCCAAGTTTAGTGTATTTAGTCGGTAATTTTTTTTTGACTTTCAGTGATTTTATCTGTTATTTTTTGCAATTTCATTAGATTTGGTTAGTGAAATTTCTCTGACTTTCTATAATTTTAGTAGATGATTTTTTATTTTTTTTATTTTTTTGGTTTTCATCAATTCAACAGATTTGATTGCAGAAATTTTACTGTCTAAATTTACTAAAATTAAAATCACTATTACAATAAAAAAAAAAATTTGTGAAATTTCTCTGACTTTCTTAATTTTAGTGGATGGTTTTTTTTTATTTATTTATTTATTATTTTTATTTTTTACAATTCAGTAGATTTGGTTAGAGAAAAAATTCATTATTACAGTAATTTTTTTCTATGACAATTACAAACACCAATAAGGTTAGAAATTTTAAAATATATATATATATATATATAAATATTGTATAGAATTTTGAGAAAGTTACATGACAGTATAACTTATTTTGTGATGTGGTGTACCTCAAATATTATAAAATTTGTATTTTTTAAAATAATTTCTCTTAATAATATGCTTTAAAAAAAAAATTAATTGGCCATGCATGTGATGTGACCATGTGACATTCTACCTGACTGGCGAAGACTTAAGACTTTACTTGCGACGACTTATGATTGGACTTTGTATTATTTTATAAATAATTTTTCTTAATGATATGCTTTAAAAAAAAAAAAAAATAGGAATTGTTTGGGAAGTGTTTTTTTTTACGAAAAAAATTATGAAATATGAGTTGAATTTGAAATAATATAATAAATAAGTGATGTAATGTAAATAAAATAATTATAATCTAAATAAAATAACAATAATGTTCCGAACCCCTTTTCCCCCACTCCCTTGACCCCTCTCAATATGATTGATTAATTTTTTTTTTTTCCTCCTCCTCCAATCACCACCCGTTACGTGTGTGTAGGGGTGGTGGGGTGGTGATTGGAGGGGTCTCAATCATTACCTAAAAAATAATATATTAAAATAACATGCTAAACATGTGACTGACTTTACTGGCGACGACTTACGAGTCTTGGTGACAAGTGAGAGGATTAAAAACAGCAACTTTATATAATATATATTATATAATATGTGTTGTGTGAAAAATGAGTGAGAGTACTAATTAGTACCACCACTAATGATGTGGCAGTTTAGAGCACCACTTTAGTGGTCTCTATCATTACCCAGTGTCTTGCATGACGAGTTACTCATTTTTTAATTTTTTATTAAAATTAAAATTTTTTTATTAAAATTTGATTTTTTAATTTTAAAGTAGTATTTGTTTAATAAAAAATATATATATAATAGAATAGACCTTATATATTTATATATCATTTTATTTTATTTATAATATTTTTTTATGAACTCTTATCTTGTATTTGATTAATTAGAATGGGATAGAATAAAATGATTATGTGCCTTTATTACGACTTTAGTTATGAGTTCGAATTTTGTAAAGTAATTTTAAATTTTTTTAGTTAGCTGGTATTTAATTGTACAAAAATTGAAGTTACAATAGTCAAAAGTTAAGAGTATGTCAATCATACAAATTTCATTTCCGCTGTATCGAAAAAAAAAAAATATCAATCATACAAATAATCACTTTATTATCATTTTTTTAAAAAAAAGGATAAATTAAAAATATACCTTTTGAGATTTGTTTAAAATACAGATTGCCTCTTATGATTTGAAAAATTACAAATACTCCCTTGTTAGAATTTTTTATTTAACAGATTTAATTGGAAAAATGAATTTTCTAACTGATTTCCTATACAATAATAAAATTACCTGAATTATTAATTGAAATGAATTTCTATCATTAGTAAAATTGTTAATTGACCTAATGATTTATTAATAAAAGGAACTATTTGTTATGAAATTTAAAATTTCAAGGGGCATAATATAATTTTTAGAACTACAAGGGACAATTTGTATTTGAGACAAACTTTAGGGGGTGTATTTGTAATTTACCAAAAAAAAAAAAAACTCAACCTTTGCACTATTAGGCAAATTACAATTAACCCAATTTTCTTACATAAATTCCAAGAGCCCTCCACCCAAAGTAATTCACCAACCAAACTAAAAGAAATAGAAAAATATTTTGAAAATTTTAAAATTAATTTTTACTTTTTAAAAAGATAAAACTATATGAAAATAATGAATGTTTTTTATTTTTTTTTATCACCAAAATAAATTTTAGCTTTTTACAATTTTTTTTTCCTTCTAAAAACAGACTTTAAAAATCAAATCAAACAAAGACTTGAACTCTACAGTACTTTTGTCCAGGCTATTATAAAGACTATAAAAAATTATGTTGTGGTCTACAAGCAAGTTCACTGGGTGCCTCTACTTGATATTATTGATTAAAATTATAAGATTCAATAATTTTTGTTAGAATATTAGGAAATAATTCGACAAGTGTCAAATAATAAGTAGTGTAAAGTATTGCTCCTAGACCACAAAATAGCCTCTCCAAAGATTGTTCTCAAAATAACCAAAAAAAATAAATTATTATTATTATTTTTTACAGGGTAACGAGTTAAAAAATGACTTTGACAATTCCATAATTGAGGTTATTCTTATGATAGAATAAAAATATATAATTATTTTTATCTTCTTTTACCTTCAAATCCAATCTTGAGAGAACTTAAAGGAATCATGGAATTAACTGCAAGTCCCGTTTTAATAATCTAAACTGTTCATTTTGTAAGATTTTTCGTGTATATCATTCATAAAAAAAAAAAAAAATAGAGATTATTTTATTTTTACCCCTATACTTTGTCACGATTTTCAATGACCCCCCAGACTACTCTTATTTCCATGCGTACCCCTATACTATTTAAGTTATTATCAATTTTGCCCCTGCCGTCAGTTTTGAAATGGAAAAAGTTAAACAAATTACATTTTGGCACCAAATTTCAAAAGAAAGATGCAGACCTACTATTTCCTACCAGTAAACCACCATCAGCAACCACCACTTCAAGCCCTTTTATCTAATTCGTCATAACTCCATTTCGTCTCATTTTTACGTCATTGGATTCAACTCACGGTCTAGTTCTTGTATCACATCTCACACGTCTCGTTTTTCCTTTTTTTTCCATGTTATCGGAGCTCTGAAAGTTGATAAAAAAAATAAGACTTTTCTTCTCGTTTTTGACTTTTCTTCGAGCCATCTTTTGGATTTCATATCTTTTCCGATTCTTGACGGTTCTACTTCATTCTTTCGTCATTCTCTTCACCTCACTTCCTACTTCACCTTACACTACCTCGCTGTCTCACTTCTTCGTGTAATAGGCGGTTTTTGTATGCCGAAAGTTGTGCGAAAACTAATTTCAAAAATTTCAAAGCATTCATCTTTTGTTTCTTTCTTTTCCATCTTCCTCATTCTTCTTCTTCTTCTTCTTCTTCTTCTTCTTCACTTATAACATGATGTGGAACATGATTCTAGGTGGTAACGAAACTGGTGATGGTAGTAGTGGTGGTCCGGCGATGGCGATGGGTTTGGTGTTGTAAGGTGGTAGGTAGTATGGTAATGCTCATGGTAGCGGTAATGGAGTTTGGTGGCGGTGAAGTTGGTGGTTCAGGTGGTGATGTTGGTGAAGTTGATGGTTGAGGTTGCATATGCCCTGAAGAATATCACTTTCAACAATGTCGTTCGAGCACTTTGTGTCATGGGAAGAATGGAGGAGGCATTGTCGGTATTAGTCCTCATGCGTCGAGGAAGTTCAGTCCCCAAAAAGATTTCTTTCAACATTTTGATTAGTGAGTTCAATCGACAAGACATGTAGTTGAGTGCTTGTAATGTGTATGGTGCTGCATTGAAAATAGGTGTAATTCTGGAGAAAGAGAGCCTAGAGGATATTCAACTGAGAGAAAAACTCTTATTTGACATGTTTAGATTCATATCATGATAGAGCAGTCATAGCAAATAGAGAAATTAATAGGTGTTCATTAATTTGTAATTCAACATCAATGGTTATAGCAACAAAACCTTTCTTCTAATACAAAATTAGCTATTTGCTATGAGATTTTTCTTAACAATACAAATTTCTTTTGTTCTTGGCAAAACAGTTGAGGTTTGCATCTCATTTATGATCTAAGTTTGAATGGGTACGGTGCTCCATTCAAATGGACTGAGAAAATTCCAGTAGGAAAAATGATATGTGTGTATATAATTAAAGAAGAAGAAGAAGATCTCTACCCGAACCACCAACTTCACCGCCACCGAACTCTATTATCGCCACCACAACTATCACCAGTTTCGTTACCACCTAGAACCATGTTCCACATCATGTTATAAGTGAAGAAGAAGAAGAAGAAGAAGAAGAAGAAGAAGAATGAGGAAGATGGAGAAGAAAGAAACAAAATATAGATGTTTTGAAATTTTTGAAATTAGTTTTAGACAACTTTCGGCATACCAAAACTGCCCATTACACGAAGAAGTGAGAAAGCGAGGTAGTGTAGGGCGAAGTAGGAAGTGAGGTAAAGAGAATGACTAAAGAATAAAGTAAAATCGTCAAGAATCGAGAAAGATATGAAGTCTGAAAGATGGCTCGAAGAAAAGTCGAAAATGAGAAGAAAAGTCTTTTTTTTTTTTTTTTTTTATCAACTTTCGGAGCTCCGATAGCATAAAAAGAGACACAAATGAGACGTGTGAGATGTGATACAAAAACTAGAACGTGAGTTAAATCCAACGACATAAAAATGAGGAGAAAACAGAGTTATGACAAAAGAGATAGAAGGGCTTGAAGTGGTGGTTACTGGTGGGGTTTGCTGGTAGGAAATGATGGGTCTACATCTTTCTTTTGAAATTTGGGGCCAAAATATAATTTTTTTTAACTTTTTCTGTTTTCAAATCTGATGACTGGGGAAAAATTAATAGTAAAAATAGTATAGGGGTACGCGTGAAAATAAGAGTAGTCTAGAGGGGTCATTGAAAATCGTGACAAAGTATAGGGGTAAAAATGAAATAATCTCAAAAAAATATATTGATCCAACAATTGTAATTTTAAATTTATTGTGTTTGTCTCTTAAGAAAATAGTGGTCTATTTTAAAACATACACTTGTCTATTTTTTTGAAAACAAATGCGATAAAAAAATGTTGTGGTTGATTTAGTTTATCAAAATGGTACATATGATGAACTTCACAAATCTCTCAAATTCTCCCAAATTTAGTTTTTAATTTGAGAGAAATTCAAACTTCCTTTGACTATTAATATTTTACAAAATCACATGTCTTATAGTGCAAAAAGCAAGTAATAAAATCCATGAAACCAAAATATCCAAATGTTATAAACACTATAACATATAAGAGTTTTAGAGATCAAATGTTTGGATCTCTAAAAGTGAAAATTTTGTTACAAAAGACATTTATGAACCAATTTCCATTGTCATGAGGATAGTCACTAAAAGATAGTCCCGAAAAGTAAAAAATAAGGCTTTTAGCGACAAAATTTTGAAAATGCCACTAATAAATAAACTTTTAGGAATAAAATAATTTGGTTTCAAAATGGTTTATTTTTTAAGACAAAAAATTTGATCCCAAAAGAATAATAATTCATCACTAATGACCAATTTTTGTTGCTAAAAATATAATAATAATACTTTTCGCAACAAAATTATTTGATTCCTAAAAAGTAATTTTGTTCCTAAATTGATCTCTAAAATCTTAATTTTTTTTGTAGTGAAAGGACCTCCAAAACTAAAAATTACACTAGGCAGAATAAACAAAGGTGAGCTGTGATATTCTCAAAGTAGGAAGAATAATAAAATAAATTTTCCCAAATGTAATTATTGAGCCTTACGTGAGGCTAAAGTCATTAAAATAAAGAAAGCTTAAATTTACCAAGAAATCCAAGAAGTGACCGGTTTGGGAACTTACCTTTTTAGCCAAAAAGTCAAAAAGTTAAAAAATCTAAAGCAATAATGAAATATCAACAATAATAGAATAGCAAAATGGGAAAAAGAAGTACGAACCTCAAGCAGATAAGTACTTCTTACATATATAGATATATAAAACCAACAAACCAAACAAAATTGGCTACCTTTACGCGAGGCAACCTTTGCCGCCATACGAGCAGGCTTTACAATAGTACGATGCGTCTTCTTAATACAAAAATAGTCCATCTTCTTACATATATCATCTATTAAAGGTTTAGAGAAACAGTCAACAGTAACACGTGATTTCAAACTATTAATCAACCCTTGTCAATCCGTTTGAATTAGCACTGTTTTGAGATTTCGAGAAAAGAACCATTGAAGCACATCCATGCAACCACGGGTTTCGACTTCATGAGCTGAATGCGCTTGGACTGAAAATGCTCTAGATGCCACCTTACATCCATTTCTATTGACCGTCACCCATGCAGCAACCGCTTGTTCTGTCTCTTGATGCCACGCGCCATCCACCAAAAATACTTTATAAGCTGGATCTACACACCATGAAACAACATTAGACATAACAAAAAAAATTCAAGTCGCCTCCGATCTCCTTTTTGGCCATTGTTTTGAAAGTCATATCAAGAGAATTTTCCAATCTCAAATTTAATCAATTGGATAGTGGAAAGTGGATCAATAATGTGATTATCAAAGACAACTCGATTTCTATGAACCCAAATACCCCATAGAACTTTGATTGCTTCTGTAATAGCACTCTCATCAGGCACATTATGAAGCCAAAAATCAATCAAATCCTCTACCTATAATTCTTGCCCGATATCAAAATTAAGACCTAGCTTTGATCCAAACCATATCCTTTTGGAAAACGAACGCTAAAAACACAAATGTTCAAATGTTTCATCATGTTCTTTACACCTTGGGCAAACTGAGTCTACCTTAACTCGTCGTTTCCGAATAGCTACCTTAACTAGCACAATAGGAGGACTTGACATTAGTAGGTTTCGCAATATTTTTTTTTTTTTTGGGATACACCAATAAATCCTAAATTAATAACTTATACACTGTTTAGTCCTAAAAGTTTTCTTATAGACTGAAAGGTCCCATTACAATGTTTCAAACATCAGATTAATTTTCGAACATTAGATTTCGAACATCAGATTAATGTTTCGAATATTAGATTTTGAACATCAGATTAATGTTTCGAACATTAGATTGATGTGCAAATGGGACTAAATGGAGCATAAGAAAACTTTTAGGACTAAATGGTTCAACTTTTCAGAAACTAGGACTTATGGGTAAATTTTTCTTTTTTTTTTTACTTCTCTAAATGTCTTTTCATAAATTTTTTTTTAAAAATAATTAAATAATTTCCAAAATAACTATAAGACTTTGTTTGGGATGATAAATTTTTAGCTAAAAGTTACTATAAATTGTGATATTACTTTCTTTATTTTTTTTAAGATAAACTACCAATAGGTTCTAATAGTTAAACTTAATTTTCATCCAATCCTATTGAAAATAAGTTCTAATAAATTGTTGCTAAAAATAATTTTTTGTAACAATTTTTTACATATGTCGCTAAAAATTGACAATTAATGACTTTCTTTTTGTCACAATTTTTCTAAATTGTCGCTAAAATTAACAATTAGTGACGTTTTTCTGTAACTAATTTTTTAAACAATCGCTGAAAGTTGAAAATTAGTGACTTTTTTTGTGACGATTTTTTTAAACTAAAGGTAAAACTTATAATTAGTGACATTTTTTATCACAGTTTTAAAACTATCGCTAAAAATTAATAATTAGTAACATTTTTTAATAGTGTTTGATGAAAAATGTCATTAATTATCATAGGATCTATTAGACAATAAGTTTACCTATTAGGACCTACATGTAAGTCTTCTCCTTCTTTTTTTTTTTTTTTTTTTTTTTGAGGGGCAAAAGTCAGTTATTAGTTGTTAAATTAGACTTGTGGGAGTTAGCCACCCCACTCTTGCAAAGCACCAAATGTTTGCTTCCTAATTCAACTTACTCGTAGAGAAAGTTGAACCATGATCTCCCCCATTATGACTAAGCCCTTAGGAGAATTATAGTGGCCAACTAGACCAGGCTAGACCTAGTTGGTTATTACTCTCTCTATTTTCTACACATTTTTTCCTAAAAATTTAAGAAACCAACTAAATTTAAAAATCAACAAAATGTGCGAATGATTATTCCTTACTCCAATATAAGGATTAACTATTTAATTTCATCATGGAATTACCATAAAATTTTATTTTATTTTTGATACTTAATAAATAATAAATATTATCATTTAGCTACCATCATCATTTCCTTCTACTATCACCCATTGCATCACCCTACCACTATCGCCACAACCCTATTGCCACCACAACCACAACCACCACCACCACCACCACCACCACCACCTACACAACCACCACACCACCATACTACCACCATTGTATTACCGATGTCGCCACTACAACCACCATTACCACTACAACCACTGCCACCACATTCACAACTATAAAACCACCACTATCACCATCGTTAAAAGCATTACCCTACCGCCTCTGCTCCTACTATGACTATTGCCTCTATCACCATAACTACTGCCTTACCACCACTTTCACAAATATCACACCATCACCATTGCGAAAACCACCACTCTATTACCATTGCTCATCAGCGCCGCCACCACCACTATCGCAACCACGACCACCACAATACCACCTTACCACTATCACCACCACCACTTATGCCACAACAACCAACCACCACCATTGTAGTATCATTGTTATCACCAACCAATGCTACCACTGCCATAACTCATACCATCACTTTCATAATTATCAATATTATTACAATCTATGTACAATTTTAATTTATTTGTTATTAACGTGTTTAAAAACATAATACTAATAAAATTTTATTTTATTAGTTTAATAGGTATAACTAAATATAAAATTAAAATTATGATCATATTCATATCAACCACTAAACAATGAAATGTAAATAAATATTTTACCATTTAATATTTTATTACATTCTTACTCTCGTCCTATTTTCATTTCATTTCATTCAATTCTAACTAAACAATGAAACATAAATAAATATTCTATTCCATTCAATATTTTAATACATTCTTACTTTTGTACTATTTTCATTTCATTCAACTCCACCGTAGGAAAAATGTTTTATGAGTTAAAAGTGTAACTAGTGCCCAGTTACAGTGGAGTCAGGTTTTTATGATTTTTAACTAGTTACAGCACTTCTTCTGTGATGAACGGACATGATTGATCAGACAATCTAACGGTTGAGATTTCGTTTCACAGCCAAAACCCCAAAATCACATCACAGGTATTTCCAATCCATTGTTGTACTAACAGTAAAGGACTACCTTGACAATGGCAAGTGGTGGCGGAGGCGGTGGCGGTGTTCCACACCCACTGTGCAAGTCAGCATCGGCCGCCGCTATGCTCGTCGGCGGAGCTCTCACTCTCTCTCTAGCTACCTCTGCCACCATTCGAACCCTACAAGCCATCGTCGATGCCAAACAGGTAACTATACTCCTCTCTCTCTCTCTCTATATATATATAAGTGTTTATAGTATCTAAGAATTGTAATAGAACAGTAAATTTGTTGAATTTTGAGTTTTGGGGTTTTGGTTTGTGCAGAAGAAATTTGCATTGCATTGGATGTGGAGGTGCAAGGGAAAAGGGTTTACATTTGCAAATTGTGCAAAGGGAATTCAACAATACATTGGTGGCCTCTGTATGATCCTCTGGTTATTAACGCTTGTCTTTGCCCTACTTGTGATGGAAACAGGTCAGTCACTTTACTCATTTCTTCTTTTCTGTATTTTTTTTTCCTCCTTTTTTTGGGTTAATTTCATTTTTATCCTCTAAAACATTGCCATTTTTTAAAAAAAATTTCATTCATAAACTATCAATTCTATCATAAAATTTATCATTTTAGTTCATATGATTCGATTGGAGATAGTATGTCCAAAATAGTAATGGTGGAAACCTAATCTAATGGGCAAAAAGATAATTTTATAATTTAGACAATCTAAATCATGCAACTAAACACCCTCCTTTTTTACTTCCACTATATTAGACAATTTATACCTTACAATTCTCCACCCCTCATTTCAAAATGACGAATACAAAAATGATTGTTTGGTTGTACATTTTAAGTTGTTCAAATTTTGAAATGATCTTTTCGCTCATTAAATAAGGGTTTTAAGGGTTACTGATTTGGACAACTATATTCATTTGGGCCACATTAGTTGAAATTAGAAACTTCGGGGCTAAATAAATAAAAATTAATACTCTTAGGATGAAATAAAAATGACAATAGTTTAGAAGATAAAAAATAAAATTAACTCTTTTTTTTTTTTTTCTTTCTCCTCCAATGGTTCTTTTAAACTTTGCACAATTTCTTGAAACCAAGTTGTTCATGCTGACTAAAATTATATGGATTGAAATTTGTGAACTTAATTATAGGGATCAACGCTGTCTCAACTGTTTGAGAAAAGGTTATTACTACAATTAAGAGGTGAAGGATTGGATTTACAATTGTTTCCGTTTTATTTCTTTTAGCAGAGTTGTTTTCTATATGAATTCGATCGTGGTATCTGTTTATTACAATTGTATGTGAAGTTGTATAACTTTTGAATCCATCGTTACTGTAGATTTTCTTCGATGATTATATGTAGCTAAATTGTGAAATTATTGCCAATTTGTGTAGCCATCAAATATAAGAGGAATGCTCAACCAGTTTAGACCTACTTGTGTGTGTCCAAAAATAAAAATATCTTGTTGAAGAGTAGTGAATTGGAGGGTAACATTGTAAGCATAAGATGTTTGATGTAATTTTCATTGAATACTTATGTTGGTGTATAATTTGTTGTGCAAGGGACAGGTCCTTGTTTGACAAAATTAAATTTACGGGTCAATGTGCTCAATAGTTTTGGATATCTTAACGATTTCGTAATGTCCATAGTGGGTAGTTTTAATCATACATACCTAAACTATGTATTATACACACACACACACACACACACACACACACACACACAAAAACTATGTGAAATTGTATTTGCTCGAGATCATGGCAAGTTACGTATATATTCATCGATGAAGGTTCTAGTGGGGGTGCTCGGTTGGAATTTGTTAAGCTCATTTATGTTCTGTAGACACTGAGCTTCATAAGATTACGAAACCATGCATCTAATCTTTTGTAGGCAAAGGAAATACAGTTTATTAATCGAAATTTGACTTAAAGCAAACTGACCTCAAGGTCCTCAATGTGAGTTGTTTGATTTTGTATTTAGGAGTTGTGAAATTTGTTGTTTTGGTTCTACAATGACTAGGAATGAAACGAAGTTGAGATGAGATTCACTGCACCCCCAGTTTGACGCTTAACATTGATGTAAATGATCATTCAAGCAACAATTTTCTGTTTGTCAAGTTTTGATTTGTACTACTGGTATCAAAGTGAACTTGCAAAAGTAATCTTTAGGGGATCCATTAAATGCCTTGTTGAGTGATGAGTATTATGCTGTAAACGTTTGATTAGTGTCTTCATAGCACATGTCATGCTACCAGGACCACATTGATTATGTTAATGTATTCAAACAATGTTGGGGCTCTGATAGATGACCATTGAAAAATGTGTAGCTAAAATGTCGAAAAATAAGTTTATCTAGGTGGTCATGTCATGCTTGAGAAGGATTCATCAACTGCAAAATGAGGACAAAAAGATCAAATAACATGGATAAAATAGGTAAACATAGCAAGGAAAATATCTTCAAAGGCAAAATCTGTGATCTAGAAATTGGATTGATATAGAATTTGCTTCAATATAATTGGCAACAAACTTGTCTGTGTTTTGTATTGCATACCTTATGCAAATAGAGATGATTATACTTTTGTCCATACACGTGGTTGTGCACTAGGCGTAAACCAGATGAAATTCAAGGTATCCATTGTCGAAGTCATTTCTATATATCTCTATTTTCTCCAGTAGATGGTTTGTTCAAAGTGCTAATACATATCATGATACTTGACAGACGGATAAGAATGGCCCAGTAGCATTCTTGACAGCCCCTATGTTATCAGCAACGGACCTTTTGAAGTTTTGTGTTATTGAGTGTTGATGGGAGACTTGAGTTTCTCTCTATACTTGCTTAATTGGTGTTTGGTAAGGTTGTTTCAATGTACCATCCAAGAATATGATAATGGGGAGGCTAGGCTACTGGGCTACCTTCAAGGTACGTTCATTGTTTATATATACAAACAATTATATTGCGCTTTGTAAAGAGAAGAAAATGAGAAACTGGCTCAAGAACCAAAGAAATCATCATATGGGACACTAGTTGTAAATTCAATTATCCTTGGTTGATTAATTGTTTTGCCACTTTGCATCTCTAGGGCCACATGATTGTGGCCTTGACCATCTCTAGTTGGCCACAAATTGCCTTGCATTGGTTAACAACAAAGGTTGTGGATTGTGTTGTATAGAACATTTTGATGTTAACTATGTGCAATTAAAAGTTTGGTCCATGGAAGTTTAAATCGGCCATTTTATTTTGTTGCCATTTTTTTAGAAATATATATATTTTTTGATAAATATATTCAGGATTGTTGCCAAACACCAAATGTGATTCTTTTCATATTGTATCCAATTTTGAGAAGACCATCCAGTATTGATTTTAACAGGAGTAATGTCCTAGATTATGTTGTGTTTGCTCCGTTGTGATCAAGATGTCACAGGTTCAAACCACAAAATAGTCTCTTGCACACGAAAGGGTGTGTACATATATAGCCCTCTGTAAATCTTGTAGTGATGGAGTCTCGTGCAGAAAGACTTTTTTTTTTTTTTTGGGGGGGGGGGGGGGGGTGTTGTTGAGTTGGGAAAATTAAAATAATAGATTTTAGTAAAACAATATTGTTGTTTAATTAATTACCTATCGGAAATAATAAACACCTATTTAAGATCCAAACAAACATACGAAGAGTTTCAAGATCTGAGGCTTAGGACTATGCAAAATATCGCCTCATCCGTTAAAATTGCACTGATTTGTATCAATCTGTAACGTTCAATCCGCTAAAATTGCGGGTAAACTATCAATAAGTCCTAATAGTTAGGCTTAATTCCCATCAAGTCCTATTGAAAATAAGTCTTGGTAAAATTGTTGTTAAAAATAATTTTTTTGTGATAATTTTTTATATGTCGTTAAAAACTAATAATTAGTGATTTTTTTTTTGTCATGATTTTTATAAATTGTTGCTAAAATTTACAATTAGTGACGTTTTTTCATGACAAATTTTTCTCATAGGACCTATTAGACAATAAGTCCGCTGATTAGGACCTACACGTAAGTATCCCTTATAGTTTATAAATATATTTTTTTAACGTCTAATGAAATACTAAAATAAAAATGAGTGTGAAAGAGATTTAAGATATGAAAATTTATTGCAAATTAGTAGTTTACAAATATATATATATATATATATATAATATTAGAAAAATTTACTCATAAATCTTATTTGAAGGAAAATTGTTCCATTTAGTCTTAAAAGCTTTCTTTTAAACCAATTAGTTTTTTTTATTTTGGATATGTTGTATTTTCTTGATTTGGAGATTTGGGAGTTTACTTGTTTGCCCTTGTGTGTGATTTTGTTTAGATTTTTTTTTTCCTGATGTTGAGTGTGTGTGTGTGTGTGTGTATAAGGTAGGTTTTTACGTTTCTATTTTTTTTTTTTTGGTAGAGATTTAGTGAAGTGATTTGTGGGTGGATGGTGTTATCTTGTTTGTGGTGTTACTAGTGTGGTGTTCATTCACTACCAAAAAAAGCTTTTTTTAAGTCACCAAAAGTGTAATTTTGGTTGTTGAAAGTATCCACGACATCAACAAAATTGATCGCTAAACCCCTGTCACTAAATGGTTCAGTGACCAAATAAATTTTGGTCTCCTTATAAATAAATCGGTGACCAAATATTTCAATCGCCAAAAGACTAAAATTTTGTCACCGTACATTAACATTTAGTCACTAAAAGTAGCCTTAAGCGGATGACAAGTTAGGTTTTAGTGACATATAAATGCGTCGCTAAAAAAATCTTTCAGTGACTAAATGAATTAGTCGTTGAATGTTAAAACTTTTGGCGATCAATTAAGTTTTTTGGGTTGCTAAAAAAATTTATTCACACAGACTTTCAGCAACAAAAACAAAGTGTCACCAAAAGTGAATTTACAACTGCAAAACCTGTCACCAAAATTCATTATTTATAATTTTATTTTACAATTTCCATGTTCAATACATAATTCATAAACCTAAAAATATAAGCAAAATATAATTCAAATTAACACACTTGGGCAAAGCATTCAAAATATAAACATAATTCAAAAGTAGTAGCATATATAAGCCATCCAATATAAGTACAAATCCCTTGTAATCCCAAACTTGTAATTTCAAAAAAACTTCTATGCTTGCAAATTCATAACAAAAACCTATGATAAAATATATTCAAAAATTCAAAATGTAATCTTTTGATGCTCTCCGAACTATGTTTCATCCATTGCTAATCTATCAAACATATGAAAAAAATTACAACGTTAAAATATTAATAATAAAGTTCTTGGTCTAAAAACATTGATTTCACATTATAGATGATCAAATTAGGAACAAATGTTCCTACGGTGAATTACAAGATTCCAATATACCAAAATAAAAAAGTACCACGTGATTCACCAGTTAAAACTTGGCATATATGAGAAGTTAAAACAATGTTCATGTGCTGAGCCAGAACCTACAATCTATTGTAAATATATTTTCTAGAGACACCAAGAGTATGCATCACCACGACATAAGAGACCAAATACGAAATGAAAAATTAATTACTTTACATCAGATTAGTAAAACCAGTATTTCAAAAGCTGAACAAACCCTGCTGATCAAAACAAGAGGTTGTCAAGGTTGGGAACCACTTTCCTGCGCAAGCCAACTACATATGCAACATTATAAAGTATCTATTTCATAATATTCTTTACTCATGGAAGAATCAAAAGAATACACATAAATTTATTCAAGTACACCTATTTTTACATTTTTGTCTTTTATGTCCATTGATTGACCAATCAACAGCAGTCACCATCTTTTAGAGTCCAAAGTCATATATCGAAACATGAGAGATTTAAAAATAAAAAGAATTTGCAATTTGTAGACCTCTTCATAAAATGTCATTGCAGTAATACGGTATCTTGCTAAAAGCAAATACTCCTTTACAGCACAGTTGAGATCTCGACTTTCATTGTCCTTCAAAGGACCCAAGTCTGAAAAGGAAGTCTCTCTCTTTCCTTGTTAAGAATTTGCCCCATTATTTGCAGAAACATTGGCATTTGTCCTTGAAAAATGCAATTGAGATAGATTAAATTCACAAAACTAGAGAAAACATTGTGGCCTATTTGATGATAGAATATAAAAACTACAATGAAACCTACAAAGCACCATTGTAAACCAGGAAAAACTAATAAAATCTCATTATTTACCGTGTAATTTTAATTTAAACAGAAAAAAATCATAAAGATGTTGAAGAAGAAAACAAGCAAAGGTGTACAGATATGAGTTCTTTAATATGTTTGCTTCTAAAAAACTCTATTTTACCATGGATGATTAATAGCCAACACAGTTATAGGAGAATATTGCATACGCAGAGCAAAAAAACAAGAGGAGATATGGAGGAACTCAATTTTATCCCAGGTGTTCCAATTATTTTGAAAACAATGAACCATGGATAAATTTTTATATGCAAGGGCCCACAATATAAAACACATTTGTTGCGTTCAACACTAAACAGAAAAATGTGCTGTAAAACATGCTGAAATGTAAAAAAGAACACTCCCTTGGATATGAAGCAGAGTTGAAGACTTGCCAGTTAATTCATCTGGTGTCAATTCAGTTTTCTGCTGCAAATCAGCCTTCAGTTTCAAAGTATTCTCTTGTGCCAAACAAAGCACATACTCACTCAGTGCAAATTTTTCTTCTAGTGCTTCTTTTTCTTCTAGCAGACTCTAGGGGTCCGCAACTGGTTCCCATAAATGAGTAGTAGCGAAAAAAGGACCATTAGTTGTGTGTAAGTTCAGGATTAAAAAAAAAAAAACATATACTCTTCTCAGATAGTAATTCAGGCACACCACATCCCAAACATCAACTCTAACCTAAAGCAAGACAACTATTCTAGAAAAGAAAACATTACACCATCAGCAGTAACTAGTAACCACCGAGAAACCAATGATTCAAGAAAGAGTGGAAGCTATTCAACATCTATATGTCGATCATATAACCAATTAGAAAAATTCAACCCTACCCCAGCTATTTTGATTTTAGGGAGGGCAGTTATTCCAAACACTTAATATACTATTATTCTACAATTTTATGTGTATTTTCTTCCGTTCAAGGCCTTTAGATATTTTCAGTTTTACTAGACATAAGCTATAGTAGTGGTCCATAGGTCATAATTTGGGTCAAGTTGCGAACTTAGGTATTTATTGGAAAACTTTATTTGGTTTATATTTGTTAGGTTTTTATTCTTGGTAATCCCGTTTGACAAAACTCTTTTCAGTTGTAATTTTGTTCAACTTTTATTTCAGTGAGGTTATGAGTTTTTAGATGCGAATCCAATCCGAAGTGTGCTTATGCAGAGGAGTTTGTGTTTTTAATCATATCAAGTTTGCCACTTCGCTGACTATGATGGGGATCGAGCTGCCCGGTCAGCTCATGGGGGTCCAGGGGGCAACGCCCCTTGGCGGGTCTGGGGTTGCGCCACGGTGGGGTTGAGGGGTAGCGCCTCCAAAGCCAAAAGCTAAATTGCTACTGAAGTTGTTTGGTCGCTCGAGCGAAGGAATGTGCGCTCAAGCGAAGAATCCTTGATCCCAGAAGTTTTTACTAACTGTAAAAATACTGAGAAGTTGCATTTCACGCTCAAGCGACACTTTGGTGGCTCGAGCGAAGACACTTAGAAAAACACGCGTTTTAGTTTCCGAGCTCCAGCGAGAGATCCTTCGCTCGAGCGACCTTCGCGGCCCGATTTTCTATAAATACGTGTTTTAATTAGATTTTAGGGTTACGATCCCAGATCTTCTTCTTGGTTATTAGGGTTTATATCTGAGGCTATTTTGCTAGTTTTCTTTTATGTTTGATTGAGTATTCAACTCATGGTTTAAGAAGTATACATCAAAGGATTGTTTGTTTATTCAATACAAAAGAGAGAGTTCTTCTTCGGTGGATTCTGGAGAATTCGAGCCTGAAGCTTTGGTGGATTTTGGAGTGGCTTATTGTCGTGGATTCGACATCGGCTTTGTGGATTCATTGTTGGACAAGACAATTCTGACGTGAAGACGGGGTTGGAAGAGGCACATAGGGGTCGGTTTGATTCGGGCGTGGATTTGCTAGATAATTGAGAGTATACTTATGTAATTCCTTTATGTCTTCTTAGAGGATTGTTTTGTGGCTTTTGCCTATGATTTTTTTATCATAATTGGAGGCGCTTCAATCGTGGTTTTTTCCGTTAAAAATCGTTGTGTCAATTTATCTTGTTTGTTTGATTGGGATTGTTATTTACTGATTAAAATTGATACATGATCACAAATCAATATCTAAGGGATTTCTAGATTTTTCAATATTGATTATACAAGTCAAAATCTTCAAGTGCTTCGAAGAATTTTTAGTAATTGTACTCTTTGCAGATTGTGTGTTGCACTTCAAACCCAAAATGTCTAAAAAAATCCCAGTGTGATTGAGTGATTCCTCGCATGTTCTTCAACTTATCATTTTCATTATTACATTTTTGATCTTCTTACACCTCCGAAACACAAGACCAGACCCTATTAACCTTTGTTGTATTCTTAGAGATCCTATTTTGAAGCCCAAGCCAATTCACTCTTAGCATCACAAACTGCAAGACTAAGTAACTTTGACAATCCTGTTTAAAACCCATAGTTGCCCAAAACTTTGCATTCTCTTGCCTTAATGTAAACCATAAAATCAACCCTCATGCACCCATTAAAACGCTGAAACTTCTTAGTTTCAACAACCTTCAAAGGCGTACATTAAATAATATGCTACCTAAATAAATCCCTGCATCGCTTTCTTACAATTTTGCAATGAAAGGTTGTAGGAGAGTGTTCATCACACTTGTCCTATATATCTACTAAATTTAACATCAAAATAATACTCTCTAATCCATGCTTGCATCAAATAAATGTCAAGAAATTCCTAATTTCTCACCTATAAGGCAACATTAAACCATTAAAATGATTGTAACAGACTTGTTCATATACATGTCCACAAACGTGATAAAAACAAGCTTTCCCTCATGAGACTCAAGGTTATGCTAAGAAGGATCCTAAGTCAGATTTAAGCATATTCAAAGCACAAGAACATTTTGTTGTTCAGGTAGGTTTCAATTAATTTAAGGGACCTAAAGATTTCCAGGTCATGAACCAACTCCCAGAACCTGTATGAACCTGTTAAAGATAATCTTTCATTACAACCGCACTTTAATATACTCCTTTCCTTTAAATCACTTGTTATATCTTCTAACAATCTATTAACAATTCAAGATTGCTATGAACTCCCAACACTTCTGTGAGCCCATAAAGCAAGGAAATTTATTGCCAAGAGAAATTACGAAAGAAAAAGGATCCAACATCTTTCCTCTTAAAAGCTATAGTGGATGCAAGCTGGGATTGGATTAGGCATTGACTTATCTGTATTGTTTAATTATTCATTGAAACAAAAGCCCATGAATTTGAAAAAACTAATCTGTAGTAAAACTGGGGGCTAAGTGGATTCATAACCTACAACAGAGCAAGAACCTTGTTTAATACTTTGTATACTTGAAACCTAAGGCATCTCCAATTCTTGACTCAAAACCTGTATCAAATTTAAATTTGGATAAAAATCACTTAAAAAATCTCTCCACTCAAACTAATATCAATATGAGTTTTACCCATTGTTTTGTCCTAATCAAGGGAAGACTATGCTCTTCCCTCGAGTCTGACTCCATACTTGTGTAGAACGGGTACGCAAACTAGTTGTAGATGGTGCAGCCTGGGTAGTAGCTTCATTTGTAGATGGTGCAGCTTGTGTAGTTAGTTGCATTTGTAGATGGTAAAGCATGAGTAGTAGTTGGATACATAGAGCATTTGTAGATGGTACACTTTGAGCAGATGGAGTTAAGTTAGATGGCATGGCATCATACAAGTCAAAACCTACAAGCAAAACTTATAAGTAAAAATTACAAGCCAAAAAAAAAAAAAAAAAAAAAAACTCTGTTTATACTATCATATGGGATTGGATTAATTATCTCAAGTCCAAAACTCCTTGCCTTTTCCTAAAAAAAACAAACAAAAAAATGACAACAATAAAAAAAATCATTCTCGTATGACCAATTTCAAATTGTTTATCAATTCCTACCCTTTTTCCAAACAAATAATTAAAAACCAAGAGGCTAAATTAGCAGAAGCATCAACAGTACTCTTTCTTTTCTTTTCTTTTGTGTTTTTTTTTTGAACAAAGCATCAATATTACTCTCAGAGAAGAAGATACAATTTTGTTCTTTACTTTACTTATCATGATGCCACTACCCATTTTCTTCACTTTTCCCTTTTTCTACCTCTAAACCTTTTCACATGCTCATTCAAAAACCCTTCAACAATAAAAAGTCTCAATTGGAGATGATGTGGACACAATGAAATCATTTTCGAACACTCTAAAATACACAGGAAAATGAAGATAAAAAATTCAATTTATTCAATATTATAAATTAATTCATTGTGCAAGGAAACTAATCAATCACAAACACAAACAGTATTGGACAAAGTCACCATTCAATTAACGTATATAAGCACATTTACTAAAGAGAGAGTTATATGAAACTTTTGTATTAGAAAATCTCAGATTTCAATTTTGAAGCACTCTGAAATACACAGAAAAATATCAAAAATTCAATTTATTCAATATTATAAATCAATTCATAGTGCAACAATCAATCACTAACACAAAGGACAAACTCACCATTCAATTAACATATATATATATATATATATGTATTTAAAACTTTAGTATTAGGAAATCTCAAATCCACTGATTTCAATTCATAGTGTAACAAAACTAATCAAACACTGCCACAAACAGTATCAAACAAACTCACCATTCAATTAACATATACACATACAATACATAAATATATGTATGTATACGAAAGAGAGAGTAATTCGAAACTTTAGTATTAAGAAAACTCAAATCCACCTTCCATTGAATGAAAGTCACATTCAAACCAATAATCTAGAGAGAGAGAGAGAGAAAAGAGGGTAGCGACTCAAACAGAGGGTCGCGATCTGCTGCCGCCCAGCGTTGCTCTGCCGTTTGCATTCGGCGATACGAGAGATGGAGAAGGAATACATTTAAAATATTAGAGATAAAGAAAAGAAGAGGGCAGCGATCCAAACAGAGTATAGCGATCCCGGTTTTCCTTAATTTGGTTGTTGTATTCCGGACTTAGGTTCTGTGATGTTGGTTGTTGCTTATATCTTGTTTCCGTCCTTCAATTCTTTGTGTATGAGTTTTAGAATGTGTTGGGCAGGTTTGTTACAGGTTGATAGTGAGTTTGAATCTATAGTTGATGCCCAGAATTTTGTTCCTTCGCTCGAGCGAGGCTTTTGTCGCTCGAGCGAGCTTTGTGTTTTAGATCCTTCACTCGAGCCAGGGTTCTTTCGCTCGAGCGAGAGTTGGGTGATGTGTCTGGTGGCTCGAGCGAGAAGTCTTGCACTCAAGCCTGCGACTGCGTCTGGTTCTGGACCTAAGAGTTGCATTTCTTGGCTCGAGTGAGCTTTCCTTCACTCGAGCGAGCGAGCTGTATGTTTTGGGTTTTTCGCTCGAGCGTGCTTCTGTTGCAGACCTGAAGCTTCGAATTTTTGGCCCCAGCGAGGCTTTCTACGCTCGAGCGAGTTATTTTGTGTCTGGTCGCTCGAGCGACACCTTCGCTCGAGCGAGCCTCTGTTATATCAGTACGCAGCAGCCGTCCCTTCATCACTTTTTGATTTCCTTTTCTCCCTCAAACCCTAGATCCGACCTCTCTCTCTCTCTATACATTTCTCTCTAGGGTTTCATCTAGTTCTAGTGGTCTTCTACCTTAGTCCCTTTGGAAGAAAGGTAGAGCTTCGCGAGGCCTTCACTTTAATCTGAAAAGTTGTGGGTTTGGATCACTTTGACTTTCACCTCTCTTCTCCTTTGAGCTCCGAAAATTAAGGTAGGGATATCCTACTCCATCTTATGGGCTTTGCATAAATATTAGTCATTTTGATTAGTTGATGTTGTTGGGTAATTTTGGGAAAGTTAGGGAGAGACTTTGGAAAATGGAATTATTGTTGTCAAATTGATGAAATTGAACCTTAGGGTTGATATTGAGAAAATGGGAGAAAAATGCCCTAATTATGTTGAATAATTAATTTGAATAATTAATTTAGGGAAATGTGAAATTGAGTTGAGAATAATGAAATTGAGAAATTATGGGAGTAAATGGTATAGTTGGATAATTTAATCACTCACCTATAAAAATGTCAATTTTTCTGTGTGATAAATTTATTATCTGTTTAGAGATAACTGCTTTGGGCTATCGGTGGAGGATAGTCTTGATTGTTGTAAACACTGTATGTTGATTAGGGAAAACTGAAACTAATCGAACGTGTTATGTCATTAAATGTGACGGTTGGAATAATACAGCAAATATGTGTATTGATTGATCATTGTACGAGATAAAGTGCTTAAATACATTATATATGTATATTTGTTTGGGAGGAGATAGGGGATGTACTCCAGTGTGTGCGAGGAGATAGGGGATGTACTCCACACACATATGTGTTCATATACTTTAACACATTATTTATGTATCTTTGTTTGGGAGGAGATAGGGGATGTACTCCATACGTGTTCATATACTTTAACACCTTATTTATGTATCTTTGTTTGGGAGGAGATAGGGGATGTACTCCATATGTGTTCATATACTTTAACACATTATTTATGTATCTTTGTTTGGGAGGAGTTAAGGGATGTACTCAAAAGGTGATTATATGTTTAAGTGCATTGTATAAGTACCATTATTTGCGAGAAGATGGGAAATGTACTCCATAGACAATTAAGTTGGCCGGAGTGTCCGGGGTAGAAGTCCCGCAACCTTATAAATTGAGGTGCAGGAATGAAGTTGTCAATTGAGGTATTAATTACGTGAGATGTAGGCTCATTTTGAATTGAGGGTAACGGAGGTGTTATAAGTCGAGTGGTAGTCTCACTTAAATCGTTTGGGTGAGATAATGAACTATATCTAGGAATTGAATTGGATAAATAAGGGAGCTGGATGGAAACATGGAGGTAATTGTTGTTGGGCTATGAGAAGGGTGTGAATTTGTTTACACGTGTTAATCACTTGTTGAATGATAATATTTTAGTTATTTCTCATATTGGGTTTAGTATATCTCTACTGGGCCTTGGCTCACCCTACTTGGGACACCATTTTCAGGTACTGGAGACGTGCCAAGTTCAAGATCTTTGCTTAGGAGGTCTTCGGAATTGAAGACTCGGTTTTGTTATTTGTTTTATTGATTTTATGTAAATGCAAGTCGAGGGCTTTACCTGTAAAAGAGTTAGAACTCTTCTTTTGTGTAATCAAGTAACAACTTGGAAAGATGTAAGCCACAAGGGCATTCTATTATTTTTGTAAACATTTGTAACTTATATGAAATACTCTTTTGTAATATGAACTCTGATGTATGTATGGAAATGTGATCTATCTATTATGTATATAGAACTGTTGGGTATTGGAATTATGTATTATTTTGAGGGCGTTACACAGAGGGTCACCCAGCGCCGTTGTGCCTTTTGCAGTCGGCGACGTGAGAGAGCAAGAGGGAGAGGGAGAGAGAGAAGAAGAAGAGCATACCCATGCTGTGCCGTTTCTGATGGACTGAGAAAATGAAATGGAGAAATGATGGTCAATTGCTTCTTTATTCCCCCAAAATATTTAGACAACTATTTTTGGTAATAAAAAATTAGGGCAAAGACAAATAATTTATTAATGACTAAATTAATTTTGGTTGCCATAAATATTATTTAGATTTTTGGTGACCAAGTAATGTTTGTCGCCAAACAAATACAATTGGCAACTAAAATTTCCGTTGCCATAAATTAATTTGGTCGCCAAAATTTTTTTAGCTTTCTCGCACAGAATTTTCACTTGGTCCCAAACTCAACAGTGACCAAAAAATTAAATTCGTCACCAAAAGTTTAGCTTTTAGAGACCATAAATATTCTGTTGCCAATTATGTATCTTTCGTGACTAAAATTTGTTTGGTTACTAAAAAACATTGCAAAAAATGCTTTTTGTTGTAATGCGCCCACGGGTAGCAGGATTTTCACTAAACTGAATAAAGAATTTACGGGAGTGGAGATGGTTGCGCAACAGCGGCTGCTGTGCGGCAAAATGGGCCTATTTTAATAATCCGAACGGTTCACATTTTAGAATACATTAAGTAGAAGATGCTTGCAAAAAATCAAGTTAATCGAATATAGTTTACCTATTCATCCACTTACATTTGTATTCATTTTAATTCTTTAAATCACAATTATTATTTATTTTTGTATATACAAATGTGAGTGGATGAATGGGTAAATGATAACCGATTAACTTTATTTTTGGCAAACATCTTCTACTTGATGTATTCTAAAATGTGAACGGTTCGGATTATCAAAATGGACCCCGAAATAGGCCCATTTTGCCGCACAGTAGCCGCTGCTACGCAGCCCGCATAGCAGGATCTCCACTTCCAGAATTTACAAGGCTGTTTCTCTCTCTCAACCTCACCTCACCTCACCTCACCTCACCTCACCTCACTCACTCTCTTTCTACCACTCTTGGTAAAGATTTGATACTCTTTACTTTACTTTGTTAGAATGTTTTGAAAAAATTTGGGTTAAAACAGAATTTTGTCTTAACTTTGGTCTATTATTTAGGTGGGACTCGTGTGCCAAATTTGGCGGATCAAAGTGGTAACGCGTTCTATGTCACGTTGTGATTCACGTGATATATTTGGTTGCTTAAAACCATTATCAGGTGAATGGGAAATTGAAGCCAAAGTGTGCTCCATGAAAATGGAGTTTTTTGATGGAAAATCCTTAAAGGTTTGAATAATGGCTTGTCTCACATTGATTTGGTGGGAAACTTTGAGTGGGTTTATAAGGTTTGGGTTTGGAACTTGGGGTAAGCCCCAAGGGGCACCCAAGTTTTGTAGAGAGGGAGGTTATGGGTAAAATGGGCTAAACTCATTGGATCCAAACATCACCAAACGCGCAGGAGAGCTGGGCCTGGGCTTGGGCGGCCCAATAGAAATCTTTTTGGGCAAAAAACATTTGAATTTAATTTTATTTTTTGGTAAAATAAAATTTTTGTCCAGAATTCAAATTAATTCTGGAAATAATCTGTTCCGATTTTTTCCTACATCCAAACAGGTCCCTACGGTTTTTATCTGTTAAAAATTTGAACCCAATAGATTTGTATCTATTTATTCAAACTGAACAGGTATCATACCTGTTCAAACAGGTTTTGCACCTGTTTAATTCAAATCTAACAGCCATATATTTTTCTATAAATAGACAAGTCTCTCATTTGTTTCTTTTACTGAATTTTCGTCCTTATATCTGCTACTGCTCTCTGCATTTTGCTGCATCTAAATTTCTGTGAGGAAGAGTATAAACACTTAGTGTGTTCGTTGTACGAATAAATTGTAGTGCTGCATTTATTCGTTGATTGATCATTTTATCCTGGCAGATAGAGGTTCATATTCTAAAAGCACCGTGGAGAGGACGAATCTGTCTTAAGGATACAGTGTCTAACACTGAACTTGATCAAAATATTGTACAAGAAATTAATCAAGTAAGTTAATTCTTTTTCTGTTTATATTATTTTTTATTTAAATTAGATTTTGATTTTGTTTTTGTAACAAAATAAAAATCTATTTTTATTTATTATTTTTATTTATTGGTTTGATTTTTGTAATCAAACATTCTCTCTCATTTCCTTTTTCTCTTGTATTCTGTTTGTTGTTTAGTACCCAAACATAATTAATTTATTTAAATGCAGTGAAGATTGTCCAACATACTTCTCACTCACTTGATTCTCTCTCTTTGAATTCTTATTTATAAAACAAAATTTTGGGGACAATTTGGTAACTTGGCCATGGTAACTTGCTTGCAAGTTGCTTCTACAGATGCATAGTGCATACGAGAAATTCTATTTCCACCCGTAATTACCTCAGTACACACACTTAATGAAATATTATTTTAATGACAATTATATCCTAAATTAAAATAACCATAATCGATATCCACCAACACCCACAATATTATATAAAAATATTATCTATACACATCTTTTAAAAATAAAAAAATCTCAATGTAAACCTTTTAAATAAACAAAAAAACTAAACCCTAATTTATGTTCATGTCATCTCCCAATGAAATGAATAATAAAAACATCAATCAGAAAAACCACAAATTGAAACATCTAAGTGCCGTTTGGTAACACTTACATTTACAGTTTATATTTACAAAAATTTAAAAAACTCAAATAAAAACTTGTTTGGTAAATTTTTGATTTATAAATCAATGGTCTCAGTTTATAAATTTAGCCAACAAATGTAAACTCAAAAAATGTGTTTCTGTTTTGAGTTTTGAGTTTTTTTTTTTTTTACTACCCAATACTAGCCACCACTCGTCACCATTTTCTACCACCGTCTTCCGCCACCACCACCCACCCCCCATCACCACTTGCCACCACTACTCATCACCCACCTGCCACCACACCTGCTACCCGCACCACCACCCACCTGCCACCCACCAGCCACCACCCATCTGCACCCACTTGCCACCACAGCTACCCCCGCCGCACACCACCACCATCTATCACCCGGCCACTTTCATCGCCCGCTACCACCACCGCACACCACTCATCATCCACCTGCACCACCATCCACCACAAGCCACCACCAGCCACTTGCCACCCACCCACACACCACTACCACCCACCACCCACCTGCCACCCACCCACCCACCACCACCTACCACCGCAACTACCATCTATCCACCTGCTGCCACCACCACCCGTCACTTACCGTCATCACCACCATCACCACCACCCACCTGCCACTACCACCACCACCACCAACCACCCACTCGCCACTACCCACCACCCGCCACCGTCCCACCCACCCACCGCCACCACCCACCACCATCCGTCATCTACCACCTACCTGCCACAAACCATCCACCCACCCGTCACCGCTTTCCACCATTGTCTTCCGCCGCCACCACCGCCACTTGCCACCGCTTTCCACCACCGTCTTCTGCCACCACCACCCATCCACCCGCCACTTGCCACCACTTTCCACCATCGTCTTCTGTCACCATCACCCACCACCTGCCACCATTTTCCACCACCGTCTTCCGCCGCCACCACTTGTCACCACCCACCACCCGCCACCACTTGCCATTTCTCACTCTTTTTTATATTTTTAAATTTTTTTAAGCATTTTGTCTAAACCAAACGCGTTTGTAGTTTATGTTTTTCTAAAAATAAACAAAAATCAATTTATAAAAATTTTGTAATTATAAACTGAAAACGTAAACGTTATCAAACAGGCCCCTAACTACTGATGGTCATGGAGCATACCAGAAGACTCTTTGGTTGCTCCTGCCCCGTTTTCACATTTACAGAAATGGTGATCTAATTAATCCACATCTGGCATGCATCCAAATCTTTGTGACCAAAAGTGTACACAGATTGGGCCCAAAGACAAGGTTGGGACTTTGACCTCTGGAAACCATGCACCACAAAGCAGTACATCTTCAATGGAGGATTTTATCTATGAATCTGAAAGCAAGTCATTCAACAAGTGTGTAGAAATGAGAGTTGAATGGTATGTGTACAATGGTTATTAATAAAGGGTATAATTGTAATTTTTAGTGTGTGGATTGAGAAAATTAATTAATAATTAAATTAATAAGTGCGTATACTGAGAAAAGATGTGTACTGAGGTAGTTAAGTATGTGGAAATAGAATTTTTCAGTGCATAGAACTTAGCAAGTGTCTAAAATGCAACTTGTACAGTTGCCCTTCTAGAATCTGAGCTAACTCACTGAGTTAACACAATTGAGTTAACTCTATGCAATAAAATTATTGCCCAAAGGCCATAAAATAATCAAAGACTACGATCAAGAAAAACTTTATTGTTCAAAGGCACTTAATAATAAAAACTATAACTAACACCAAAATTTTAGTTACAAGAGTAAAAGAAGAAATTTTGATTTTACATTAAAAAATTACAATATAAAAAAGTTTAAAAAATATTTAAAAATAAAGGCGGCCACCAAATGTGGCCTTGTCCAGCATAGACTCATTTAAAGAAAACCTAACAAAATGCTTAGATATCCAATTTCACCATAGTCAGTCGAGCATAGACTTCATTTAAAGAACACCTAACAAAATGCTTTATATCCAATTTCACCATAATGCTAGGTAACTGTCTTTTGATTTTATAATGAACTTTTATCCTATATTGAAAAAAAAAAAAAAAAAAAAAAATCACCATAGTCAATCAACCAATTAAGTTTGAAAAGATCTTAGTATGACTAAAATTTAATTATACAAAAATTAAGAATATAATACTATTACGTTGAGAGTACATTTTTAAAAAAAAAAAAAAAAAAAAAAAAAAATCAATCATACAAAAAATGACTCAAAAAAATAATATATATATTATATATATATCAGTCAATGTCGTTTATAGTGATGTAATTTTCACTTGAAACATGCAAGGAATTTGGATTATAGATTTAGGTAGTAATTTAAAAGAAAAAAAATAAATAAAATATAATTATATTCACTTATTTTTAAATAATTATTGTTTGTAAAATAACATATTATTTTATGTTTGAACATGCCGTAATCATATTGTAAATAATGATAAATTTTATAAAAATTATGATTCTAATCAAATCACATCACATTTTTATGGATTAGTTTGATTTGATTTCAAAATTATCATTCGAGTTGATTTAAACTTTTATGAAACTGTAACAATGATTTGGTTTTAGTTTATTTATAAGGAATATCCTATGATGTGCACCCCTAATATCAATTATAAAATTCGTAATCTCGTCATAAATTGGCGTGATAAAATATTTAAAATTTTATAGTTGATGTTGCAAATGTTTGTGACGAAATTATATATTTTGTGATTAATGTTATAAAATTTTATAGTAAAGTTACACATTTTGTTGTGAAGTGCATATGGTATGCACTCCTAAAGGATTGCACACCATAGCATTTTCCTATTTATAGAACCGAGCCGTATGACTTATTTAATAATTTATTAACTTTTTACGAAAATATATATAAAAAAATAAAGAATATTGTGACAACTTATAATAAGGCCTCGTTTGGGAACATGTTTTTTTAGTAACTTTTTGGCTAAAATATGATGTAAAAAAAATTAGTATGTTTGGGATGACTTTTTAGTTTTTTATGAAAAGATGTACAAAAAGTAGAGAGAAGAGGAAATCTTTGGCTTTTTGGTATAGGTTGTTGGCTTTTTGATTTTTTTTAATGATTTTTTAACTTTTAAGCTAAAAGGTGATGTTGCCAAACGAGGCCTAAAGAGGTTAATAAGCAGTTTATTTAGCTGGTAAGTTTACTAGTTGTTGTCTTTTGGACTATAGGCTTCTTGCTTTCATTTGTCCTTCAGGGATTTCCGCTGAGCTCCATTGTATTTTTTTTTCTCTCTCTCTCTTCTTTTTTGTGTGTGTGTGTGTGGTGTGTGTGTGGGGAGGGGGGGGGGGGGGGGGGGGGTAATAATATATTCACTCACCAAACATGAAGAATAAGAAAGAAACAAAAAAAAAAGTAATCTTAATTGATTTTTCCTTGCTATGCATTGTCGAAAGTTTCATGTAGACTGGTAAACGCCCACCGCCAGTATAAAATGATAACCATTGATCCATGTGTGTGGAAGCGATGGGAGTGGTAGAAGAAGAAGTAGAAGTAGAAGTAGAAGTGGAAGTTAAAGTTAGCATGATTCAATTTGATTCTATTTAAAAAATAAAAATAAAAAATTTAAACCCAAACTGTTGCTTAAGAGTAGATTTGTAACTAAGTCAAATCATAAAAATGATAAAACTAAACTGGACTGAACCATTTGATGTTGGAAATGGTTATAAAATTCTAGGTAAAACTAAATTTTTTTCCTAAGTTTGGTCTATTTTTTAGGTGGGCCCCGAGCGTCAATTTTCGCGGGTCAAAGTGATAACGCGTTCTATGCCGCATTGTGATTCACGTGGTATATTTGGTTGCTCAAAACCATTATCGAGTGAATGGGAAATTGAAACCAAAGTATGCTCCATGGAAATGGAGTTTTGCTGAAAAATCTTTAAAGGTTTGAATAAGGCTTGTCCCACATTGATTTGGTGGGAAGTTTTGAATGGGTTTATAAGGCAAGGGATTGGAACTCAAGGTGTGTCCCAAGGGGTACCCAAGTGTTTTAGAGAGAGAGGTTATGAATAAAATGGGCTAGACCCATTGGACCCAAAAATCACCACCTGCACCCAAGCCGCGCCCGACCGACCATCTTTTTGAGCCAAAAACATTTGAATCTGGTTTTACTGTACACCCAAACAGGGCCCTTCCCGTTTTTTATCTGTTTGAATCTTTGAACCCAACAGATTTAAATCTGTTTAAATTCAAAACCAAACAGGTTTCATACCTATTCAAACAGGTTTGCACCTGTTTAATTCAAAACCTGCAGCCACCACTACATCTATAAATAGGACAGCCCTCATTTGATGTTTGGACATTCAGAATTTTCGTCCTTAAGAGCTCTGCAAATTTTTTTTTCATTTAGTTGCATTATTTTCTTGTAAGAAAGAGTGTAAACACTTAGTGTGTTCGTAAGGCAAACAATTTGTAGTGCTGCTATTGTTTGTAGTAGATCATTTCATCTGGGAGATAGACGTCCAATTCTGAAAGCACCGTGGAGAGGACGAATCTGTCTTAAGGACACAGTGTCAAACACTGGACTTGATCAGAATAATATTCAAGAAATTAATCAAGTAAGTTATTTATTATTTTCTGTTATTATTTATTTAATCAGATTTTAATTTTGTTTTTGTAACAAAATAAAATCTGTTTTTATTTATTTATTTTTTATTTCGAGTTTGATTTTTGTAATCAAACAAATTCTCTCATTTCTTTATTTCTTTATATTCTAGTTGTTGTTAGTACACAACAGAATTAATCTTTAAATACAGTGAAGATTGTCCAACAATCTTAAGACAGAATTTTTTGGTATCTTCATTGTATTTAATTTTCTGTGATTTCATAAAGACATATTCTGGTTGGAAAAACAAATAGTGTTTATGCTATTTGACAGATAGTAGTAATATACTGTCTCTTTTCTTTGACAACTAGTAGTAATATACTGGTGTCATTAACAATTGCAGAATATTAATTTGTGTTACAGAAAATTATTGTGGTATTTTATTTTTCTAGTTTTAGTAACAAGGAAAATAAAATTATTTTTGTTATAATTTATTTTCTGGTTTTAGTAACTAGAAAATTAATTTGTGTTTTAATTTTTTCTGATTTTTGTAATCAGAGATTATGGCTACTAACTGAAACTGCATCTGGTAGTGGTACTCCGATTGTTACACCAACATCGGTCCCTATCCAGAACCATGTTCATGTACCAATCAATCATGGAGAAAAATCGGAAAAATTTAACGGTACCGAGTTTAAGAGATGGCAGCAGAAGATGCTGTTCTATCTTACAACTCTTAATTTGGCCCGGTTTCTCCATGAAGAGGCTCCAGCACTTAAAGAGGGTGAAAGTGATCGGCAAGTTGTTGCCGCTGTAGATGCTTGGAAACATTCAGATTTCCTGTGCAGAAACTACATCCTCAATGGCCTTGACAACATGCTGTATAATGTTTACAGTCCTCTGAAGTCAGCAAAAGAATTGTGGGATTCTTTGGAGAAGAAATACAAGACAGGATGCCGGCACAAAGAAATTTGTCGTCGGTAAATTTCTGGATTTTGTTATGGTAGACTCCCAAACGGTAATATCTCAAGTTCAAAGTTTTCAATAATTTTGCATGATATTCATTCAGAAGGTATGTCTCTTAGCGAGTCTTTCCAAGTCGCTGCTTTGGTGGAAAAGTTACCACCGGCTTGGAAAGATTTCAAAAATTATTTAAAACATAAACGCAAAGAGATGACCATGGATGAGTTATTGTAAGATTAAGAATTGAGGAAGATAACCGAAAGGCTGAAAAGAGGAATGGGAAAAATCCCATTGAGTCCAAGGCTAATGTGGTTGAACAAGTTCAAACCACATAACAAAAAGAGGAAGTTTACTGGAGATGGTCCTAAACAAGGCAATGGCAACAAGAAGTTCAAAGGAAAATGCTATAACTGTGGCAAGACTGGACATCGAGCTTCTGACTGCCGCCCCTAAGAAGGATCATGGAAGTACAAGTAAGAAGACACCAATCAGGCCAATGTAACAGAATTGGATTACATCTCTGACGGAGTGAATGACATCAACCTCTCTGCTGTGGTGTCTGAGGCTAACTTGGTTGGAAATCCCAAAGAGTGGTGGGTTGACACTGGAGCAACTCGTCACATATGTGCGGACAAGAAGATGTTCACTACCTACAATGAGGCTGCAAATGGTGAACAACTTTTCATGGGAAATTCTTCTACTTCTACTGTGGCTGGACAAGGAAAGTGATCTTGAAGATGACATCAGGGAAAGAACTGACCCTCAACAACGTACTGCATGTACCTGACATCCGGAAGAATTTAGTTTCTGGTTCTTTGTTAAGTAAAAATGGTTTTAGGCTTGTTTTTGAGTCTGATAAATTTGTATTAACAAAGAGTGGTATGTATGTTGGTAAAGGATACATGAGTGATGGTCTCTTTAAACTAAATGTAATGACAGTTGTACCAAAAGTTGCTATGAATGAGAATAACACATCTTTTGCTTATATTCTTGAGTCGAATTTATGGCATGGTAGATTAGGTCATGTAAATTTGATGCTTTGCGTAGATTAATTGGTTTAGATTATATACCAAAGTTTGAAATTAATCCTAATCATAAATGTGAAGTTTGTGTAGAAGGAAACTAACTAAGGCTCCATTTAAAGTTGAAAGGAAAACCGAACCTCTAGAATTAATTCATACTGATGTATGTGATCTAAAATTTATTCAAACTAGAGGAGGCAAAAAGTATTTCATAACATTTATCGATGATTGCACAAGATATTGTTATGTTTATTTACTTAGAAGTAAAGATGAAGCCTTAGAAATGTTTAAACTCTACAAAACAGAAGTTGAAAATCAACTTGGTAAAACCATTAAAATGGTTAGAAGTGATAGGGGTGGTGAATATGATGCACCATTAAATGAATTTTGTGCACAACATGGCATTATTCACCAAACTACAGCCCTTATTCTCCACAGCAAAATGGAATTGCTGAAAGGAAGAATAGAACCCTAAAAGAAATGATGAATGCCATGTTACTAAGTTCAGGTTTACCACAGAACTTGTGGGGGGAAGCAATATTGTCTGCTAATTATGTTCTTAATAGAATACCCCACAAGAAAACCAACAGCACTCCTTATGAATTGTGGAAAGGTCGACCACCTTCCTACAAATACTTAAAAGTGTGGGGGTGTTTGGCAAAAGTTGAAGTTCCTGTTCCTAAAAAGACTAAGATTGGACCAAAAACAGTAGATTGTGTGTTTATTGGTTATGCTCAGAATAGTAGTGCATATCGGTTTCTGACTTATAAATCAGAAATACCTGATATAAATGTGAACACTATTATAGAGTCAAGGAATGCTGTGTTTTTTGAACATGTCTTTCCTTACAAGAAAGGACAGGAATTAAGTTCACAGAAAAGAACTTATGATTGTACACAAAGTCAAGAGACTAATGACAATCAAACACAAGAGACTAGTAATGGTCTCAACCAACAGGATTTAACTGATGATGAACCAAGAAGAAGTAAGAGAGCGAGAACATCAAAATCCTTTGGTCCAGATTTTCTGACATACTTTGAGAAAATGAACCTCAAAGCTTTAAGGCAGCAATGACAGGTCCTGAAGCACCTTTGTGGAAAGAGGCTGTTAATAATGAAATTGAATCCATTATGCAAAATCATACTTGGGAATTGGTGGATCTTCCACCAGGTTCTAAACCTCTTGGATATAAATGGATATTCAAGAGAAAAATGAAAGCAGATGGTTCAATTGACAAGTATAAAGCAAGACTTGTAGTTAAAGGTTACAGACAAAAGGAAGGTCTGGACTATTTTGACACATATTCCCCTGTGACAAGAATAACATCCATTCGCATGCTTATTCTATAGCAGCGTTGTTTAATTTAGAAATACATCAAATGGATGTTAAACAGCTTTCTTAAACGGTGATCTAAATGAAGAGATCTATATGGAGCAACCCGAAGGGTTTGTAGTATCAGGGCAAGAAAAGAAAGTTTGTCGACTTGTAAAATCCCTTTATGGATTAAAACAAGCACCTAAGCAATGGCATGAAAAATTTGATCATGCAATGCTTACTAATGGGTTTAAGATAAACGAATGTGACAAATGCGTCTATGTTAAAAACACTGACCAAGGATATGTCATAGTTTGTCTTTATGTGGATGACATGCTTATCATTGGAAGCAGTCAAAACATGATCAAATCAACTAAGCAAATGCTTAACAAAAGATTTGATATGAAAGATATGGGGGTCGCAGATGTTATATTAGGAATGAAAATTACTAAAACATCTGACGGATATGCATTATCTCAATCTCATTATATTGAGAAAATTCTTGATAAATTTATCAAGGATGATTTGAATTTAGCTAGAACACCTGTAGACATCAGTCTTTATTTATCAAAAATAAAGGTGATGCAGTGTCTCAGTTAAAATACTCCCAAATCATTGGAAGCCTAATGTACCTAATGAATTGTACTCGTCCTGATATAGCTTATGCTATCAGTAAATTGAGTAGGTACACTAGTAACCCCGGAGAAGACCATTGGAAAGCGATCATTCGGGTTCTTAGATATCTAAGATTCACCCGTGATCATGGTTTGAACTTTACTCGATATCCAGCAGTACTTGAAGGTTATTGTGATGCAATTGGATATCGGATACTAAAGATTCAAAATCCAAGTGGATATGTCTTTACTCTGGAGGCGCTGCTGTTTCTTGGAAATCCACGAAACAAACTTGCATCGCACGATCCACAATGGAATCCGAGTTCATTGCTTTAGACAAAGCAGGAGAAGAAGCAGAATGGCTTCGTCACTTCTTAGAAGACATTCCAATGTGGCCAAAACCTGTGCCAGCTATTTGCATTCATTGTGATAGTCAATCTGCAATAGGCAGGGCACAGAATCATATGTATAACGGTAAGTCACGACATATTCGTCGTCGACATAATACCGTAAGGCAATTGTTGTCAAACGGAATAATCTCAATAGATTATATAAAATCTAAAGAGAATATTGCGGATCCGTTAACAAAAGGTTTGACAAAAGAGCTAGTGTATAGTTCATCGAAGGGGATGGGATTAAAGCCTATTACATAAGAGTCGTCATAATGGTAACCCTACTTATATGACTGGAGATCCCAAGAACTAAGTTCAAAGGGACAACTAAGTTATGTATGGCTCGCCAGAAATCACCAAGGGATTAAAATTCCTTACCCATTCCTATGGTGAGAGTGATATCTGCAACATATGTTGTATGCAGGGGTATAAGGATAAGCTTTGCTTTTAATGATTACTTATATCTTGATTAAGGCATAAAATCAAGACGAGTATAAGGAGATACTCACAATAAGAATCACCTATATGAGTGTTGAACTGGGGCCGGTTCTATGAGAATGAAAGAGGCTACATTCTCTAGAAACACTCATGAAAACCAGGAGCGTTCAAGGCCAAAATGAACACAACAGTGAGAACCACGATGTGTTAGAAGATATTTTGTGTGAAATCTATTGTCTTGGCTTACACAAAACGGCTGAACAATTCAAGGCATCGCGTCCATTGGTTAGCCAGTAAGTCCGATAGGTTATCACTAGGGAAGGTTCAAGGCCGAAAACTACCTATCCTGATGCAAGATATTTTCGACTTATACTCTTTCGATAAAGTCTGCATATTGTTGCATTTCCGTTGTCATCAAATTCCATTCATGTGGGGGATTGTTGGAAATGGTTATAAAATTCTGGGTAAAACCAGAATTTTTTCCTAAGTTTGGTCTAATTTTTAGGTGGGCCCCGTGCATCGATTTACACGGGTCAAAGTGGTAACGCGTTCTATGCCGCGTTGTGATTCACGTGGTATATTTGGTTGCTCAAAACCATTACCGAGTGAATGGGAAATTGAAGCCAAAGTGCTCCATGGAAATGGAGTTTTGGTGGAAATTCCTTAAAGGTTTGAATAAGGCTTGTCCCACATTGATTTGGTGGGAGTTTTGAAAGGGTTTATAAGGCATGGGTTTGGTACTTGGGGTGTGCCCCAAGGGGTACCCAAGTGTTTTAGAGGGAGAGGTTATGGGCAAAATGGGCTAGACCCATTGGACCAAAAATCACACACGCGCGGCCGCCGCCGTCCGGTCGGGCTGGGCTGGGCTTGGGCGCGGGTGGTGAGGTTGGGTTGGGCTTGTTCGGCCCAATACTAATCTTTTTGGGCCAAAAACATTTGAATTTAATTCTTATTTTATTTTTTGGTAAAATAAAATTCAGAATTCAAATTAATTCCGGAATTAAACTGGTCCAGTTTTACTGTACACCCAAACAAGGCTCTTCCGTTTTTTATCTGTTTGAATCTTTGAACCCAACAGATTTAAATCTGTTTAAATTCAAAACCAAACAGGTTTCATACCTATTCAAATAGGTTTGCACCTGTTTAATTCAAAACCTGCAGCCACCACTACATCTATAAATAGGACAGCCCTCATTTGATGTTTGGACATTCAGAATTTTCGTCCTTAAGAGCTCTCCAAATTTATTCTTCATTTAGTTGCATTATTTTCTTGTAAGAAAGAGTGTAAACACTTAGTGTGTTCGTAAGGCAAACAATTTGTAGTGCTGCTATTGTTTGTAGTTGATCATTTCATCCTGGGAGATAGACGTCCACAATCTGAAAGCACCGTGGAGAGGACGAATCTGTCTTAAGGACACAGTGCCAAACACTGGACTTGATCAGAATAATATTCAAGATATTAATCAAGTAAGTTATTTATTTATTTTCGGTGTTATTATTATTTATTTAAATCAGATTTTAATTTTGTTTTTGTAACAAAACAAAATCTGTTTTTATTTATTTATTTTTATTTCTAGTTTGATTTTTGTAATCAAACAAATTCTCTCATTTCCTTTATTTCTTTTATATTCTAGTTGTTGTTAAGTACACAACAGAATTAATCTATTTAAATACAGTGAAGATTATCCAACATTTGAGACTCAATTATGTTAAGTCTGAAACAATAATTTTTTGTGATTTGTTATTGTTCACAATTTCCTCACAAAATATTACACCATATATCAAATATCAAGTAAAGTGGTTGTTTTTCATACATTAAGAGCATCTCTAAAGCTAAGAGGCAAAATGCCTTGTAAAAGTACACATAAAAGTATCAATTTTATTTTGCCTAACTAGTTTAGTTAGTCTACATTTTAATCATATTTTTTTATTTTAGCTAATCAATCAAACTAATATAACTATTTAAAATATATATATATATATATATATATATTATAAACATAGATAAATGAATAAATAATCTTTCTATGACATGCTGCATATATTGACATGACATTTGCAAATATTTTAAAAAAATATATGATTAAATTATTTTTAATATATATATACATATATATAATAAATTATTTAAAAAAATATTTCCAAACGATCATATGTTCAAATTGTAATATTTTCTTCCCTAGGTGATGTTTTGGCACAATACAATGATGCAAAGCCATTTTGACACAGTCTCAACCAAGATCAGGACACCCCTCAGGAAGACCATTCTAAACTATTGAGGTCATTCTCCAAAACATTTCCTAAGACAATCACCTTATGTAATATCGAAAAATGTTTTATGGCTCGAAAATCTTCCCCTCGAATGGCCCGAAAATATGAAACGACATCGTTTTGAGATTGAATTTTTTTTTCCCTTTTTTTTTTCCTTCTTACCTCAGACTAGTTCTATTCGAGCCCTTCATCCCTTCGAAATCCTCTCATCTCTGTCTACTCACTCTCTCCTCGCAAATCCTCTTATCTCTCTCTACTCACTCTCTCCTCGACCCCTTAATCTCTTCCAAATCCTCTCTTCCAGATCTTTAGCTACGGGTGTTGATTCGCATACGGCAGTGTCGACTAGCAGAAAAAAAGGTACCACAACCAAAAACTAGGGTTTGTGTTTCTATTTGATTGCTAAGAAAAAAATATTTGAAATTTGTGTTAGGGTTTTGGTTTTGGCTTGAATTTGTAGAACATGTTTTCTAGATTCCTCAATTATTGATTATTAGGGTTATGATTGTTTGTTAGGGTTTGGGCATTGTGGGTTTTGCCTTCAATTTCTATAATGGTCTTGATTATGGACTTGATTATACTTGATTTTGAATTTGATTTTGAATTTCTTGAATGGACTTTTACGGGTTGAATGGACTTGTTCATAGTTCAATACTAGACATGTTGAATTTCTTGAATTTCTATAATGGTCTTGATTATGGACTTGATTATACTTGATTTTGAATTTGATTTTGAATTTCTTGTTGAATTTCTTGAATGGACTTCTACGGATTGAATGGACTTGTTCATAGTTCAATACCAGAAATGTTGAACTTCTTGAATTTCTATAATGGTCTTGATTATACTTGATTTTGAATTTGATTTTTGAATTTCTTATTGAATTTGGGCATTATGGGATAGCAGTTAAGGTCTTGATTATGCTTATTTTTGTTTTTTGTTTACTGTTCTTGTCAAAATAACAAGTTTAGCTAAGCACAAGCAGTTATGAATTAGAAACAGTTCAATGTTGCCTTGAGTAAAAATCTATGGCTTAATCTAATATGTTTACTAATGTGTATATATATATATATTTATCTTCTATTGCAGCAAATGTTTTGAGTTTTTCAATAAGTTTTATTTTTCTTTTTCTGTTGCATATGAAAGTTTCCATGCATGTTTTTCTACCTAATTTTTTGGTCAACCAATTTACCCAATGGCCCTTGAACCCTAATCTCATTCTCAGCCCAGATATTCATCTAAAAGCTCATCTCTAAGGGTCTAGTTGATTGGTTGGATTATAGTATAAAATTGGAATTATTAATTCATAGGGCTGGCCCTCAGTTATTAGGGCCTAAGGCGAATTTTTTAAATTGGGTATGCTCAAGCTGTTCTAGCAATAATAACTATATATGTATCATGTCTCTGTTTTCCATTTTGTATGCAGATTACAAAATGGCTTCTTCCTCTAGTAACAATAGCAACATAAGATTGAAACCAAGATTTTGTGATTGTGGGAGAACAGCTGCCATACACATTGTCCGAACCAATCAGAATGGAAATAAAGGGCGTGTGTACTTTGTGTGTCCATCAAAATATGTAAGCAGTATGGAAATTTGTTTGGAAATTTGTTTGCAAATTTATTAGCCTGATTTGATTACACTACAAAAAATTGACTTTTTGCGATGGTAAAATACCGTCGCTAATACTCATAATGCCGTCGCTAATACTTTTTGCAACGGCAAAATGACTTTTTGCGACGGCAAGAGGGGGTCGCAAATGCAGGGGTTGCAAAAGAGTTTTTGCAACGGCATAGTGTCGTCGCTAATGTTTTGCGACGGCATTTTTGCCTTTTTGCGACGGCACTGTGCAGTCGCTAATAACGTTTGAAATTTCTTGACTTTTTTGCGACGGCATTATTTTACCGTCGCTAAAAATGTTATTTGAGACGGCAAAAAATACCATCGCTAATAGTCTTTTTTTTGCAACGGCAAAACACTGTTTTTGAGATGGTGTGGTGTCGTCGCAAAAAGTATTAAAAATATGAAAATTTCTATTTTTTGCGACAGTGTAATGCCGTTGCAAAAAGTATTAAAAAATAATAAAATTTCTATTTTAAATAATAAAATTTCTATTTTTTGCTACAGTATAATGCCATCGCAAAAAGTAAAACCTGTAACAAAATTAATAAAAATATTAAAATTTTCTATTTTTTGCGACGGTGTAATGCCGTCGCAAAAAAGAAAAAAATTCCTACGATAAAAATATTAAAAATATTAAAATTTCTCCATAATAATATAAAAATAACAATTTCTTCGTAATAAAATATTTTTCCATTCATATAATTACACATCAACAAAATTATCCCACTACATAATGTTCCATAATACATATATAATGTTTAAATACATGATTTTGTTCATAATTCAAAATAACATAAACCAAATTTCATTACTAAAATAATAAAACAAATTGCATTTAAATTCTCACTTTCATAAATAAAATTGAGGTCTAGACAGGATGAGCCATTTACTTTGGGACCCATATTTTACATGCTGAGTATTCAAGTCATTGTGAAGGCATTATGACACACAAACCCTCCTTGCCTAACTGTCACCCCCTGTCCGGCCATTGCACTGCAAAATTGTGGGTCTCCATGCCAAAAAACGCTTCAAGGACACCTAGAATATGAAAGGCAATTTGATCAGCTGCAGCTATAACCGTGGTGGCCTTGTATAGAAAATTTTCCCCAATTCGTGTCTCCACTGGCATGAGATCGCTGCAAAGAAAGAAAGGCATCAGAGAACACCAACATTTCCTTACCAAAAACTTCAAATCTTTTGCATCAATTCAAACTTTTGGATGAGTAGGTTTCTGAACACCTCACAGACCCATCAGAGAACACCCGCACCCAAAAGCGGAGAAAATAAAGTAATAATTCCAATGTTTTATAGCAATCAACATATTGAAACATAATATGCCAAGAAATCACGCACATGCATGTGTAACTATTAGAATAACAAGTAGAGAACAACTTCTCACCATATCAGGTCTAATAAATATACCAAGTAGAGAACAACTTCGCACTAGCAGAAAATTTTCTATTTCAAATTGAAACAAGAAAGGTAACCTGGATGAAGAACTACATTGTCATAAATAAATATACCAATCATGACAACCAGAAATTAACTATTGTGGGAAATCATAAAAAATGTTTACAGAAAATATGCTGTTTCAGGATATGGAAATAGCTCTCTAAATTAGACAAGCAAGAACATTATCCATACCTCATGGCGATATTCTCTCAGATTAACAAAGGAATGAGAGATGTTAATGCAATATGATAGGGTTGCATGAATATTATCACTCCTCATAATTGCTTCCTCAAGCTTATCCAATCGTCTGCATTCAATTGCCATTCTGATAGCTTGTTGATACTTTCCATCCAGGATACACCTATATACAGCAATGGTAAGAAAATTGGAAAAAGGCGTCATTACATTGAAGAGGAGGTGAAATTTACATACTTATCCAACATTCTCTCCACAATTGCCTCCAAACGAGGGTCCATTTTGGCTGCTTCATCATTTGACTCTGCTGCCTTTGACTTGACGCTGGCATATTCATCAATAGCTTTAGCTGAGTGAAGAAAGAACATGACAGCAACAATTAGTAAGATTACAGTGAAAAGGCGTAATTTACATTCATATAATTCTTTTCATGTTGGAAAATAATAAATGGAATGCGAAAATTCTTACCCAGAAGGGTATAGACATAATTTGAATCCTCAGAAACATCAAACATTGGACCAGCACCAAGAGCATATGACAATGAGTCATTAAGTTCACCCAAGTAATAGAAAACCTGACGAAAGAAATAAAGGAATTTGTGTAAACAAGATAAAAGTAAATTAATTAAACGTCTCAAGGACTAATAAGTGATAGCCTATGATTTCAGGTTTTATCTTCACATGCAAGTAATCTATTGTAAGTTACTGATAATCAAAATAAAAAAAAATAAAAAAAAGAGTACTAAGATATATTGTGGTTGCGAAGATTAGAGAAACCAAGAATGCAAAAACTCACTACACCAGGGATGAAAACATCTGAACAGATTGAATGATTGAGTGAATTGTCACATCCAATGTGTCTCCCTCCTTTGATAACACACTCCAGATACAATCCATAATATTCATCAATACACACAGGAATACACGTGTACATCACAATAATTTCCAATATTGAACAGAGACCAGTATCGCATTCTTATCACTAGCTCTTCTTCATTTTAATTAATAAAACTGTTTGTTTACATAGGACACTTTTAAGAATGGCGATGAGGTGGTATGAGTAATTAAATTGGAATTGGCTAAATTTTGTTTACATAGGACACTTATAAACACATGGCATAGCTAAATTTTGTTTACATAGGACACTTATAAATCCTATTAAAATCATAATTCCTCATTATACAAAAACTCCTATAATCATGGCAATGTAAATAGAATGTTATATCCCTATCTCTCCCTGGCTGATTCAGAGTTCAAATGTGATTATATCCAACCCCCAACATACATAGCTAACTTGGGCAGCTTTATATAAAGAAATCTTTTGTTTGCAGCCCCTCTGAATTTGAAACACAAAATTTACGTGTAAAAGGAATACACTACACACATCAATTTTCAAATGTCACACATCTGAGCTAAAGATTTAATAGGATACCACAAATTTTCATCAATGCCCCACTTGATTGCTAGAAGGAAAGAATAAATATATATGGTTAGGAGATCGCACTACACCTATTCAGGCAAGAAGGAAAGAAAACCTTGGCAACCCAAATGATCATAAAAACCAGAATTGAAGAAAATTATCTTTTTTCTATACAAGAAAAGTAAGTGATCATAATATAGAAGAGGGACGATGGTCGCTAAACACAAAGGAGGAATACATAGAAAAAAGATAATGACCTTTGAAACAAGCAATGCAGCAAGTTGTCGTTGATCAAACTCCTCATCTTCATATAAGCTCTCTCTGCATGTGAAATAAACACAAACATTTATTTCCAAAGAACTAAATTGATAGAAATCTGAAAAATGGATTCCTTTTTTTTGATAAGTAACAATAAAAAAAAATTTAAAACTGGATTCTACACCATCAGTAGTCCACTAATATCACAATTGTTATGAAAATCACATGGCAACATACTCCAATACTATTACTTAATTAGTCAACTAGGACTACAGATTTGCATATGCAATATCCACACAAAAATAGGAAAGCATAAAAACTTCATCACAAGCTGGAGTAGAAAGCATCATTTAAACATAAACACCATACAGAATTGGTTTTGAAGAAGTAATCAGAGGAAAAAACATATTTATGGTACCCTATAAGTATTCACTAGCCAAAAACATGTCCACAAAATATTCCAAACAGTTCTTGCTCGATTCCTCTTAAGAAACAGTAACAAATAAGAAATATCTCTGAAACCCAAATTTTTACCTAAACATCAAATCAAACCCTAGATTCTGCATTATCTACTTCAAACAAGTAAACAATAAGAGAGGAGAAAAAAAAGTTAAAATTTTGAACATCCATTACGTGTTACATAAGAAAAACAGGAACTACAGATACCTAGCTTAATTCAATCAAATTTCTAACTTTTTAAGGGAATCTTGTTGCTACTGTTGCACTAATTCTAAATGCATATATATATATATATATATATTAAAATTTTACATTCTTCTATTTTCCTCTGTTTCCCAGCAACCAAGCAGAAAATTTCACGCCACAAACAGATTCAGAAGCAAACTCGAATCAAATCTAAAAAGAGAGTTACCGAGAATTTGCCACGGCCGATAGCTTCATAGATAGTGGTTCATGATAGCCGTCTGCGAAATTCTAAGGCTTCGAGTGTGAAATAGAGACTGAAGAGAGAGACAGAGCGAGAGTCGCAGATCGGAGATAAATGTGAGGTCGATTACGTTTGGAACTAGTGATTGAGATGGCTTTGGATCTGCTTTTCTGGTGAGAGGAAGCTTTGCTGACTGTGAAAAATGGAGGAAGATAGAGAGATGGTTGTGGGCGGGAAGGTAAGCGTAATTGAAAATCAAATCTGAAAAATAGAAATTTAGGGCTCGCCGATGGCCGCTCGTCGTCGCCTCTGTGAGAGAGAGAGAGAGTGTGTTGTTTCGAAACTTAGGGCTCTACAAACCTGAAATGAAATGGAAAAAATGGAGGGAAAGACGGGGAAAAAAAGGAGGGAAAGACGAGGGAAAAAATGAAAAAAGGTTTTGTTTGGTTGAGATTTTCGGAATATTTTTAATATTTTGATTTTCAGAATATTTTTAATATTCTTAATATTTAATTTTTTAAATATTTTAAATATTTTAATTTTTTTAATATTTTTATACAGGCCTACAAAATTAATTGACAAAAAATAATTGACATAGAAGTTGTTTGAAAAAAAAATGATTTGAAAAAAAAATATATTCAAAAAAATTACTTAAAAACAATTAATTGAAAAAAAAAATATTTTTTTATTTGAGTATTTTAAAAATAATTTTTTGTAGTAGAGGAGAGTAAGCGACAGTAGTGGTGGATAAGAGGTGGTGGTGGTGGCGGTGGCGGCGGCGGCGAAGGCGTTTGCAGTAGTAGTGAAGGTGGTAGAGGAGATGGGTGGTGAGAGAGAGAGATGAATAAGAGACAGATAAAGGAGAGAGAGAGAGAGAGAGAGAGAGAGAGAGAGACAGAGTGATGAGCGAGAGAGAGACAAAGTGGTCGCTAAAAGTGCATTTTCTTGTAGTGGATCAATGAATCGAGAGGGAGCTCAGTAAATAGAGAAGGCGGGAGGGAGAGAGAGAGAGCAACGCAAACATAGTGGGAGAGAGAGAGAGAGAAGAAGAGAAAGAGATAGAGAGTGAGAGACAGAAAAGAGACAGAGAGAGAAGAGAGATGGACGAGAGAGACATAGAGAGAAGAGAGATGAGCGAAAGAGACATAAAGAGAAGAGAGATGAATGAAAGAGACAGAGAGAAAAATAGAGAGAGAGATAGAGAGAAGAGTGATGAGTGAGAGAGAGACAGAGAGAGAGATAGAGAGTGAGACACAGAAAAAGAGACAGATAAATAAGAGAGATGAACGAGAGAGACAGAGATAAGAGAGATGAGCGAGAGAGACAGAGAGAGAAGAGAGATGAACGAGAGAGATAGAGAGAAGAGAGATGAGCGAAAGAGATAGAGAGAGAAAAGATATGAGAGAAGAGATAGATGAGTGAGAGACACACAAAGAAAGAGGGGAGAGAGACAGATAGACAGACAAACAGAGAGAGAAAAGTGATGAGTAATAGAGAGAAAGAGAAGAGAGAGAGGAAGATGAAAAAATGTTTTTCTGCGACCCTTTTTTTTTTTTGGTTACTAAAAATCAGGAACTAATTTTTTGTGGTAGAGGATAGGGAGCGGCAGTAGTGGTGAAGGTGGTGGATAAGAGGTGATAGTGGTGGTGGTGGTGATAGCGAATGAGATTAGTGGTGAAGTTGTAGTAGTGGTAGAGGAGATAGAGTAGCGGTGGTGGATGAGAGGTAATGGTAGAAGTAATGGTGGTAGTGGAGTGGTGGTGATGGTGGTAGTAATGATAGTCGTAAAGGCGGAGTGGCAACAATAGTAGTAGTTGTGGTAGTGGAATGTCATTTGCAGTAGTGGTGAAGGTGGTAGAGAAGATGGGTGGTGAGAGAGAAATGAGTGAAAGACAGATAGAGAAGAGATATAGAGACAGAGATAGAGTGATGAGTGATAGAAAGACAAAGTGGTCACCAAAAGTGCATTTTCTTGTAGTGTCTCGATAAATCGAAAGATAGCTTGGTAAATAGAGAAGAATGGAGAGAGGAGTAAGCAAGGCGAACACAATGAGGGGGAGACAAATAGACAGGCAGATAGAGAGAAAAATAGAGAGAGAAAAGTAATGAGTGAAAGAGAGCAAGAGAGAGAGAGAGAGACAGAAAAGAGAGAGAAATAAGAGATGAGCGAGAGATAGACAAAAAGAGATGAACGAGAGAAAGACATAGAGAGAAGAAAAATGAGCAAGAGAGAGATATATAGAAATGAGCGAGAGAGACATAGAGAGAAAAAAGATGAGAGAGATAGAGAGAAGAGAGATGAGCAAGAGAGAGATAAAGAGAAGAGAGATGAGTGAGAGAGGCAGAGAGAGAAGACAGATAAGAGAGATAGAGAGAAGAGAGATGAGCGAGAGACAAAGAGAGAAAGAGACAGACAGACAGAGAAGAGTGATGAGTTAGAGAGAGATAAATACAAAGAGAGAAAAAGATAGAGAGTGAGAGACAAAAAAAGAGACAGAGAGAGAAGAGAAATGAACGAGAGAGATAAAGAGAAGAGAGATGAACGAAAGAGATAGAGAGAAAAGAGATGAGAGAAAAGATAGATGAGTGAGAGACATACAGAGAGAAAGAGAGACAGATAGATAGACAGACAGAGAAGAGTGATGAGTGAAAGAGAGAAAGAGAAGAGAAAGAGGAAGATGAAAAATGGGTGAAAAGAGACAGAGAGGGGGGTAAGAAGAGAATAGGGATTTTTGGTTTTGGGCGAGGTGGTTTGAGATTGAGGATTTTTTGTTTGGGTTGGGGGGTTACAGAACGGGAATGGAAAAAAAAAAAAGATGGGGGAATGGAAAAAAAAAAAGGGGGAAACATAGCGGGAATGGAAAAAAAAAAAAAAATCGGTCACAAATGAAATTTAAACAACAAAACGTGGTTTAACCTTTTTTTTTTTTTTTTTTTTTTTTGCGACGAGGGTTGCCGTCGCCAAAAAAATTTATTTTTTGTTAAAATATTTTTTTTTTTGTAGTTAATAAATTTTTTTTTTTTAAAAAAATCTTTTTTTTTTTAGTTATAGATTGAAAATTTATTTGTTTTATTTTTATTTTAATAGAAAAAAATTATTATTATTTTTTTTTATCAAAAAGTCACATTTTTTTTTGCGACGGCAAGTTGTGCCGTCTCAAAAAGTCATATTTTTTGCGACGGCAAATTGTGCCGTCTCAAAAGGTCACATTTTTTGCGACGGCAAGTTGTGCTGTCTCAAAAAGTCACATTTTTTTTGCGACGGCAAACTGTGCCGTCTCAAAAAGTCACATTTTTTGCGACGGCAAGTTGTGCCGTCACAAAAAATGACTTTTTGCGACGGCAAATGTGCCGTCGCAAAAAGTTCCGTCTCATAAGCCCGTTTTTCTTGTAGTGTTAACCGATTGTCATGCATTGTAGATTAGTGAGGAACACTGCAATTACTTCAAGTTCGCAGATGATGATGACGACGACGTGATCTCCAATGCTGCACCTCGTACATCTATAAGAAGCGAAGAATTTAACGATCTAAGCACAAGGGTTTATGAGATGGATAATGAATTTCAGGAGCATGGTAGAAGGCTTCGAAGGATGGAGAAGAAATTGAATGTCGTGCTTTATGTCATTGTATTTTGTATTGTTTTCTATTTTATAATGTAAATTACTGAGTTCATAGCTTTTGGGGAATTGTATGGCATTTTGCATGGCTCTGCACTGGTCAGTTATAATAGCTTTTGGAGGAGTGGCTGACATGCAATTTAACCATTCTTTGAATAGCCAAACAAATGTGTCGGTGTTCTCATTAGATAATAGCCCACAACCAAACAAGATTGACTGTCCATGATGATTAACTCCTACAAACGGAGCAAACGGCATATCATACTTGTTTGTGAGATAGGTGGTGTCAAATGAGACAACATCCCCAAATGCTTTATAAGCCGCCCTACTCCTTGCGTCCGCCCAAAACAAGTTTCGTATGCGACCATCTACATCAAAGTCAATTGCAGAATAGAAGTTTGAATTTTCTTGTTGCATCCTATGAAAATAAAATGCAACTGATTTGGCGTCTCCTACCCCAAGCCTCAATCTTCTAGCATTTTGAATGTGGTTCCTTACATCTCGTTCATCAAATGTTAATGCCTCATATCCCCCCGCTTCAACAACTATAGAATGAACCCCTATTCCGGCTTCATCGTTTATTTCTAATCTTCTCTTCACAGGAGTACGAATCCTCTTATTCATTGGAAAATGGCGTGAGTCGCTAGGAATTAAATCATGCGTATGCTCAAGCACAACTATAGTTAACTTATATCTTCCATCCGGTTGTAAAGTCGCTCTTACCTTAGCTTTACAATCAATTTTTGATGACAAAGATGGTTTCAGGGGGTTTACTTCTGATCTTTTTGTCCTCTTCTGCGCCCGAGTACATTCAATTTCAAAGTATTTCACCTTTCCATCCGCTCCAACATTCTGTGTTCTGTAAGCTATTGCAAATCCAAGATTTTTAGCATATTTTGCATAACACTCGTGCACTTCTTGCTTTGATGTAAAACACATCCCCTTCTTAGGTTCTTCAATTTCACCACTCTCATTTAATGAAGGATTGTTCTCTGCTTCCTCAACTTCCTCACCCCTACTCAATGTAGGATTGTTTGAATCAATGTCCATTGTGTGAAACACTCTACTGTAATTTGTATGAAATCAGCAGAATGAAATGCACAAGGTTAGAGACATCACAGATTCACAGATTCAGATTCAGTGATATTCAAATTCAGTGATGTTAAACACCACTTACATTCAGATTCAAACATCACAGATTCAGAGATTCACATGTTCACATAAATAAGGTTCAAGTGGATGTTAAACAAGACTCAGAGATTCAGACAGATTCAGCAATTAACCAACCAAAACATGATTGTATACACACAGATTAAGAGATTAACCAAAACACCACAAAACATGATTTGTGAAATCTAAACATGATCGTATACACACATATTAGAGACATCACAGAGATTAACCAACCACAGGTTAGAGACTACAAATTTAAGAGATTAAGAGATTAACCAACCACAGTTTGTATACACACAGATTCAGCAAATTTAGATTTCACTTCAACAAGAGCAAACATAGACCCCCAAACATATTTTTTAATTGAAATCATCTACCCACATAGACCCAAACATGGATAACCATTCTTCTAATCCCCCACATTCAGATTTAGGTGAGTAAAAACAAAAAAATTTATAACTTGACAGACCAAATTCAGATTCAGGTGAGTGAAATATTGACGGAGTGAGTAACTTGACAGACCAAATTCAGATTCAGGTGAGTAACCATTCTTCCAACAAAAAATATAAATTTATAAGAAGAAAAAAAACAAAAAAATGCACCAGGTGGGTAGAGTTTTTCGCTGGTCGACGAACAGCACTGACAGTGGGCAGAGTTTTTTGCTGGTCGTCGATGGTCACAACCTCGGCGGTGGTCGCTCTCGCCTATTCGTCTTCGACTGGTTCCTCTTCTCTCCTCTCTTTTCTTCTTCTATTTCTCACGCGTGGTGTCACTTGACCAATGTTGTTACAACTGAGCCAAACATTCATTCAAAACTCACCTTTTTCAAATTCAGGGGATTCGAGGGGGCTGTTTTCGAGCTACATATCAAAGCTGATGTAATATCATATGCAACTAGTATGTGCATACATTGTTTTTGTTGTTTCATTATGTTTAACAAAAAACGAAAATTTGGTTTCTATTTTCAAGGTTCACTTTTCTAAAAATTGGAATTTTTATTTTTTGTGTTTTTTTTGTTTTCACTGAAATTTTTTAATATTCTAAGCAATTTTTTATTTTTATTTTTAGATACACCTAACAAAATACACTTAAAAATTATAATATTTGTGAAAAAAAATCTTTAGAAAATTCACTAAATACCAAAAATACAAAAAAAATTACAAGAATTCAGTACATTTTTCATATTTTTCTATATTTATTGATTTTTTAAAATATTTTTTTTTACAAATATTTTACTTTTTAGATACATCTAAATAAGGTGAATCTAATAAAGTAAAAAACTTGATTAAAATTTTAAAAATATTTGCTAAAAATAAAAAAATAAAAAGCTTAATTTTTAAAAAATTGAATTTAAAAAATTAAAACCAAACATATTGAATGCTTTTTTAAACAAAAAAGCAACATGCCATCATTTTCCCAAAAGGAAAACCAGCAAGCAAATAAGGTTATGATCTTGTAGTTCAAGTATGATAACAGGAACTTTTATAGTTTGAGTTAAATTTTATTTTTCTTTCTATATTTTTAATTTAAACAATTTATTATTTATATTTTAAGTTCAATTTTGATTAAGTCATTTTATTTAAATTTTCATTAATTTTTCATGGGAGTATATTAACAAGTGTTCTAAAATTCTTAATTTTCACCTCTAATTTAATTAGAAAGATCAAATTAAAATTAAATTTAAAATGGAAAAATCAAATCATTCAATTTAAAATACAATCCTGCTAGGTAGTTCAAATTAATAGTGGCTCGAATGGCTCGAGGTGCCAAAACGACGTCGTTTTAACACCTTTTTTTTTTCTTCTTCCTTCCCCTCTCTTCCTTCCTCTTCTTCTTCTGTTCTTTCTAAATCCAAAATCAAATCTGAGAGGGTAATTTATATAAGAATTGGGCCGAGCTGGATAAATTGGGCCAATCAAAGTAGTGGGTCATTTTGAGCCGCATTACGGAGAAGGGCCGTGTAAAGTTTACTCCGGTCGAAATAGCCTCTGAGTTATGCCGGTCGCGACCGTGATATTTAGTTCGGTCGCATGAGCCTTATTTCTACTTCTACTTCGGTCGCATGATATTTAGTTCGGCTGAAATGTATTGTGAAGAGTTCGGTCTTCATTGGATAGTTCGGTCGTAGTATATGGAGACCGAGGTTTGCTGAGTCCTTGAGAGGCCTTGGTTCGGCAGATAGTTCGGCTCATCTCTCTTGTGGTTAGCTCGGTCTTAGTATGGAAAAGCCGAGGTAAGAGAAAGGAAAGTTGGGGCCGAACTAGTGGTTACTTCGGTCATATTGGAATTTGGCCATGGTGAAACCATCTCACTTGGTTTAAGCTGTGAGGGGGGTGTTGGAGGATAAGCATTATCTTCCAGGAGTATGAGTCCTAGGAGGACTCTACATGGAGGAGTAAGAGTCCTACCAGGATTGTGCTACGCGAAACCTATAAAAGCTCACCAATATCACCTTTGGAGAGGTAATGCAACTTTTGCTCCCTGATCACATTGAGCTTTTGCCTACTTGTCTTGCTTTCTGACTTAGGCATCGGAGAGGTTTCCGGCACACACCCGCCGGCCAGCTCACGTTTGTGTTTTCAGGTGACCAAGCGACGTCGTACGGAGGAGTGCAGACTTGATCAACAGGATTATACGAGAAGGTATATTTCTTTCCCGTACAATTGGCGCCGTCTGCGGGAACCGCAGACAAGAACGACCTCTTGATCAAGCTTTTTCTCCCAAAAATCAATGGCGAACAACGAAGAATTACCTCAGTCCGCCGTAGACGGACTAACTCCAGAAGGGGGTGCAAGGCGCGAAGGCCTACCCGTGGTCACTCCCATGGCAAACCTGGAACCACACAGACAAAATTCCAGAAGGGATATAAGGGGACGAAGGCGGAATGATAGCCCCCATCACTCCCGTTCGCAAAGCCCAGAAAGACAAAGACGCAGAATTGATCCTCAAACTTTGGAAGATCGCGTCAAGGAACAAGACGAACTGATCCGTCGGATGGCAGCGGACATGGAATCTCTAAAGTGCCAGGTGAAAGGAAAAGAAGTGGCGACAGGAGAGGGGCGCACAAACAAGACGCCCCCTCGCCACTCGGAAAGTTGTAGTCGGAATACTACGCCCTCTCAAGCAGAGAACAAGAGCCTCAGGACGGGCGACACGCAATCCAGATCTTCCAGAACTCGTCACTCCAGGTCTGAGAGGACGAGGTCTGAGAGGTCAAACACTGAGGGAAGCACATACTGGCCCTCGCATACGCACCAAACAAGATCTAGGCAGACAGAGTTGCCCAGATCGTCCGACCTACGAACCGTGCTAGAAGAGAAAGCACGATGGAAGGAGGACGCCAGGGCGCGCGATCCACACAGAGTTTCTGCCTTACAGCGGTTGGCTCCTCGGACGCATGGAAGCATCGAGGTTGGAATGCCAATACCACGCCCGGCCTACGAACCAACGAACAAGGCGTTGGCGAGGCTGCAGACCTCACCATTCGTCCCAGCAATAGAGAACGCGCCCCTACCGTCAGGCTTCCTCCAGCCCAAATTCACAACATACGAGGGAAAGACGGACCCCTACTCACACTTGAGCCACTTTCGCCAAGTCATGGCTGTATATCGGCGGAATGAGGCCTTGATGTGCATCCTATTCCCTTCAAGCCTTGGCAACCCAGGCTTGACTTGGTTTGAGAAGCTTCCAGAGGGCAGCATAGCCTCCTGGGCGCAACTGGCGGAGGCGTTTGTAACGCGATTCAGAACAAACACAAAACCCCGGTGGAGATCGACAGTTACTCTCCATCGACATGGGCGATAAGGAGACCCTGAGGTCATACAACAGTCGCTACTGGGAGACATTCAACCAGATTGGGGACTGCCCAACCAATCTCACCATTGCGCAATATAAAAGAGGCCTTCCAGTCGGGAACAGACTGAGGGACTCTATCACCATGACGCCATCCCTCACCATGGAGGCCCTGATGGAGAGAGTGCATCAGCACATCAGGGGGAAGAGGATGGCGCTCGTGCCAAAGCAAAATCTGGCGCGGCCGCAGCACTAGAGAAGAAGGCCTCAGCAAAGGTCAACGCAGTAGACCGTCCGAACAGAAACGGACGTGGCAAAAGAGACAACGGAGAAGACCAAGACAAAAGATGGTTGAGAGTCCGCACTGCCATCACCACGGTCTTCAAGAAACCGATCTACCGTATACTTAGCGAAATTCGAGACGAGCCTTTCGTCAAGTGGCCAGCTAAGTTAGGCGAAGCTCAGAAGGACTACGATGACAGATCGAGGTGCACCTTCCACAAAGAAAAGGGGCACCGCACTGAGAATTGCACACCATTGAGGCAGCATCTGGAAGAGTGGCAGCGGGTCACCTGGACAAATACATAGAATGAGGGGCACAGCCAGCCCCCCAGGACCAAAATATGCCCAATGGAATGCCGAACGACGCCCCACCTCAAGGCGTCATCAACGTAATACATGGAGTTTTTGAACCTGAGCGTGTATGCGAGCTCAGAGGTTCAATCAAAAAAGCAGAGCACTTAAGGGAGGTGCTAAGTGCCCAACCAGTCGTCAAAAAGGGGAGGACAGAGGCCACCAATGTCATGTCTTTTTCGGATAAAGACTTAGCAAGAATATATTGCCCTCACAACGATGCCTTGGTCGTCACTCTCCGAGTCAAAGATTTTGACGTCAAGCGGATTCTGATTGACCAAGGTAGTTCGTGTGAAATCATGTACTATGAAACCTTCAAACAACTAAAGTTGCAAGATAAAGACTTGGCGCCTGCCGTATCTCCCCTTATCGGATTCAACTCCATGCCAGAATGGCCCGTCGGCAAAATTATCCTCCCAGTCAGAGCAGGGAGTGTGACGAAACAAGTGGAGTTCTGGGTGATAAAGGTCCCCTCCACCTACAACGTTATCCTAGGCAGGACATGGCTGCATGCCATGCGCTCGGTAGCGTCCTCCTACCACCAAGTGATGCGGTTTCCCAACGACCGGAGTAATAGAAGAAGTATATGGGATCAGATCATGTCGAAGCAGTGCTTTGTCACAGTCAACGGCAGCCGCGCTGCAAAGGATACGTTCATTCAGTGAAGAACCTGAAAGCAATGAACTATTCGCAAATGTTGGCAAACGGCTAGTCAGAAAGCGGTGGAGACTTGGTGGAGGTCAGAATAATGAAAAGGACGAGTTGCTGGTGGTCGTTGAGATTAGAGATTGATTCAAAAGATTGTTATCTTGAATTGTTGTCGTCGTTGTCCAGACTCAGATTGGAGGTCTTGTGGAGGTCATGGATTTGACCTCCACATCGAAGTGTTCGCCTGGACCCCATACGACATGCCAGGTATTGATCCCAACTTCATCTGTCACCAACTCAACGTCACCCTTCTGCCAGACCAATCATTCAGCGCACCCGCAGATCGGCACTCCCCCACGCCGAAATAGTGGCAGAAGAAGTAGGAAACCTGCTGGAGGCAGGGCAATCAGAGAGGTGCACTACCCAGATGGATCTCCACACCGTCGTGGTGCCAAAGAAGAATGGCAAGTGGCGCGTCTGCGTCGATTACAAGACGGTCAACAAAGCATGCCCGAAGGACAGCTTCCCCTACCAAGGATAGATCAACTGGTGACCTAACAGCTGGGCACAGCAGGCTTAGCTTCTTGACGCATACAGAGGCTACCACCAGATAGCCATGCACGAACAGGATCAGGAAGTAACATCCTTCACCACACTCAAGAGGACTATACTGCTACAAGGTCATGCCCTTTGGCCTAAAGAACGCAGGGGCGACATTCCAGAGAATGGTCACAAAGATGTTCGAACCATTGTTAGGCAGAACAATGGAGGCTTACATCGACGACATGGTGGTCAAAAGCAAGGATGAGATGACCATCTAAAGGACCTAGATGAGATGTTCCAGATCCTGAAGAATACAAGCTGCGCTTAACGCTTCTAAGTGGCGCATTCGGTGTAGGATCTGGCAAGTTTCTGGGTTTCCTGGTGACCAACCGGGTATTGAGGCAGACCCCTCCCAAATCAAAGCAATTCAGGAGTTAGAGAGGCCTAACTCAGTGAAAGAAGTGCAGCATCTCACCGGCATGGCAGCAGCACTTAACCGATTCATCAGCCGGTCTTCAGACAGATTGCGTCCATTCTTTCAGTCATTAAAAGCTAAGTTTGAGTGGACGAAGAATGCGACCGAGCTCTGGAGAGTTTGAAGGAATACATGTCTTCTCCACCACTACTTGTCACCCCCAATACCTGGAGAAGAACTCTTCCTCTACTTGGCAGTTTCTCAGCACGCGGTAAGTGCAGTGTTGGTTCGAGCAGAAGGAATCCAGCATCTTCCAATCTTCTATGTCAGCAAGACATTGTTAGGCGCCGAAACGAGTATTTTGCCACTGGAGAAACTGGCATTGGCCTTAATGATGGCCTCAAGGAAGTTGTCACATACTTTCACGCCCACACCATAGTTGTTCTCACAGCCTTCCCACTCAAGGCTTTATTTGAAAGGGCGAACTTTTCTGGGCGAATTCTGAAATGGGCAGTAGAATTGGGACAATATGACATCAAGTTCCAACCCAGAACCGCAGTAAAGGCCCAATCTTTGGCAGACTTCGTCGCGAGTTCACTCCTGGAAGCCACCAAGTCTGCCCAATCGACCTGACTGACACAACGAACTAGGGATGGAGATTGACGCCGAATAGCGCAACCCCTAGTGTAGGTTACTCAGCCAGAGCCCAAGGCAGACCAAGTAGAGAAGCAAGGAGGAAGCAGACCTTGCTACACCAAGTCAAAACTCACCAACAACTAATGACTTGGTCCCATCAGAAGACAAGGGGCAGACTGCAACTATGGATCATGAAGAAAACTCCAGCGACATTCAGACCCCACAACATCATCCGATCCTCCGTATGCTGGAAGTTGTTTGTAGGGGAGATGTGGAAGCTCTTTGTGGATGGAGCATCCAACCGACATGGTGCAGGACTTGGCATAGTCCTCATCTCTCTAGACGGCCTGGTTGTAGAACAAGCATCAACCTCGGCTTCCCAGCATCGAACAATGAAGCGGAGTATGAAGCGCTTCTTGCAGGTCTCAAATCAGCATTCTACATGAAGGCCACCGAGCTAATGGTTTACAGCGACTCACAGCTGGTGGTGAACCAAATTTCAGGCGATTATGAGGCAAAGGATGACAGAATGGCTAAATACCAAGAGCTAGTCAGAACAGAGATCAAAAGTTTGAAGTAGGAGAATAGAACAGATCGGCAGGGAGGAAACAGCAGAGCAGACGAACTAGCAGGCTTCGCCTCAATGGCGGATACCTCCATTCCTCACCCACTGCTATTGACTATTTGCCTAGACCAAGCATTGAAGACCCAGAAGCAGAAGAGGTATGTTGTGCAGAATTAGGCCCTCCTGGATGGATCCCATCATACTGTTCCTGAAAGACGGCACCCTACCAGAAGAGAAAGAAGGAAGCCAACAGAATCAGAGCAAAGTCGCAGCGATTTTGGCTCTCTCCATCCTTGGCATTATACAAGAAGTCGTTCTCAGGACCTTACTTAAGTGTGTTCACCCCAGCAAGGTGGAAGCATTCCTGTTCGAAATACATGGGGGTTATGTGGCAGCCATCAAGGAGGAAGATCATTGGCATACCGAGCCATTTCACAAGGATACTGGTGGCCATACATGCAAGCAGATTCAGAGAAGATTCAGAGAAGTATGTCAAAAAATGCGAAAAGTGTCAGAAGTTGGCGCACCAAATACACCAACCTGCCAGAGAACTACTACCGTTAACTAGCCCATGGCCTTCGCAATGTGGGGCTTAGACATAGTAGGTCACTTCCAACAGCACCAGGCAACAGGAAGTTCTTTCTTGCGGCAACAGACTACTTCACATGGGTGGAAGTAGAAGCCTTGGCGTCAATCAAGGAAAAAGATGTGAAGGTTTGTTTGGCAGAACATCATCACTCGCTTTGGCATACCAAAGCACTGATTTCAGACAACGGCACTCAGTTTGACGGCAGAATTTTCAGAGGCTTTTGTGAAGAATACAAGATAGAGTTCTACAATTCTACACCAGCATATCCCAAGCAAATGGTCAGGCATAGGCGTCAAACAAGGTAGTCTTGGACGGATTGAAGAAAAGGTTAGAAAGAGCAAAAGGCAAGTGGGCAGAAGAGCTCCCTCATGTCTTATGGGCTTACCGCACCACCCCTCGACGATCAACAGGAGAAACACCATTCTCCTTAGCTATGGCATGGAGGCAGTCATCCCATTAGAAGTTGGCCTCCCCACAATTCGAAGCGAAAACTTTGATCCAGACTTAAATGGCGAAGCCATAGCATTGGAGCTTGACCTCGCGGAAGAAAGAAGAGACAGAGCATTAGTTCACATCGCCTCCTACCAACAAGAGTTGTCCAGAAAGTATAACAAAACAGTGCATCCAAGGCAATTCAAGATCGGAGATTGGGTACTGCGCAAAGTTATGGGAAACCATTGGTCCAGGAGATGGCAAGTTAGGGCCTAACTGGGAAGGACCTTACAAGATGGTCGGATTAGCAGGCAAAGGGGCATACCACTTGGAAGATGAGGACGGCAAAGCAATTCCCAGGCCATGGAACACAGCAAACCTCAAGTTGTTTTATTTTTAGCTTTTTTTCCTTTTACGTACATGTAATTTTTTACTTTCTCAATAAAACAATTCGATTCTTTTTCAGTATATTTGTTTTCTGTAGAAAGTAGCCTTAGTAAGATAGTAGCGTTGTGAACCAACCATGACTCTTCCTGAGCCCAGGATAAGGCTGCAGGGCGTTTGGACGGAAAAACCAAACACTTTATTCTAAGTTGGCTGGAAAAACCAACTTAGACGTTGGCTGGATTAAACCAACACCCCTCCTAAGCCCAGGATCAGGATCCAGGCTGCAGGACGTTTGGACGGAAAAACCAAACACTTTATTCTAAGTTGGATGAAAAAAACCAACTTAGAGGTTGGCTGGATTAAACCAACACCCTTCCTAAGCCCCGGATAAGGATCCAGGCTGCAGGACGTTTGGTCGAAATAACCAAACAATGTATTCTACGTTGGCTGAAAAACCAACTTAGAGTTGGCTGGATTAAACCAACACTTTGTACCTTCAGCCAAGTAAGGGTATGGCTGAAGAGTGGTTGGCTGATTAAACCAACTCCTTGTACTCCTCAGCCGAAGTAAGTGTATGGCTGAGGAGTGGTTGGCTGGATTAAACCAACACTGGTACTCTTCAGCCGAAGTAAGTTATAGCGGCTGAAGAGTGGTTGGCTGGATTAAACCAACACTGATACTCTTCAGCCGAAGTAAGTTATATCGACTGAAGAGTGGTTGGCTAGCAAGTTAGATAGCTCAACCAAGATCACAGTTGAGCAAATGAGTTCGTGCAAAAATCATTACAAATGAAGGCATACATATACAAAACCGAAACAAGAGTTGAAGAAAGATTTTTTCATTGAAACACAGAGTAAGTACAATTGAGGGGCCGCAGCCCGGTTACAAAAGGTTCAAAAACAAAGAGAAAAATCAACGAAGAAGTGCATCAAGTTCAGCATCAAATTCATCCCCAGCATTTGTCTGGAGTCCGGTTTGAGGAGGGAGCTCGGTTTGGACCATGGTGTCAACCGGCAGCACGGTATCAGCCGGTATCTCATTAGTCAAGTCTTCAATTACTGGCTCTAACCGAGCTGCCTGATTGCTGGGTTGTTCGTTGACGGCCGGGTCAGGGTCGGCTCCTCATCTTCTTCAGAATCATCATCATCTTCATCAGACCCTTCCAGGAACTGCCTTTGGAGATCGGCAGCGTATTGTGAAAGTGAAGCTGGAATGGAGTACGGTGGAGCGTCGTAGACCTCGGTGTCGGGCGTACAACCGAACTTCTCCACCGCAGTCCTCCAGCCACACTTGAAAAAGAGATCCTTGGCTGCATCGCATTGAAGGGTATATGCGTCTTCGGCTCCTTAAAGCCTCGTTTTGCGGCTTCCTTCACTCCGGCCTTCAGCTGCTCTATCTCGGCGTCCTTTTTCTTCTCAAGTTTGGCCAAGAGGCGCAGGTATTTATCTTTTGCCTCATTTGCAACCTTCAGCTTTTCGGCCTCGACCGAATTGGCAAGCTCGGTCAATCGATCGTTCTCACCACGTAGCTCGGCCAGTTGCTTTTTTACCTCCTCCAGCTCGGCCGTTTTAGCTTCGGCCTCTGCCATGGCCTCCCTGGTATTCCTCCTTAGTTCCATCACCTTCCTGTGAGTAACATGGTTTTTTTGTATGGCCTGCAAAGGAGTAGTGACTTTACCGTTAGCCGACATGAAAGTTGGAAAGAATTACGTAAAAAGAAGAAAGCTATGTACCAGAATCATTGACTTGGTTGAAGACCGTATGGACTTCAGTTCGATGTTAAGTTGCTTATAGTGGTGCTCCATATCTTTTGGAAGGCACACACTTTTGGCAAGATTGAAGGCCATCAGGTGGTCCTTCTCGGTGACAACCGAATCAGAAGCAGAGATATCTCGGTTGTTGAAGGACAGTTCGGGGACCCATTTAGAGCTGGTAGCTCGGTCAGAATGCTCGGGTTGATGGCTTTGTTGAGGGCTTGGAGGAAGGCTGGGTGGCAAAACGGTCTCATCCTCATCAGCAAGGCGACGCTCGGTTTGGCTAGTCCGGGCGCGCTTGCCTGGACGAGATGAGGATGGTTGTTGAGAAGGGAGTGCTACCACGGTCTCGGTTGTCTGACCGGGTTGTGGCACCTCGGCTCTGGTTGTTGCAGTAAGCATGGCCTTCAGCCTGTTCTTCTTTGCCATTTCTTGTTCGGCAGTAAGTGGCACAAGGACAATCTCGGGCAGGGATGGGTCCGGTTCCGGTGCGTCTTGGAGAAGGAAGTCAGTCACCCTTGCTTTTCGGCGACCGGAGTATCGGTAGGTCGGCTCGAAATTCAGGAGTTTTGCCCAGCTTCTCTCCTTTACTCGCAGTGCGGCGCGCAGAACACCAAGGTTGGGGTAGCCGTAGTTTGAAAGGAGATGAGCTTTATCTGCAAAAGAAAACAATTGTTAGTCGGTGCAAAAAGAGAAACCGGAGTAAAAGATAAGAAGCATGGAAAACCGAAGTAAGTATACCAGGAATTCCTTTGTTCCAGTTTATTCCCCAGCCAGGAATCTGGGCCTGGTGGTCCTCAAAATTTCCAGAGACCCAAAAGAAGTCATCATCGTTTAAGTCTTTGTCCGGTGTATGTTTTATTATTTTCTCTCGGCCACGGCGTACTCTTAGGTAGTAACACCAGCCTTCGTTCTTAGAGCCTATGGAGTATTGGTATAGTATCTCGGCCAAGCCTAGGTTTAGACCGGTTTGGTGGTTCAGTGCGGCTATACCCATTATTATTCGGTATGTATTGGTGGATAGTTGGGTTGGGCATAGTTTGGTTTGCCTTAAGAATTCACAAATTAGGGGTTGGACTGGGAATCTAAGTCTGGTCTCTATTATTGATTGGAGGGTAAAGGGAACAAAACCGTTGTTGCCCCATGGGTCAACATCCTGTTCGGCTAAAGTTAGGTTTACATCGGCTGGAATATTGTAATCCTTTCTGAATTCGGCTAAGCCGCCTGGGGTTTCTACTAGGAATCTGTACTTCCCCATTTATAGTATAACTTATGGAATAAATTAATTCGGCTGAGAAGTTGTGCTCAGAAGCTCGGTTGAGCGCACAGAGGGAGTGCCTGGACAACCTAAGTCTGCAAAGTGAAAAAACAAGGTGTTAAACACAGAACATTGACTGTGCTACAAAAACAAAACAAAAAGGGAAACCTGACTTCGGTTATATAGGGTGCTAACAGGATCTACCTCGGTTTAAACAAGGTGGTTGTTATCTCGGTTTTGCAAGAAGCATGGTTATCTCGGTCCTGACTATGGTTTTTGTTACTTCGGTTAAGCGTCAAGGGGCAGCTTTCTGAGTTTGGTTTAGAAACTGAGAAAGCTGGCTTAGCCCCCAAAGCTTAGCTCAGTCAAGTACCGATATTTCCAGTTCGGTGTGTTTTCGTTTCGGCTAGTGTGATTCAGGTGGTGGCCTATTAAAACTATTGTTATGTGTACTAGTTCGGTTCCGGTTTACCTAAATCTCTACATAAGCGAAAACAGCTTCCTAGTTCGGTTGGACGCGTTTTAAAGATCAAAGTGGTGTTCTACTAGCTATTTCTTGAAGTTCATAGGGTTCTTATGAAGCTTTTCCAGAAAACTACATGGAGCTAAACATGAAGTGTTTCGAAAAAACATAGGAAACAAAATGTAGAAAAACAGAAACAGAATCGTGATGCCTACCTGGTAAAGAGGAAGTAGAACGGGATGGGGGCAAACGGCAGCAAGGACAAGCTTCAGAGGTGCAAGAACAGCAAAGAACTGGAAGAGAGAGAAAGCAGGAGCAGTGTGTGATTCAGAGTGAAATGAAAAGGTTTCTTTTTTGTTTTTGATTTGGAAGAAAGGAGAGGCGGGAAACTGTTCAAAAATTGCGGAGTACGAGGGCGGCTGCACAGCTGTGGATGTCCAATCAGAGGCTGCCACGTGTCACTGGAAAGGGAAGCGTTTCAGTTGCCGCATTCGAAGAGACGTTTCGACCGGACGTGCACAGTTCGGTTTGAGTTCAGCTCGGCTGACAAGCTAAATTGATTTCGGCTCGGCTGGAATAGCTATAGGATTGTAGCTCGGTTGGAAAGGCTTACAAACTTTAGCTCGGTTGTTAAGCAGGTAATCCCTATCATGCTACGCAGTTGGAATTAAGGGGCAATTGAAAGGGTAATTTATATAAGAATTGGGCCGAGCTGGATAAATTGGGCCAATCAAAGTAGTGGGTCATTTTGAGCCGCATTACGGAGAAGGGCCGTGTAAAGTTTACTCCGGTCGAAATAGCCTCTGAGTTATGCCGGTCGCGACCGTGATATTTAGTTCGGTCGCATGAGCCTTATTTCTACTTCTACTTCGGTCGCATGATATTTAGTTCGGCTGAAATGTATTGTGAAGAGTTCGGTCTTCATTGGATAGTTCGGTCGTAGTATATGGAGACCGAGGTTTGCTGAGTCCTTGAGAGGCCTTGGTTCGGCAGATAGTTCGGCTCATCTCTCTTGTGGTTAGCTCGGTCTTAGTATGGAAAAGCCGAGGTAAGAGAAAGGAAAGTTGGGGCCGAACTAGTGGTTACTTCGGTCATATTGGAATTTGGCCATGGTGAAACCATCTCACTTGGTTTAAGCTGTGAGGGGGGTGTTGGAGGATAAGCATTATCTTCCAGGAGTATGAGTCCTAGGAGGACTCTACATGGAGGAGTAAGAGTCCTACCAGGATTGTGCTACGCGAAACCTATAAAAGCTCACCAATATCACCTTTGGAGAGGTAATGCAACTTTTGCTCCCTGATCACATGAGCTTTTGCCTACTTGTCTTGCTTTCTGACTTAGGCATCGGAGAGGTTTCCGGCACACACCCGCCGGCCAGCTCACGTTTGTGTTTTAGGTGACCAAGCGACGTCGTATGGAAGAGCGCAGACTTGATCAACAGGATTATACGAGAAGGTATATTTCTTTCCCGTACAAAATCAAAATCAATTTTTTTTTTTCTTTTTCTTTCCCCTTCTCTTTTTCCTTTCTCTTCTGGCCAACCAACAGTCTAGAAGAAGAAAGAAAAGAAAGGAAAAGAAAAGAAAAGAAAGAGGAAGAACAGAAAAAGAGAGATACATTTCATTTGAAAAGAAAATAATAGAGAGTAGAGAGAGGAGAATAAGAATAGAAAGAGATACATTTCATTTCAAAAAAGAAAAGAACAGAGAGTAGAGAGATGAGAAAGAAGAAAGAGAAAAGAAGAAGAGTAGAGAGAGAAGAACAAAAAGAAAAGAATAGAGAGTAGAGAGAGGAGAACAGATCTATTTGTGTATACACACAGATCTATGTGTATACATAGATCTGTGTAAACACATAGAGAAGGGTCGCGATGGGCGCCAGTGATGGCGGCGCCAGTGGGTGCTCTGTTCCTCCTGTCTTTTCTATCTTTCTTCTCTGTTCCTCCCGCTTCTCTCTTCTTCCCTTTTTATTCCCTCACCTCTCTATTTTAGAGAGAAAAGAGATGGGGAAAAAAAAATCCAAAACGACGTCATTTTGATATTCGGGCCACTCAAGCCTCCCAAATTTTGAGTTACGAAGCAATTTTCTTTAAAATAATCAAACCAAAACAAAATTTATTAAAATTGTAATTATTCTGTATGGAGTTAGGTTTTTTTTTTAATTTTTAGCTGGTTACTTTTTTGTAATGAACGACAGGATTGACCAAACAATCTAATGGTTGAGATTATGTTTCACAGCCAAAACCCCCAAATCACAGGTGCTGTTCCAATCCATCGTGGAATTGAGATCCTCTCCAGCCACTCCCTCCAACCACCTTCCTTGTAACGGTCCAGATCACTCTACAGAAGATCCAATGGTCCAGATCATTCTATTAAAAAAATAAATTTAATTTTTTATTTTTTTAATAAAGTGATCTGGACCATTAGATTCTATCTTGGATGAATCTGAACCGTTGCAAGGAGCGATGGTTGTAGAGAGTGGCTGGAGAGGATCTTAATTTTGTACAAACAGCAGAAGGTTGCCTTAGCAAAATGGCGAGCGGTAGCGGTGGCAGTGGCAGTGTTCCAAACCCGCTGCGCAAGTTAGCATCAGCCGCTGTTATACTCGTTGGTTGAGCTCTCACTCTCTCTCTTGCACCTCCGCCACCATTCGATACGCAATCGTCGATGCCAAACAGGTACCTATACTCTCTCTCTCTCTCTCTCTCTCTCTCCCCCTCTATATATATATATATATATAAGTGTTTATATATATGTGGATTTGTTTCTAAGGATTTAATAAACAGTAAATTTGTTGAATTTTGAGTCTTGGGGATTTGGGGTTTTTTGTTTCTGCAGAAGAAATTTGAAATTGGCATATGTGGATGTTCAAAGGAAAAGGGTTTTACAATTTCAAATTGTACAAAACGGAATTCAACAATACAGTGGTCACTTTTGATACTGTGTTTGTAGGTGAGAATTTTTCCCCCACCATTTTCTTGTTCTTTTTATTTATTTATATATTTCCATGGAACCATGTCAAGTCCACAATGATTTTTGATAATAAAGCTTGAGACCTCTAATTAGAGGTGCCACTAGTGATGTGATAGTGGGTCCCACCCACTGCCACATCAGTGTTGTGTCTTTTTTTCTTTTTTTTTTTGATTGCCATTTCCACCTCACTAGTGGTGCATTTAGAGCTCCATATTTAGAGCTCTAAATCATCACTGTGATTTTTGATGATATCAAATGATTGCTTTACTTTGACTATATGCATCCCTGTCTTGAAAAAAAAAAAAAAAGGTGCTTAAATGGTTTATTTGACAGCCCACAAGCGCATGGTTAACTTGATTATTGTATAGAAATTTTAATCTAGTCTTGAAAGGTCCCTAGAAGTTTATAAGGGAATTCAGTGAAGAATACTGCAAAGTGAGAGATTTATAACAAAAATATAGTATTGCTAATTAGATTTATTATTGCTACAACTAGAACTAGAAATATGCGTCCTACTACAATTACCATCTCAACCTAGTAATACAAACTACAACATTCATTTCAATCTCATAATCAACATTGTCTTTGTATTACAAAACACAAATGTTCTATTCAAGCATTTCTACGTTCAACTTATGGCAACGTTTACAATGATAAATTTATTCGATAGACAATATTCGTTATACAGGCATAAATGTCATCGAACCTCTACTTCTGAAATTGTGACATCATTTATAGAGCAAAGTTCTAGGGTTTTAGGCGTACTTACATTTGTCACCCATGATTTTAGACAAAGCGGGTTGCTTAGGAGTAGGTAAACCCAATGTTTCAGTGGTAAGCATAGACACGATATCTAATAAGTTTGGTCTGTCAGCTGCAATTTCTTGAACGCACAAGAAACCAACTTGAATGTATCGCATAGCCTCACTTATGGAACATGTTTCAACTAATGCTTGATCCACTAACTCCAAACCCTTCCTTCTTTCCAAAGCTCCCATGCCTAAACAGGTTCATAAAAATATCACACAAAGTCAGTCCAAAAAAACAAACAGAGAGATTTTACAAAATTGGACGATATTTCAGTTACTTACATATCCTAGTAAGTTCAACGCACGATCAGGCCGATAGAAACTTGTGTTCTTATTCCCACTTATGATCTCTAGGTTATGACTCTAAAGCTGAAAACATCAGATTTCACAGAAAAGAGACCATCCATAGCATATTCAGGAGACATGTAACCACTGTTTCCATGATTCAATAGATTCTATTATTATGGAAATCAATGCATTTGATATGTATATAAAGAAATTTTATTTGTGCATGTTTGAAACGTCTATCTCACTTACTGTGTTCCAACAATTCTTTTTGTGCTTGCTTGATTTTCATCATCGCACAAAATTCTGGCAGTACCAAAGTCAGATATTTTTGGATTCATGTCCTTGTCCAATAAAATGTTGCTGGTTTTCAAATCTCTATGAATGATCTTTAATCTGGAGTACTTATGAAGGTACAATAGTCCCTGAGCAATTCCTCCAATGATATGAACATGCATTTTCCAATCCAGTAAATATTGTTTCATCACATCTGCCATAAAATTTGCATGGAGTAAAAACATACACATAAGAACACTGGAGACCGGGAAGAAATCACAAGGGCAATTGATCAGTTGAAGGTAGCAAAGTAACGAACCAAATAAAAAGAAATCCAAGCTATTGTTGGGTAAGTACTCATATATTAGTATCCTCTCATTTCTTTGCATGCAACAACCCAAAAGTCTAACAAGATTACAGTGTTGCAGCCTTGAGATCAATAAAACCTCATTCTTGAACTCCTCTAATCCTTATCTTGAGCTACTAGAAAGTCTTTTTATTGCTATTTCTTGTCCATTAACCAACTGACCTTGAAAATTTAAATTTCTTAATCATCTTACAAAATTCATAAAAGTAAGTTTAAAAAAAAAAGAAGAAGAGAACGTGATGCATTAAAAGGAAAAAAAAATGCTTGGGAGCTCTAATTGTGCACCCAATCCATCCCCTATGACGTGGAATGGACCACACCCACACTCCTCATCCCTCTCTCTCTCTCTCTCTCTCTCTCTCTTCTTCTTCAACTCGTGAGAGGTCAAAATGGGGGTAATATATTTGGAGATGTAGTACCACTCTTAAAAAAATAGTAACGTAGCGCTATAAAGATTTATTATTTATTACAAGAAAATGCAAGATGGTTCTTGAATGGAATAACAAAATAGCATATTAATCCTGAATCTTTAGACCACTAGAATTTTCTATAACTAATCCATAATTTTGGGATGGCAAATTAGAAAGAGCATCATACAAAAAAGCAATATTTTATCTGCATCAAAAAATAGATTTTGATGTAATTGCAAGTCCCTCCACTTTAATTGTGACAGTTGACTGCTTACATTGAAGTCAAATTGCAATGTCACCCTTGTCTCTCGTTAACTAGGTTGACGTAAATTTAAAAAAAAATGACCAAAGTGAAATTTTAGCAAAAATACATGGACTAAAGTGAGAATTTGATGAAAGTGCAATGGTGCTAAGAACATCTCCAACGCTTACTCTAATTTTTCATCAATTTGAGTAAAGATTTGATGAAAAGTTTCATCTAATACCACACATTCCAATGCTAATTTTTCATCAAACAATCGGTTGACTAGGAGGACAACTAGGAGGACAACCAGCAATGGGCAATTTTACAAGCAACAATGGGCAACTTTGCAAGCAAACGGACAACCGGCCAGTTGTCCAGTGTGCGGTGAAGCCTCAACAGCTATCTGCAAAAATTTGATGAACACTAAAACCACCTTCAATTTGATGAAAGTTTTGGATTTTCCCTCATTTGATATGGATTTTATTTCATGGTTGGAGCAGAAAAAATGTACTTATTTCATCAAATTTAAATTTGATGAAAAAATAAAGTAAGCATTGGAGGCACTCTAAAGAGGAAAGAAAAAGGTAGTATATGACTTGCATGACAAATTATATCAAGTTTATTAACGTCAGATGAACAGAATGATGATATTACAACTTAATGTAAGGAGGTTGACTATCAAAATTAAATATAAAGAGGCCAAAATAGAAATTTTAGTGAAAGTATAGGATGCTAAATAAATGTAACTAACCCTTATATTTTTACCTTATAAACAGGTCCATAACCACCCTGACCAATCTTATTTTTCTCGGAGAAGTACTATGTAGCAGTTTCTATGGTAGAAAAACTGACAAAAGGTAACTCGCGATCCTTTTTCTCCTTAACATGAGCTTTCCTGCATTGCTTAATTCATCATTGGTTGTGGCACTGTTATTCAATTCATCCATTAACAACCGCATCCCCTTCACAATCCCAGCTTTGTTGCTTCCTCCTGATTAGTTTGAAAAGAAAATTTCTCTTTTTAGATTGGCTTAGAATTTAATTAAGTCATTGATATGATATAGCAAAAGAAAGATACAATACCTTTGAATGATTGATTTTTCCGTCGTAGATAGCACAATAATGAGATCAAAGTCAGAATTAGTAGGGAAGCTATTGGACCACCAATAATCAACCATAGATGCCTCTTCCGATTGTTGAGAGTTGTGTTATTTGGACTCTCTATTGGGACAGAGTTAAAAAAAAAAAAAAAGAAATTATTAGTTTGTAGCTATAAGAATATATATAATTGTTTGACAGAAACAATCACACAGATGCAAAATAAAGAGTGAGACTCGCATGTGAGCGTCAGAGATGACATTCTTCTGCATTATCCAGCCAACATTTTCAAAAACCATTGCAACAGTCCTCTTGGGAATGGACTTGTAATCATTCAAAAATAATAATAAAAGCCATAACTAGATGTAAATGTTATTGATGATAATGGTTATAATAATGATTCTAGGGTAAATTACATAAATGAGAAGGCAGCACTTGGCAATCTCCGTCTTCAATACTCCTTATTAAAGGGCATAAATTAATTAGGAAAAAAATATTAAAATACCCTTCAAAGTTTGATGAAAATGCAAAAAAAAAAAAAAACAAAACAAAACAAAAAAACCTCCCAAGATTTCATAGTCACGTCAAGTAGCTCTATAAAACTCAAGGACATAAATGATCTACCGTTAGCATTTTCCATTGCCAAATTTCAAAAAATACCTTATTATTAGCAAACCCCACATGTATTATAAAACACGTGGTTTTTTTTTTTTTTTTTTTTTCAACCAAATTTCAAGGGTTATGTTTGTATTTTGCTCAATTAACTAAGGAACCATATATTTAGTATTAGAAAAAGACTTACCACTTTTTGCAAGACTGTCGTTGTTACGAATGTACAAGACTTTTTGAATATCCCACGTATATACTGAAACTTTATAAAATGCGCACCCTGACGTCACCCCATTAGATGGAGTTACAGAAGCATAGCCTTGACAAGAACAATTTGTCCTACATATCTCCTTGCAGTCACTAAGATCGAGGCTCAAATTAAATGAACTAAACAAATACCGATCGAACTCCATTGTTTTTCTCGTCTCCTCGAACACATCTCCACCAATACAGTTGGATGGGTTATAGTTTGCACAACTCCCAAATTTCAAATATCCTTGGTCAGGATCACAACTTACCATCATGTCGCAATAAAAAGAATAGTCACAGATATAAAGCACTCCAGAAGAATCTAACCGAATCATGTTATACTGATCAGTGGTGTTCCAAGTGAAATAACTCTCATTCTCATTCGAGAAGTAACTGAATTTGAATGAATTGTAAAAATAATTATCATCCTTATTAACTAAACTAAAATTGTACCCATTCCACATCTCACTTCTCCAATAAACAACACTTCTCGATCTTTTCCAAATTATAAGTTGTTTTGTGTTGTTTGGATCAATACCCTAGAGTGAAACCCCCCAGATCCGGATCCTCTGGTGACCATGAAGCGAGAAACTGATGTTGCGGCTTTCCCCCACTCTTCAAGTTGAACGTACCCAATTTCATGCCTTTTAGCCATACATCAGATGGATAATCGAAACTTTGCCACACAATATGATCTCCGGATCTCAAAACAAAATTCCCAGAATCAAGAAGTGTTGCGCTTGTGCTAATACTAGAATATTGTTCAGAGTTGAGAGTGATGGCGATCCCTCTGCTGTCATCAATCATCAGCTTCCCCTCTTGAGTTATCTTCAGTACTCCAGAGCTATCTGTCAGTGGATTGTCTCTGTTGGCAATCCATACCGCTGACACCGTCTTGGTTCCATACGGTGTTGTGGTGACTTGAATTCCCAAGTAGCGGTTGGTGGATCCACTAGGACTGCTGAAGAAGCCTAGTTGAAAAGAGAAATGTTAGGGATTATGAAAATTTTTTCATAAAAATAATCATGAAAGATTTATGATCCTTGGATTACCTTGATTAGTGTGTGGTGCTTTATTCTAAGTGTAATTCAAAGCTTTCATGATTATTTTCATGAAAGATTTTTCATGATACCTAACATTACTGAGTTGAAAATGCCCATTTGGAGAGGATATATTTTCCCAGTCTCTCATTTCTTGGCCAACTACAAGCGTGTCTGTTGAATTGGTAACACCGACATGAAAGAACCAACAAGAGAACACCAACAACCCCAAACAAGGTAAAAAAAACAACCACCAAACATTGTTTCATCATTCTTGCATCTAATTCTACAGAACTTAATGATTCACATGAAAATAGCATTCCACAATATATATATACTAGCATATCACCCGTGCTATACACGGATTGTGTTTACAATCTATCTATACTATATATTAAGCAAAAAGGGGTTTTTAACCCCAAGGCCTGTGGGAGTTCCAATCTCCTAATCCTAATTTTCTAATTTTTTGATTTAAAAAAAAAAAAAAACCTCAGCATTTATTGACTTCTCCCAACCCACAATCCCTTTTGACTTCTCCCATAATTATTGCAACATCCTTTTCAATTTCTCCCATAAATTATGGTTACACACAAAAATAAAAAATAAAAAAGATAAGAATTTAGTTATAGATCTCAAAAAGATATAACATCTAAATTCGAATTATGATTTAATAATATAATTATGTATTTTTTTTATGTATATCAATCAAAATTTTGAATCACTTAATGGGACAAATTAATCAATTTTCCAAAATTATTGATTTTTAATTTACAAAATAGATTAAAAAAAACTATTGACTGATTTATTTATTTAATAACAAAAATATTTCATAATCTCTCTCTCTCCTAATCTCTTTCACAAATTTCAAAAAAAAATATTAAAACTTGCATTCATTTTCTCTTTCTCAAAAAATCATATAGCAGCTCCAATCTCCTAATCCTAATTTTCTAATTTTTTTGATTTTAAAAAAAAAAAAACTCAGCATTTATTGACTTCTCCCAACCCAACCCCAGCATTTATTGATTTTTCCCAACCCACAATCCCTTTTGACTTCTCTCATAATTATTGCAACACCCTTTTTAATTTCTCCTATACACTATGGTTACACACAAAAATTAAAAAAAAAAGGATAAGAATTTAGCTATAGATCTCAAAAAGATATAACATCTAAATTTGAATTGTGATTTAATAATATAATTATGTATTTTTTTTTATGTATATCTATCAAAATTTTAAATTACTTAATGGGACAAATTAATCAATTTTCCAAAATTATTGATTTTTAATTTACAAAATAGATTAAAAAAACTATTGATTGATTTATTTATTTAATAACAAAAATATTTCATAATCTTTCCCTCCTAATCTCTCTCACAAATTTTCAAAAAAAAAAATATTAAAACTTGCATTCATTTTCTCTTCCCCAAAAAATCAGATAATATTTTCTATTAAAGTTGTAGATATCTACTTATATTTTATATATTATATTATAACATAAAAAAAACTAAAAAACTAAAAAAAAATCTTTAAAGTTTATTTAAATAAACTTTAAATCAATAAAACTCACATGTCTATCACATATCTAACTCACATCATAACTTACCTAAATAATAATAATTAAAAACAAATGGAAACCACAGATAAATTAAATTTTAAAAAAAAAGATACCCACAACTCCATCTTAAATAAATTGAAAAAAAAAATACCCGAATAGAAACCACACAAAAATAAAAATAAAAATAAAAATAAAAAGATATATCTATCTATCTATCTATATCTATACTATATATTAAGCAAAAGGGGGTTTTAACCTGTAACAACCCTCATTCTGGCTTAACCATGCTTGCATACATACTTGTATGATCTGGCCTTATGATGTTGCAAATCTTGTTTATCTTGTTTTGTCTTGCTTTGGTTGAAGTATTGCTTGCATGATTTTGTTCTTTGCTTGGTGTGTAGCCGAGGTCGTCTTGAGCTTAGTTCACCTTTGAACCTTTGTACTTAGAATTATTTTTTTGGAACCACTTGGTTGACCTCCATCTTCACACCGGGCATGTTTGCCGAGATGTCACTATCTGGGCCGAGGTGTTCGGAACCAAGGCCGAGGAGTGTATCATCTAGGCCGAGATGTTTTGGCACTTAGTGATCTTTGTTCTTGGACAGGTATGGCTTAGACCGAGGTGTGGCACACCCAGGCCAAGGTGTAGCACAGCTTAGTCAAGTGTCGTCCTCCCTAGCCGATGTTTCGATACCCTGTTGCCGAGCTTTGACTTTAGCCGATATCATTACTTGCCGATGTGTCTTGCCATTTAGCTTGTTGTGTACGCTTTGTCATAGATTTGTCTTATCAGCCAGTCACCTTTTTGAGTTGAACCAACCCGATAGTACCACGTGTCCGAGCTGTGTGTTAAGACAGCCGGCAGGCCTAGAAACAAATCATTTTGTCTCAAATCTTTGTCTTTAGAGAGAGAAGCTCAAGAGGAAGAATGAAGGAGTTTTAGAGTGAGGGAGTGTAGTTCCGAGCTTGATCTTCGAAGATCGAACCGTTAGATTTGAGTTTTGAGGTTAGATTCTTGCTCTACTCTAGTTAATCTTATTGGCTGTCAAGCTACATTGCATGATTGATGTCGTTTTGCATGCCATGCATTGATGTGAAGTTGGTTCTTGAAGAGAAAATGGTGTTCTTGAGTTTTTGAAGAAAAGCCTCGTTTTGATCCGAAAGTTTGGAACAAGAACCATGTTTTTGTGTTTGTTCTTGCATGATCTTCTTGCATGGGTACCCAAGTCCATGTTTTTGAACTCGTAGCATGAAACCTCAGTTTTTGGAATAAATGAGTTATGATTTTAGCATGCATGTTCTTGATGTTCTTGATAATCTTATTCCTTGCATTCTTCAAGGAGGGAAAACCCAGGTTTTTCCCGATTTCGTTTTGAATGTGTCCATCAGGACCACACCTCGGCAAGGAGGTGTGGGACCTCGGCAAAGGCCTGGTTGGTACCCAGTGTGTTTTCATGTGACGAGAAACAGTGTTTAAACCCCAGCATGTTTTGCTTTGTTTTGACTTGGATCTGGTGGGAATGCCGGGATCATTGCATGCATGTAAAGCTTGTTTTGAGAATGTATTTGCCATGTGATTGTAGGACCTTGATCTTTGCTTTGAGCCTACACCCGAGAAGAACTATGTGAGTGGTATTTCTAATAAAGCTATGTTATACTGTTTTGATAAATCTTGCTTTGCTTTGTTTTGATGAAAATATTTGTTAAGCATGAATGATTAGCTCTATTTCGATGTATCAAGTATAAGCTTGTTTTGATGTCATCTTTGAAAAGTCCCTTGTGCTGGAGGACTCTAAACTTTCGCAGTACTAAATATAAAAGGATACGGTCCTTTTCTTGGAAAGATATAGTGTTAAAGCAGGCTACGGGCCTAAGTAACACAAGACCATCGTGTTAAAAAGAGCTACGGGCTTAAGTAACACAAGTCCCTCATGCTGGAGGACTATAAACTTTCGCAGTACCTCTGACTAATCGATTACGGATCGTACAGTCTTTGTCTTGCCACTGACGGTTTACCGCGTGGACTTGTTTGTTTGGAAAATTAGATTTGTGTTTTGCCGATGCCAGTAAGCATCCCTTGAGACTTGTAAGTTTGATAGATGAATACGGTTCATCTCTTCATTTGATAAGGTTTTGATGTGTTTTGCTTTGAAAGAATCTCGGCTAATATTCGTATGGTTTTGCAATGTTTTGTTTTGTTTTGAAAAGACTTCAGTTATATTCATGCAAAACCTTTATTATTTGTACCATTCACTGAGTATCCAAGCTCACCCTCTCTATATATATGTAGGTGATGAGCAGGACGGTTGTAGACGTCCCCGAACGCATCCCGGGGAAAGGAGTGCGAGTCCCCCCCCCGGTTCTGGTTCGATATTGGGTCACTACAGTTCGAAGGACTCAAATGTCACGGTTCTCAATCTTGAACCAAAGAGTCCAAATCCGGCAAATCGTTTTGAAAACAGATTTTTTGAAAGAAGTGCCAAACATGGACTGCTTTGCCAGATACAGAGTCGCCACCTAAATGTTTTTTAAATGGAAAATTTAGGAAACCCTGACTCGGTGCCAAAAGGCCACGTATCCGTCATCACCAAAGTTGCCTCGGCTCGGGAACTTGGGTACGATTGGGGAAGGTCACTTCGTGATCACCCCCGCTCGCCCGGTCAAAGACCAGCCTCTACTAACCATGATATCTTATTTTGAAAACATTGTGCGTTCTTATTCCGGTTATTAGCCTAGGTTACTATGTGATGCGCACAGCATACAAGTATAGGCTGGATCGCCTGAATTGGAACAAAACATTTCATGTTTGTTTGTTTGAGAAATGGTTTGATGGTGCTACCCGCAGGTAGGCTAAGACGTGGATTTGCCACCCTCGGGTGGGCTTAGAAAACATGATTTTGCTACTATCTAGTGGGCTTAAAACAAACATTTGATGAATTGTCCCAATTCAAGTAACTCAACCTTCACCCACAGGCATTCAGGCAGTTATATCACATAAGCAGTTAGCCTCATGGTAAGCATGCTATTCATGGCAACACTCACACGCATGCAAGGATGCTAAAGCATAAAACTTACCGAGTACTCCAAGCCAAAATAGAAGTTCGTTAAAAATCATGCATGATCCTAAATATACTGAAATGCCTAATGCAACACATGCAAAGATGCAAATTATAGCAGGCTCGGCTATTCTAAACATGGCATATGGAATGCTACAGCTAACACGTATTTAATTTGGAATTGAAATACAGATGCAGTTTGTATGATGCGCCGAGCCCGGTGCGTGCAAAACAGATGAATGATGCAAACATGCTGTCATACTGTATGCTAATTGAAACATGCCCTATATCTAACCATCATAAGCGGGTAAATAAAAGGGAAGAAAGACGTGGGATTGGAAGACATACATCACACTCACCCACACTTATTACAATTATGCCCTCGCGCAGAGGGTCCGAATAAATAATACAGTCCCGAATGAAAGAATAATACAGTCCGAATAATATACAAATTCCTAATTAATCAACAAATTAAAGAAGAAAAGCTGTAAAACTGGCATGCAAGCCAGGGACTGCCTTGACTCCGCTCCGGATGATGAAATGATGTATGTTTGGGCTGTTTTGCGCAGAAATCCATTGGGATGCCCAATTAGCCTCTGTTTGCAATGTTTCTCGAAATGCGTGCCAGACTTCGGAAAGTTGCTGATTCTTCATTTTGCTACAACAGAGAGCAGGAAAGGGGTATAGCAATGTATTTCACAAATATATGCATGCCTCGATCCTCGTGCCACCAATCACGCATATCGATGCATGATGGCCGAGGAGCCGAGTTGCACAGCTCAATATAGGATGAATGCATATGAACACTACAACAAAACCTAACTCCATCATGGATAATCTGGAGTGTCGGTGACTGGGGAATTGAGACCCGTTCCGTCACTCGGAGTACGAAACGCACCTCGTTTCCCGTGCCCGGGCTAACTCCTATCCCGAACACAATGCAATATGCATGATATGTATGAAATGCAACTAAGATACAATCCTAACATACACAATGCTATGAAAATGAGATGTCTCGAATGCGTGCCAGACGGGCACGCAAACCGAGAAAATGATCCTAAGGCATAAAATGTCATACGCAATGCAATTGGACTTACACTAACATGAGTGGACCTCAGCCACACTCACATAAGAGGCCGATGGATGAAAAATGAGGTGCCTCGAAATGCGTGCACACGGGCACGCAAACCGAGGAGATGGCATACACGATGCAATGAGACTAAAATGGCATACAGAATGCAAAATGGACTTACACTAACATGAGTGAGCCTCAGCCACACTCACAAAAGAGGCCGATGGATGAAAATGAAGTGCCTCGAAATGCGTGCACACGGGCACGCAAATCGAGGAGATGGCATTAAGGCATGAAATGACATAGAAAATGATATGCAAACATGCCAATGGAATTTCGGCACTGAAATATGGAGGAAAACAGTCCCGAAAGATGGCGAAATGACACCAAATGCAAGGAATGGTCCCGAAATGCGAATTTAGGCACCCGAAATGGCCTATAACTATGCGATGCATGCACAATATGGACATGGAATGAAAATACAGTAGCAAGGCAGCCCCAAGACAAGCATTTTCCAGTCTAAAACATGGCCAAGAAGCAAGCATAGATAGGGCAACAATGGCATGCAAAAATAGGGGCCAAGAGAGGGGTATTGAAGTAGATGGTAAATGCAAAGCCCAAACAACAAAATACCCTTCTACAACACTGAAGAGGGACCAAAAATATGAACATTTACAGTTTATTACAGCCCCAAAATCAGTATACAAATGTGCTCAAATTGTCATGCAAGATGAGGCTCAAAAGAGGCTATAACATGAGGTATACAAAATAAACACCAAACAGCCAAAGACCCTTAATAAATCATGCTAAAAAGGTCAAAATATGGCCATTTTCAGTTCTGCTCATGGCCGAAAACAGAAGCTAGATAAGCCTAAAAAAGCATGCAAAAATGAGGGGCAAAGAGGGGTATAATGGTAAGCACAACATGGAGGCCCCCAACAGTGGTGATCCCTTCTACAATATTGTATAGGGACCCAAAATAAGCCTACTCACAGTTCATGACACACTCCAAAGAAATTTACATGTAGGCCAAACAAATCATGCAAATTTACGGTAAATAGGAAGGATTATGAAGTAAGTGCAAGATAGGGGGGCCAAAAAGGGTTGAGCCCTTCTTCAATGTTGAAGAAGGGCTCAAGATAGGCCCACTTAAAGTTTACATTGTGCTCGAAAACAGATCACACACAGGCTAGAAATTTCATGCAAAATAATGGCATACGAGAGGATATTGAAGCAAGTACCAAATGTAGGGCTCAAACAGGGTTGAGCCCTTAAACAAACATGAAGAATGGCTCAAAATAATGACCCTTTAAGTTAGGGTCGGAGCCCAAAACAGCAAGCAAATGGGCCTAAGAAATGGTGCAAAAAAGTGCTACAAAAGAGGGAGATTGACACTTACCCTTGAAGACCACTTCTTTGCTACCTCTTGGACCAAGGAATGTTGCTTCCTAGCTGCTGGAAAGCTCCCCAAGATGCTGGAAATGGAGTGGTGGTGGTGGTGCTTGGTAGTGGTGGAGAAATGGTGCAAAACTTAGAGATTTTGAGAGGAAATGAGAGAGATATGTGTATATGAGCTTGAGAGCAATTTTCTAACCCTTGAGGGAGAGCTAGAGCTGCTGTGTATATGCAAGGATGGAGGAGAAAGGAAAAAAAAATGTGGAGCTATGGGATTAAGTTCCCTTCCTCTCAAAAGTCCCCCGAAATCAGATCTTTTGGGGGAAAAAGTTACACAGCTGTAGGGCACACATCCCAAGGAGCATGGCCGGCCTGCTACCTTTCTTGCAGGTGGCCGGCCGGCTACCCCCTATGGCCGGCCGGCCAAGGGGCAAAAATGAAAAGTTGAATTAATGGCCGGCCATAGGAGAAAAGTGTCCTCCCATGTCCCCTCATCACAACCCTGTGGTTCAAATTTGGCAACTCTAAAACAGGAGAGAGAATAGGCCATTTTTCAAAGAGGTTCAAAAGTGAAAGATGGAATTGCTGGCCGGCCATGGACTTTTAGGGTCCTCCCATGTGTGTACAACACAAATATGTGGTTTTGGCTTGAAGAAAATGCTCCTAGGGTGGTCAACATTGGCCCGGAAGTGAGGAAAACGAGCGTCGGAGGGCGCTAGAGGAGCATAACTGGTTGCTGAGACAATTGTTGGCCTCCCACCCTTTAGTGACCTTCCTGGTGATAAAACAGAGGTACCTGCCAAAAATGAACGAAAACCGATGCAAAACGAATGCTCGGGGCCAAAACACGCAGTTCGGGGTCCCGAAAATAGGCTGTTAAGCATCGAAAGTGGCATTCAGCCACGAAGTGGGTCTCTCAGACCCCAGTGTCCCTCGAAAGGGAGTAAATAAGATGCATGCCAAAAACCGGAGCAATCGGAGATGGTTAGACGGTCCCGAACCGAGGCACACGGCCTGACGGCTCCGAAAACCGGGAACCGGGCTCCGAAATGGGCAAAATGGCCTACAGCCACGAAACGTAGCCCACGGCCATTGAGAGATGGTCTACGAGACCTCTCCCTCCCTTCAGGAAAAGAAACAGAGAAAATCGAGTCTGGTTCGCAAACCGAGGCAAGGTATAGAAGAAGGTTTGGAAGTCCGGAGGCAGGGCTCGCAGCCGCGACTCTGAGACTTCTGAACGAGCATGATGTGCAACATCACCGAGCGCTCAATCGGTGACGTCTGAGTCTTAAGGTCGGTCAAAAATGGGGTGTCTACAACGGCGGCGATGCCTAGATATGTTTTGCACAGCTTGTTTTGGGTTCATGATTATGTCGGCCTTGTTTTGTATTTATGTCGGCAATGTTGTAATTACGTCGGCAAACCTTGAAAATCATGCTTCTTGACTTGTATTGATTGTATTTTGTACATGTCGGCTCGAGAAGCCTTTTGATCAAGATGTAACTTGTATTTTTGTTATTTCGACTGGTTGTAAAGCTATAACTTGTATGTCATTCCATTTGATCTATGCACGGCTCTTATGGACCACTTGTATTTTGATCTATAGCTTCCACATTTGTGAGCCCCATATGTGTAATATACTCTGATTGTGTGTGATCTTTGTAAGTTGGCCTTCGGTAATCACGGATTACTGGCCATCACGGCACCATCCTACTAGGGGCGGGTTGGGGTCGTGACATAACCCCCAAGGCCTATGGAAGCTTCAATATCCCAATCTGAATTTTTAAAAAAATTTATTTAAAAAAAAACTCAGCATTTATTGATTTGGTCAAAATCCCCTGATTAGCATTTATTAACTTTTTTCAATCCACATATCTTTCCACATGCCTGCAATTATTGATTTGGTCAAAATCTCCTGACCAGTATTTAAAATCCCCTATACAAATAATTATAGATACAATTCGTGTGTAGTTACTGCAGTACCCTTTTCAACTTCCCACATACACTATGGTTAGTGATAAGAAAAAAAAATCTTAAAAAACATAATTTATATATTAAAAAATCTAAAACAAATATAAATATATATAATTATCCCGTGTATAGCACGGGTGATAGGCTAGTCTATACTATATATTAAGCAAAATGAGGTTTTTAACCTCAAGCCTTGTGGAAGCTCCAATCTCCCAATCTAAATTTCCTGATTTTTTGATTTAAAAAAAAAAATCTTAGCATTTATTAACTTCTCCCAACTCCCAAGTCTTACCCTCATAATAACATTTTAATGCATTAAGAACAAGCATAAAAAAAATTCTTTGAAATCCAACACATATAAATTTCTTGAAAAGTCTCAACACATATAATTATTATCCTTCATAATAACACTTTAATGTATCAAGAACAAGCATAAAAAAAATTTCTTAAAAAGTCCAACACATATGATTATTATCAAAATATTAAACTTTAATATAATATAATAAAAAAAAAGACATTTAATTCCTTGAAAAGTCCAACACATATGATTATTATCAAAATATTAAACTTTAATATAATATAAAAAAGGAAAAAAAGAAGACATTTAAAAAAAAAATTTAAAAATCACAATTCACATATATAGATAATTATAAACACAATCCGTGCATAGCACAGGTGATATGCTAGTTATCTATATATGTGAATTGTGATTTTTAAATGTTTTCTTCTCTTTTTTTAAATGTCTTCTTTTTTTCCCTTTTTTATATTATATTAAAGTTTAATATTTTGATAATAATCATATGTGTTGGACTTTTCAAGAAATTTTTTTTATGCTTGTTCTTAATGTATTAAAGTGTTATTATGAGGGATAATAATCATATGTGTTGGGACTTTTCAAGGAATTTATATGTGTTGGATTTCAAAAAAAAAAATTATGCTTGTTCTTAATGTATTAAAGTGTTATTATGAGAGTAAGACTTGGGAGTTGGAGAAGTTAATAAATACTAAGATTTTTTTTTAAAAAAAATCAAAAAATCAAGAAATTTAGATTGAGAGATTGAAGCTCCCACAAAGCTTGGGGTTAAAAATCTCCTTTTGCTTAATATATTGTATAGATATATATATATGTATGTCTGCATAGAATTTTTATTTTATTTGTTATGAGTGGATACATAGAATGTTTTTGATTTCATATTGATGTGATAATTTGATAAAGTGGAAAAAAATAAAAAAATAAATAATAAATAAATAAATAATAATAAATAAAATTTGTTGTTAATGCTAAAGTTGTTTTGTCACATTCATAGGCCCCAAATGGTTCGTCCTCGTCCTCATCTTATTCAAGCAGTGGGTCATCGTTTGGACAAAAAAATGACCGGAGAGGATTCAGAATCCCTTGCAGGTTTCAAGTGAAAATTACATTGCCATATACGTTCACTACAAAAATTTAAAGTTTGAGAGATTAAAATTTAAGAACAAAATTATTTTTTAAAAATTAAATATTTTTGTTGTAAAAATGTTATTATTATATTTTTAGTAACGAAAATTGGATATTAGTGATGAATTATTATCTTTTTGTAATCAAATTTTTTGTTTTCAAAAATAAACCTTTTTGAGACTAAGTTATTTTGTCCTTAAAAGTGTATTTATTTGCGACATTTTCAAAATTTTATCGCTAAAAGCTTTTGTTTTTTTATTTTTCAAAACGACCTTTTAATCACTATTCTCACGACGATAGAAATTAATTTGTAAATGTCTTTTACAACAAAATTTTCACTTTTAAAGACCAAAAAATTTGATCTTAAAAATTCTTATATGTTGTAGTGGTTGTAGTGGTCATTGACCAAAATCTAGATTTTTAGGGTGGTTTTTTGTATGATTAAATTTTATTTTATTTTTTTTAGGAAAAATTATAAATAAAAAAAAAATCAGAATTTTGCGTGTTTTTAATTTAAATCACAAAATTTTAATTTTATCAATTTAAACCATGATGTTAATTCCGTGTCAAAATTTATCCCCTGTTCATCTCCGTTTGATGAACTAACGGAAACCTCCATTTTTTGGCCCCAAAAAAGCATCGTTTTGCCCCAATCCCATATAAAAGTCCTAATTCGTCAATTAGGGTTTTAATTTTGCCCTAATTTGTCGATTAGGGCAGCAAGAAAGGAGAATCAAGATGGAGAGAAGCCGCCAAATAAGGGGTTTGCCAGTTTAGGAGAGTGTTGGAGCAACAAGTAACGTCGGAAGGGATGATCGGAGAAGGAAAGACAGCGAGATGAGGCAGGCGGCTACCGGTTCAACAACTTGCCACCTTCACCTACCATACATCGTCACCTCCTTCTCTAGATGCACTTTCCATCACTACCTCATCTCTTCTTGATGAAGCTCAACCATAGCTCCACTGATTCAACTATGTCCAACAACATCGCCATTTCTAAACCCCCAAATCAATTCAACACACACACACACTCTCTCTCTCTCTCTCTCAATATGTATATATATCTATATGTATTATATGTATATATGAAGAGTGAATTTTTGGGTAAGGGATACACAAATGAAATTAAGAGATTTTAGGGCTAAGATTCAGATCCATCTCTCCACCTTGTCAAAATAGAAACCCCAAAATTGACGGCACAAGGGCAGATGTTGGGCTGGGTATGGATAGAATTTGAAGTTAAAGTCGAAGTCGCAATCCATCGCCGATTCACATTTTCTAGCAATGGCGAACTATGCTGAATCCATCTCCGGTGATGGCACAAAGACGAGTTAGGTTAGGCCAGTGGAAGAAGAAGAATAAACGATGGGGTAACAGTCGTTGTGGAAGGTGAAGTGAGAGGATGATGGTCGCCGATGGAAAAGGGAATGAAAAGATGATAATCGCTAGTCAAAAGGAAAATGAGAGTTACCTGGGTATTGGAGAATGAATGAGAGAAGATGATGATGAGGAGTAATGGGGTTTGATACCATGTATACGATAGTTCATGATAAGTTTGCTATGGATTGCTAAGATTTAATAAATGTATGATTAATAGTGATAGTAATTTGGTGTAATTGAGTTTAAGTAGATGAGTATAAAGTTAAGCTAGCAAATGAAAGAGTGCCATGTGTACCTTAAAAATTTTCTCCGTCAGCCAAAGTAACAGAAATGAATGGATTGTTAAAATTGAAACCAAATCAATTATGGCGGAGGTTGGTGGCTGTCAAATATGGAGTAGGCTGGGGGTCAAGGGATGTGTGTGTTTCTCATGGTTGTGGTTTGTGGAAATGAACTTTGATGGGTCAGGTAGAGTTTTGGGATGAGTGGTCTTTCGAGTGGGTAAAGAACGAGGGTACTTTCTAGAAGGATAGATGGCGCGGTGAGGTTTGTTTGGAAGTTTGTTTCCTTTTGATTTTTGCCATTGTTGTGGATTGGGAGGCTAAGGCAGCTTCTTATTTGGGGGCAAAGTTATGGTTTGGGACATTCATTTGCGTAAGCAGATACAGAATTGGGAGGTTGATTTGTTGGTGGATTTGTGGAGCTTCTTGTATGGGTTGGGGGTTACTGGGGTGAGAGGATGTCTTGATGTGGAATGGTTTGGGTGCTAAGGGGTGTTTTTCGGTTTCTTCTTTCTATCGGAGTATGGTGGAAAGGGTGGGAAGGGTATTTTCTTGGAAGAGTGTTTAGGTGTCAGGAGTTCCGTCAAAGGTGGCTTTCTTTATATGGATGACAGCCTTAGGTCGAAATTTGACGATTGATAATTTGGTCTAGTATGGTCATGTTATAGTTAATCGATGTTGTATGTGTTGTGTGGATGCAGAGTTGGTGGATTATTTGTTTCTTCATTGTTCAATGGCTTCACGACTGTGGAGGCTCATTTGTTCTCTTTTCAGGATTATTTGGGTACAATCGAAAGGGGTGTTGAAGATGCTTTGGCATTGGTGAGGGGTTTGAGTTGGGCATCGCTAGCGGCGTGTTTGGTTGTTGACGTCGTTGTGCTTGATGTGGTTAGTTTGATTGGAACGGAATAGGTGGACGTTTCAAGACATTCATCACTCTGTTTCTTAGCTTGAGGATCGTCTTTTACTAGTTTTATATAGTTGGTTAAAGAAGAGGGTTGATCCAAACATGTTTGCTTTCTTAGATTTTTTGGATAGTGTCATTGGTTAGGTTTTGGTAGCTCCCCAAATTGAGGGTGTTTTGTATTCTTTGTATCTCCTTGATGCTTTTTTAATAAAATCTTTTATTTATCAAAAAAAAAAATTAAAACCAAATCAAATAATTAGGATTTAAATTGATAAAATTAAAATTTTGGGATTTAAATTGAAAAATACACTAAACTCTGAAGTTTTTTTGTAATTTGCTTATATATATATATATATATAATATACTCTCAACAGGATATTATTGGATTCTTAATTTTTGTATAATTAAATTTAAATCATACTAAGATCTCTCCAAACAATTGGCTGACTGACTGGCTCTGGTGAAATTGGATATCTAGCATTTTGTTGGGTTTTCTGTAAATGAAGTCTACAAGGTCAAATTTGGAGGCCGCCTTTATATTTAAATATATTTTTAAAAAAATTATATTATAAATTTTTTAATGTAAAATTTAATTTTCTTCTTTTATTCTTATAACTAAAAATTTTGGTGTTATTAATAGTTTTTATTATTAAGTGCCTTTGAACAATAAAGTTTTTCTTGATTGCAATCTTTGAATATTGTATGGCCTTTGGATAAAAGAGTTTTGTTAAGGTATTCTCGAAAAAGTGAATTGTTTAGGTTGAGATAATTTAAGTTGAAAGATTTTATTATAGTTTAGATTGATGGTTCACCAAAGTGTATAGTGAAAATATGCCTCTCTAATAGAAGGTCATATAATTTAAAAGTTTTTTTTAATAATTAATGTTATTATTATTATAATAAAAGGGTTTCGAAATTTGAAAACTGTCACTTATCTCTCCCAATTGGGTAAATCTTGCTTGCATGACTACAATTAATTATATTTTTAAAACAATATTTTGCTCCAAATGCAATGATGCAAGTTAATTACATGATTATGACCACATGGATGACAATGTAACAAGACACATGTCGGAAAGAAGAAGAGGTCAGATGATTGACTTTGATTTATTTTTAGTTTTTATTAGCAACATTCTGAACAAATTAAAGTTCAATTTACTTTGAGCGAGACTATCATTTATAATCACGTAATTTTATTATATTTAATTTTAAAATAAATAATATATATAATTTTATAAATATATTATATATTTTTATTAAAGATAAATACATTGAAATCTCATGAACATAACTTTAGAATGAATTTAGTTTATTTTTTTTAATATGCATATGAGTTTACAAAATGAACGAGTATGATAAATTCACAAACCTAAACTATGCCTCTCTATTTCCCGTTGGCTAGCTTCCATTTATTTTTTATTTTGCAATCTCACATCATAAAAAGAAAGAAAAAGTGAATTGTTTCACTTACATAAAATGAATCTTATGCTCCCATTTATATAAGCAAAAAGAGATTTTTAGTGAGAAACCCTATAATCAATGTCTCATACTCATTTTTTTTATTTTCTTAATTTTAAACAATTAAGAAAATCCCCATTGACTAATTTTCATTTAACTTTTATTTTACAATTCCATATAATTTTGATTTTAAAAATAATTTTGTATGAGATTTTGAAATTCTCATAATATTTAACTTTAAAATAATTATAATCCCACATTGAAAAAAGAAAGAAAAAGTGGGTTGTTTCACTTATATAAAGTGTTTACAATCCCATATCTCGAAAAAAAAAAAAAAAAAAAAAAAAAAAAAGAAAAAAAAGTGAGTTGTTTTCCTTATATAAAATGAATCTTATAAAGGGAGTTTTAAAGGATAAGCCTTCCAGAAGGTCTAAACTCTCATTCTAAAATTATTGAATTTTCTTAATTTTAAACAATTAAGAAAATTCTCATTAGTTAGCTTCCATTTACTTTTTATTTTACAATCCTAAATCGGGGAAAAAAAGAAGAAGAAAAAAGCGAATTGTTTCATTTACATAAAGTGAATCTTATACTCCAATTTATATAAATTATTGAAATTTCTTAATTTTAAATAATTAAGAAAATCCACATTAGTTAGTTTCCATTTAACTTTTATTTTACAATCTCACATCAGGAAAAGAAGGAAAAAGTGAATTATTTCACATATATAAAGTGAATCTTATACTGCCATTTATATAAGCAAAATAAGATTTTTAATGAGAATTCCATAATCAATACCAATTTTTTTTTGTTTGTGTTTAAGAACACATGTACAATACTCCTAACATATCACCCGTACTATGTGAAGGTGCTTTTGTAAACACAATTTCAATCTACAATCCAATGTACATATCCATTTAACTTTTATTTTTACAATCCCACATCGGGAAAATAAGGAAAAAGTGAATTGTTTCACTTATATAAAGTAAATCTTATACCCTCATTTATATAAGTAAAAGAAGATTTTTAGTAAGAAATCTTAAAATCAATACCGTTTTTTTTTTATTTTTTATTTTCTTAATTTTAAACAATTAAGAAAATCTCCATTGGTTGGCTTCCATTTAACTTTTATTTTACAATTCCACATAAACATTTTTTTAAAAAATAATTTTGTATGAGATTTTGAAACTCTCATAATATTTAACTTTAAAATAATTGCAATCCCATATTGAGAAAAGAAATAAAAAATGAGTTGTTTCACTTATATAAAGTGAATCTCATACTCTCATTTAATATTATAGTATTGTGTATGTTTGAGTTTAAGATGGTTTAAATTTTAAAATAAAATTTAAAGATTTTAATTAATTAATTTTGTTGTAAATTTGTTGGTCTTTTGACTTGGCCGATTAGGCTGAATCGTTTTCGGTTTGACTGATTCACTGGTTTAACTATGATTTTAGCTATTTTATCAAAATATATTACTTAGATTTGTTTGATTTAAAATAAAGTAAAATTGACCTTATTAAAAATTAAACGATTGAGATTGCTTGATTAGAAATGAACTTCCATCCAAACAATTGTTAACTTTTATTTTACAATCTCATATCAGGAAAATGAGAAAAAAATTAGTTGTTTCACTCTATAAACCTTATGCTCCCATTTAATATTGTAGTGTCGTATATGCTTCAGTTCAAGACAGTTTAAATTTTAAAATTTAAATAAAATTTAAACGTTTTAATTAATTAATTTTTGTATAAGTTGGTTGGTCCTTTGACCTAACCGATAGGGTAAACCATTTTTGTTTTGACTAATTCGCTGGTTTAACTACAATTTTAGCGATTTTATCAAAATATATTGGTTAAATTTGTTTGATTCGAAATAAATTAAAAATTGATCTAATTAAAGATTAAACGGCTAAGATTGCTTGATTCAAAATAAACTTATCGCCTAAACAATTGTTAATTTTTAAATAATTAAGAAAATCCCCATTGGTTAACTTTTATTTTATAATCTCACATCGGAAAAAAAAAAAAAAAAAAAAAAAGGAAAAAGTAAATTGTTTCACATACATAAAGTGAATCCTATACTCCTATTTATATAAGCAAAATGAGATTTTTAGTGAGAAGCCTTTTGATCAATATCCCATACCAATTTTTTTGATTTTCTTAATTTTAAACCATTAAGAAAATCTCGATTGGCTAGCTTCCATTTAACTTTTATTTTACATAATATAAAAAAATTAAATACAATTATAATATTTTTATTAAATAATATATTATTTTATCTTGTGCATAGCACGGGTGATATGCTAGTTATGAATGATGAAAAAGGTGAATGTCACGCCCCCAACATTTTAATTAATTAGAAACATTACCAAAGCCTGTAATTTAGGTCCATTTTTTTTCTTTATTTATTTTTTTTATATATCTATTACCCTTGAGTAATAGAAATACAATAATACATGTTTTCTTTCTCTCCCAATGAATACAACAATAACAATAATAAATGTCGAGCTTCCAATACGGAGCTACAAATAAATAATTACAAACCACAAGATACATTTTTCATTCCTTTAACATCTATGATAAAATTATACAAAAAGGTACATGGAATTCATACTCTTCAACTAATGAATCCGAAATTCTCTTCCTCAAAAAGAATAAAACAATGAGGGGTGAGCACTAATACCCAGTAGGAATCTCATAGTTCTACAACAATAGCTAACACATAGATAGAAATGATCATGCATGCAGAATGATACCATATAGTAAGGTGACATTTTGTAAGTTCAAAATATTATACAAAAGTATCTTTTCTTAAAATTTCACTTGAACCTTTAAGAAAACTCCATACCATAAATGTAGTCTCCCATCATTAGGAAGCCATAAATTCTCTTTGAAAACAAGTACACTTAAGGAAGAACATTATCTTAAATTTATTAACCCGATTTTAAATTATTCCTCATTTCGTTTCTATTTTAATATTTCACATTTCATTTCCATTCTAATATTACACATTTCATTTCCATTTCCATTTCCAATTACCATACTCCATAACATCAAAATCCAAAGGATCAGAGTTCAAACATAACACAAGAATCACAAACCCTTTTTAATTCAATTTCCCAATTACTTACAAAACAAAGCTCATAATCTTCCCTTTTGTCACAAGCAATCCATTGAGTTCATCATCACTAGCCCCTAATCCAATTACCCACATGATGCCAATTTCAATCCTTAATCCATTTTCCTCCAGTTTATTTATTCTTCTCAATTCATGAGTCAATTTCATTATCTTTCAACAACCAAACTGAGACTACAACTCAGTGGTTTTTCAATCATACAAAACACAAATAAGCACTTCAAACTACCATTTCACGGATATTTCGTCCGCGGGATCGGCACCCATGTATAAATTTTGGGACTTTCACCCAGAACACTCCAGCTAACTTAGTTATAATGGAATCCATCCCCTTTCTCCTTCCAAACAAACATACATATACAATGTATTTAATCACATAATTACACATGGAGTACATCCCCTTTCTCTTCCCAAATAATCATATATATACAATGTATTAAAACACACAGTCATATTCAATGACAACCATTTTTCAAACTTATCATATTATTTACTCTTTTCAACTAGCACAATACATGTGATCCAAAATATGATTTTCAAAATGAAACAAGTACACTTAAAACATAATACAAGAATTTTCAAAATCTCTTTCTAAAACATACAGTTTAAATCCTCAAAATCTATTGCATGCTCCATGGCATGCATGATTTATAAATAGTCCGGTTTGCGTAGTCAACATGCAATTTCTACAATAATCATAGCTATCCTCCACCGATAGCCCAAAACAAATATATCTAAACCGATAAATAAATTCCTTTAAAGATACGCTTTTCCAAAATCTCATATGGGAGTGATAATACATATCAAGCTTCACCATCATCATTAATAATCCTTCGATTTCACGTTTACAATGACAATTTCAATTATTTATACAAAATAACAATTTGATCCAATTAGGGCAAAGCTCCCCCTTTTTTTTTTTTTTTTTCCAAATATTAACCCAAAATCAATACAACCCAACACAAAACTGTAGACGAACGCCCGCGGGGGACCTCGCTACAGCTTCGACTCGATTTGTGTCACGGTTCTTAATCTTGAACCAAAGAGTCCAAATCCGGCAAATCGTTTTGGAAAACAGATTTTTGAAAGAAGTGCCAAACATGGACTGCTTTGCCAGATACAGAGTCGCCACCTAAATATTTTTTTTTTGGGAAATTTAGGAAACCCTGACTCGGTGCCAAAGGCCACGTGTCCGTCATCACCAAAGTTGCCTCGGCTCGGGAACTTGGGTACGATTGGGGAAGGTCACTTCGTGAGCACCCCCGCTCGCCCGGTCAAAGACCGGCCTCTACTAACCATGATATCTTTTTTGAAAACATTGTGTGTTCTTATTCCGGTTATTAGCCTAGGTTACTATGTGATGCGCACAGCATACAAGTATAGACTGGGTCGCCTGAATTGGAACAAAACATTTCATGTTTGTTTGTTTGAAAATGGTTTGATGGTGCTACCCGCAGGTAGGCTAAGACGTGGATTTGCCACCCTCAGGTGGGCTTAGAAAACATGATTTTGCCACTATCTAGTGGGCTTAAAACAAACATTTGATGAATTGTCCAACTCCAAGTAACTCAACCTCCACCCACAGGCATTCAAGGCAGTTATATCATATAAGCACATAGCCTCATGGTAAGCATGCTATTCATGGCAGTCACTCACACGCATGCAAGGATGCTAAAGCATAAAACTCACCGAGTACTCCAAGTCAAAACAGAAAACCGATTAGAAATCATGCATGATCCTAGTTATACAGAAATGCCTAATGCAACACATGCAATAATGCAACTATAGCAGGCTCGGCTATTCTAAACATGGCATATGGAATGCTACAACTAACACGTATTCAATTTGGAATTGAAATACAAATGCAGTTTGTATGATGCGCCGAGCCCGGTGCGTGCAAAACAGATGAATGATGCAAACATGCTGTCATACTGTATGCTAATTGAAATATGCCCTAATCTAACCATCATAAGCGGGTAAATAAAAGGGAAGAAAGACGTGGGGTTGGAAGACATACATCACACTCACCCACACTTATTACAATTATGCCCTCGCGCAGAGGGTCCGAATAAATAATACAGTCCGAATAAATATACAGATCCCTAATTAATTAACAAATTAACTAAGAAAAACTGTAAACTGGCATGCAAGCCAGGGGCTGCCTCACTTCCGCTGAATGATGTATGCTGGGCTGCCTTTTCGGAAATCCACTGGAATGCCCCAATTAGCCTCTGTTTGCAATGTTCCTCGAAATGCGTGCCAAGCCTCGGAAGACTGCTGATTCTTGATTTTGCTGCAACAGAGAGCAGGAAAGGGGCATAGCAATGTATTTCACAAATATATGCATGCCTCGATCCTCGTGCCACCAATCACGCATCTCGATGCATGATGGCCGAGGAGTCGGATTGCACAACTCAATATAGGATGAATGCAGATGAATGCTACAACAAAACCTAACTCCATCATGGGTAATCCGGAGTGTCGGTGACTTGGGAATTGAGACCCGTTCCGTCACTCGGAGTACGAAACGCGCCTCGTTTCCCGTGCCCGGGCTAACTCCTATCCCGAACACGATGCAATATGCATGATATGCATGAATGCAACTAAATACAATCCTAGCATGCACAATGCTATGAAAATGAGATGCCTCGAAATGCGTGCACGCGGGCACGCAAACCGAGGCGATGATCCTAAGGCATGAAATGGCATACGCAATGCAAATTGGACTTACACTAACACGAGTGGACCTCAGCCACACTCACATAAGAGGCCGATAGATGAAAATGAAGCCTCGAAATGCGTGCACACGGGCACGCAAACCGAGGCAATGGCCCTAAGGCATGAAATGCCATGGAAATGATATGCAAACATGCCAAATGAATTTGGCACTGAAATGTGGGGAAAACAGCCCCGAAACATGGCCAAAAGTGCACCCGATGCATGGAATGATCCCGAAACATGAAATTTTGGCAACCCCGAAATGGCCTATAGCTACACCAAACATGCATAACTGAATACATGACATGAAAAGGAAGAAGCAAGGCAACCCCAAAAACTAGCATTTTTTCCAGCACAAAACAATGGCCAACAGCAATCCATAAATAGGGCTAACAGGCATACAAAAATGGCTCCACAAGGGAGGGCTAATGAAAAAGTGGTACATGCAATGCCCAAATGGAAAAAACCCTTCTACAACACTGATGAGGGACTAAAAATATGAACATTTACAGTAGATGACATCCCCAATCAGTATGCAAACATGCTAAAAATGTCATGCAAGAAATAGGATACAAGAGGTATAACATGAGGTACCCCAAACATTCATCAAACAGAAAAGACCCTTAATGAAATATGTCAAGAAGATCAAAATATGACTCTTTCCAGTTCTGATGATGGCCGAAAACAGAAGCTAGATAAGCTTAAAAAAGCATGCAAAAATGGGGGTCAAAGAGGGTATAATGACAAGTATAACATGGAGACCCCCAACAAGGTTGATCCCTTCTACAATGTTGTAGAGGGACACAAGATAAGCCTACTCACAGTTCATGACATGCTCCGAAACAGACTACATGTAGGCCAAACAAATCATGCAAATTTACGGTAAATTGGAGGAATTATGAAGCAAGTGCATCATGGGGGCTCAAACAGTGTTGAGCCCTTCTTCAATGTTGAAGAGGGGCTCAAAATAGGCCCACTTACAGTTTACATTGTGCTCGAAAACAGATCACACACAGGCTAGAAATTTCATGCAAAAAATGGACATACCAAGGGGTATTGAAGCAAGTACCAAATGGAGGGCTCAAACAGGGTTGAGCCCTTAATGAAAGGTGAAGAAGAGCTCAAAAAACACTACTTTTAGTTTTGGTCGGAGCTCAAAACAGCAAGAAAAGAGGCTAAGAAATGTTGCAAAAATGAGACCAAAAAGAGGGGAAATGGACTTACCCTTGTAGATCAACCCTTTTGCTGCCTCTTGGACCAAAAATGTTGCCTCCTAGCCTCTGAAAAACTCCCCAAGCTGCTGGAAATGGAAGTGGTGGTGTGGTGCTAGGTGGTGTGTGAAAAAGGGGTGTAGAACTTGAGAAATTTAGAGAGTTAAAGTGTAGAGAGAGAGAGATATAATAGAGAGGCTTATACAAAAATCTCTAACCCTTCAACACAGATCTGGGTGCTGTATTTATAGGCAAAAGAGGCTGGAAAAGAGGGGAAAAAAAAGGGGGGGAAATATTTCAAGTTTCCCTCCAAAAATTGGCCTAAAGTGAGACAAAGAGGCAAGTGGTAGCTGCGGTTCTCAAACCGAAGAGAGCCCTTCAACAAAGTTGAAGAGGGCTCAAAAAAAGACACTTTGTAGTTTACGACCAAGTCCAACACAGCCCACAAGTACGCCTAAAATACCGTGCAAAATAGGCCTAAAAAGAGGTAAAGAGGCAAGTGACAGATGGAGATCTCAAACAATAAAAGGTCCTTAATCAAACATGAAAAGGACCTCAAAATATGACTATCTCAAGTTCGGGTCGGAGCCCAAAAATGCAAAATGAAGGTTCGGGAGCCGAAACACGCAATTCGGGGCCCCGAAAGTGGGCTGTTAGGCACCGGAAGTGGTGTCCAACCACGAAGTTGGTCTCTCGGACCACAGTGTCCCTCGAAAGGGAGGAAATAAGGTGTGTGCCAAAAACTGGAGCAAACGGAGGTGGTTAGGCGGTCCCGAATCGAGGCACACGGCCTGACGGCTCCGAAAACCGGGAACCGGGCTCCGAAATGGGAAAAATGGCCTGCGACCATGAAACGTAGCCTACGGCCACTGAGAGATGATCTACAAGACCTCTCCCTCCCTTTGGGAAGAGAAAACAGAGAAAACAGAGCTTGGTTCGCAAACCGAGGCAAAGCACGAAAGAGTCCGGAAGTCCGGAGGCAAGGCTCGCAGCCGAGACTCTGAAACCTCTTGGACGAGCACGATATGCAACATCACCAAGCGCTCAATCGGTGACGTCTGAGTCTTAAGGTCGGTCAAAAATGGGGTGTCTACAACAACTCAACTTAATTCAACATAATCAACACTATTCAACATGATTCAATTCAACACCACTAAATGTAATTCAACATAATTCAAGGTGAACTCTTAAATTTCCATTTCATCATTTCATCCCAAGTCTCATGTCATCCATATCATTAACAAATCTTTTTCCCCAAATTTCATTTCATATTATAGCATGATTTACAATATCCACAATAAAGGTTCATTCGCTAATTTTTGACATAATTTTCAAACACTTCCAAAATTCAATTAAACTTGTATATATATAATTCAACCTCTCAATTTTATGATTCTACTTTTAATATAGGCAAAATCATTAATTATCATCATGAGTCAACTTAGGGTTTTTGTCACGACCCAAACCCGCTCCTATGGGTTTAGCACCGTAATCGGCCAGTAATCCGAGATTACCGAAGTCCTGCTTAACAGTAAAACAGTAATACAGAGTACAAGGGCTGGCGGAAGCCAAAATAGTAATTAAAAGGTGTCCATAGAGCTATGACAGTCTGTATGCAAAAAAACTTTTCAGACATATACACATAAACAGTACATATACATCCATAGACAATTATCCAGGACAGGGACCTAATCCCTATTAGAACAGTACGGTACAATTATCATTCAGTCTATACAGTATTACAAAACGGAGACAAAAGGGGGAATCTAAAACACCCCAAACAGCCTTGGCTCGATCAGGCTTAGAACCTCACAGTGAGGCACAGTGGTTGGCTTGACAAAAAGGGAGTTTAACCCAACACTCCTAGCTCCGGTCCAGTCCGGTGCCTGGACACTTACATATATATATAAACAGTGAGCTAAAGCACAGTGAATAATATATGCATAAAGAGGTTAAGAATGAATGTCCTTTCAGTATTGAAAACAGTCAATTATCAGTATATCAGTCATTCAGTTTGTGGCTCATATTTCGTGCCATAACAGTCATTCAGAAACTATAATAGTCATATGTGGTACATCCAATAGCAAAACAGTACAGTAGGTCTTAGCAGACCGAACAGTCAGTTGATGGCCATCATATCGGTAAACAGTAGTGGTTCCAACATGGGAACCGACAAAGATTTCTGTGACAGTAGTAGTACAGTACAGTAATAGTAAATTGCTATAGATGCCACGAATACAGTTCGTAATTAGGACAAGCATTCATTCAGTAAACAGTGTTATTTCATAAAACAGTTCAGTCATTCATTCAGAAAATAATCTTAATTGAACATATCTTTACAACATTGTTACTCACAGAGTTCTGGGCTACAAATAAGCTAGAGTGTCTCTGGATGCCAACCCTACACAGTTACAGAGTGAACACACACTAAGCTACACAGTTGGGAAAATAATAACTTAATCCCTAATTTGCCTTGGTGTGGTTCTACATCCATATCCTCATTAAGATGCCTTAAACATGCCCTAGGAATGCCTAGGATGGAAAGAGGATGCAAAGATGTACTTATAAACACTTTTCAAAATTTTCAAAAAATAGGGGTCTCGCTCGAGCGTGGCTTTCTACGCTCGAGCGGACATACAGACAAAGGAGATCCGCTCGAGTGTGACTTCCATCGCTCGAGCGGACTGCAAGCTACAGTAAAAATACTGGATGCTCAAAATTCACGCTCGACGGGCGCTCGACCCCCGCTCGAGCGTGAGACACAAGTCCTCGCTCGAGCGTGAACTATCTCGCTCGAGCGTACTGTAAACTCATGCAAAGTACTGGATACACGCATTTCACGCTCGAGCGTCACTTTCCTCGCTCGAGCGGACGGCATGATCTCAGATTGTATGCTCGAGCGTGGAGTTCCTCGCTCGAACGTGGGTCCAAAATCTGGAAATTCCAAATTTGAACCTCAAGCTCAAAATCAAGTTTCAATGCATCAAATTCGATCATTTTGGGCCAATTTTCTGGAAAAACACTTTTAAACTCATAATATAACATGATTCAAAGCTCAATTTGTAAAATCAAGGCCCAAAGGTGAGTCAATTAAACCCAATTTAAACAAATTCCATGAACATGATGTAAAACATAACATGCATGAATTAAATCAACATCAAGCTTCCAAAACATGAGCGAATGAGCCAATTCTTTCTATAACAAGATGAATTTATGGACTATACTCAAGATATGGACATGCATGTGGAATTTATGAACCACAACCTCAAAACTTCACAATATGAACATGCATGCATGGATTAGCTCATAATTCAACACAATAAGACAATTCTAGACTTAACTCACTAGACTTCCATGAACCATGCAAGAAAGAACTTGGATTCACAAATTAAATGATGAATATCCTACCTTAGGTCCTTAATTTCAAGTGTAGAAGCTCAATATGCAAAGAATTCTTCAATTTTCCTAAGCCTCCAAGCCGATTTTGTTGAAATTACTTCCTTCTCTCTAATTCTCTCTTCCTAGTCGGTTTTGTCAAGGAAATGGGCTGAAGAAATGTTGTATCAACATGTATGAAGTGGAGAGGGGTTGCCTAGATAAGTCCACTAGGTGGCAAATGTGAAAATAAGTCCAACTCTTATAATTTATCAATATTTAATCTAATTTAATCATACCAAAACACATTTGAATTAAATATATCATAAAATCACATTAGTTTTAATTAGCATAAAACACTAATCAATTTTAGATTCAGCCGCCGATAAGGCCTTCAACTTACAGTTTAAAACACAAAACATGAACAATAATTTAGCAGTCAAACAGATAGACACGAAATTAAACTAATACACTCAATCAATTCGTTCAGAATTTTAGTCAATCAGTCAATTAACATGCTTAATCATAGATTAGCACTAATTAGTGGTATTATCAGTAAACAGTGGTGAGGGTTGTCACAGTTTTCAAGAAAAATCAAGACTTTCAAGAAAAATTAAAACTTCTCACACTACTACTTCCAATTTTTCCATTGATTATACACCTAAGGTGTATAATCCACAATCTTAACCCAGTAATTGAACCCCAACACTTCAAACCCTAAACCCCCAAATTCCATGATATAACACTATATGCTCAAAAATGTAGATCTTGTATTTATATAATCAAAATACCACAAATTTATCTATTAATGCAAGTATTAAAGAAAAACTAGGACCCCTACCTCAAGATTGGAAGCTATGGGTGAAGACCCATCTTCAAACTTCAATGGAATCACAAAATGATCGGTAAAAGTCTTGATCCATGCTTGTTCTTCAACCTTCTTGAAAGATTGAGGGTGAATCTTTGGTAAAAAGTAGGGAAATCAAGAATTTGGAAGGTTAGGTTTTCGAGTTTGGAAGATGGGAGGAGAAGAGAGGGAGAGAAATATAATTTTTGGGCCAAAAAGTCACTTTATAATGTCTGTTAGCGACCTAGTTGCTCGAGCGAAGAAAGCTTGGCTCGAGCGTAGAAAACAAGCTCTCAGATTCTCTGAAAAACACACTCTTCGCTCGAGCGAAGAAAAGCTCGCTCGAGCGAGCATGCTTTCAACACAGAAATGCAAAATTCAAACAAGTATAACTCTCTCGTTCGGACTCCGTTTAGGGTCGTTCTTGTGTCCAAATTGAAGCCTCGAAAACAAGCTTTCCAATGGTTCTAGCCTCACATTCAAATTCAAAGTATAGAAAAAGAAAAGGGCAAAAGAGTGTCGGCTGTTCGTAGAAAGATTATCCGAATTAAAGTTTTTGGTCCAATCTTACTTTACCATCATGTTACCACTTCGATCAATGTCTCAAAATAAAACAAGGAGACTCTAAATACACTAATAAAAATGTCAAGGGCAATCCCACTTTTTACGCTCAAGTGGCACTTTCTGCGCTCGAGCGGCCCGCCTGCAAACACGCGAGATACTGGGAGCAACAATTCTACACTCGAGCGGTCACCTGGATAGACTATCACAGTGAAGTATTATGATTTTGTGTTGGGTGATTAAAGGAATACGAAGCGGCATGGTGACTAATGATTAGTAAATGAATATAGATACATGGTATTTTGGGAGTATCTAATAATTTTAGAGTTGGAGTAACTGTTGTGTAGACAAATAAGCCCATTTCAGGGCTTATTTTGATGATCCAAACTATTCACATTTTAGTATACAACGAGTAGAACATACTTATAAAAAAATCAAGTTAATCGGATATCACTAACCCTTGTATCCACTCACATTTGTATCTACAAAAATAAATGATAATTGTGATTCAAAATATTAAAATGAATACAAATGTAAGTGGATGAAACAGTTAACGATATCTAATTAACTTAATTTTTTACAGGTATATTCTACTCTATATAATCTAAAATGTAAACGTTTCGAATTATCAAAACAGACTCCAAAATGAGCCCATAGAACCGCACAATAATCACTCCAAATCCAATAATTTTCCATTGTGGAGAGGCCTTGGACAAGATGTTTTATTAGAGTTCACTCATGAGAGGCTCTCTGACAAGAAATATATATAATATATATGTATTAATTACACAAATAAATCTCAAAATTTGTATTTTGTGGAAGGGAAAATTACATTATTAGTCCCCGTATTTTGGACTTTACGTCATTTTAGTCATTATTTTAATTGGCTCAATTTTGACTTTAAATTTATGATTTCATCTCAATTTAGTCAAATTGTCTATAGTTGTTAGCATTTTTTAATGAAAAATATGCATGTAAGTGACATGTATCATGATTTTTAAGGCAAAATTATAAAATTATTTAACTCAGTGAGTTAATTACAACCAATCCAATGAAAATTTTCCATTAAAAATACTAACAGCATTATCAATTTGACCAAATTAACACATTCTAAAATTAAGGGTCAAAATTGAACTAATTGAAAGTGTAAAAACAAAAATGACACAAAAGACAAAATGTAGGGACTATAGATATAATTTATCCTTCGTAGAATTTTGATCTCCGATGTTTCAAATGTCTCAATTTGGTCTTAAACTTATTAATTTCGTCACTAAATGATCTCCACCTCAATTTTTATCTACCATTGATAACAGAAGTGAAGACATTTTAATCAATCCACATATAGCACTAAATAAGTTTGGCCACTTAATTAACACAATTAAAATATAAAGACATTTTTATCAAACCATTTATTTAAGTGTCATAAGCAAGTTTGGTTACTAATGAAAGTCTCTACGAGGATCTCCAATACTAAACATTACTATAAAGTATATATTTTACTTTACCTATCAAATGTTTCATGTTTCTACTCCAATCATACTTTTTATTTTAGCTATTTATCCAAATATTATTAACTTTATAGAATGTCACATCAGTAATAAAGATGGAAGAAAATGATTCTAAAGATTCGTTTGGTTTGAATCTCTGAAAAAATTTTGGAAAAATTTCTCTACAAATGAGTTTTCAGAAACACTGAAACCAAACATGTTTCCCAAAAAAATTTCCCAAAACTTCTAAACCAAACATGTTTTCCAAACAAATCTCTCTCTCACACATATCAAATCAATCACTTTTTTCAAAACTCTCTCTCAAAATCATTTTCCAAAACATCTTTTGAAAAAAACCAAACCAAACATGTTTTCGTACTTTTTATCTCTAAAACACATCTCCCAAACACAAACCAAACATACCCTAAATGCATTTTGCAGAGCTTTTGAAGACTAGCTATATGTAGCTAGTGAATGTGAGACGAATTAAAATGCCTACTTATATGCCTAGTACATTGGAGTTGAAAAAAGTGGATTATACTAGGCATTTCAACTAACAAGCATATATGCCTGGTAAGTTGGAGATGCTCTAAATATTCAAATTCTAGAAAGATAAGGACAATTTTTGACATAAATGGTAAAAAATGATCTTGCAGCTTATAACCCTAATTTTTCAATATTTTTGTGTAGATTTTTTTCCCTTTCTTTCTAGATTTTTCTCACGCATTCTTTCTCTCTCTGTCTCTTTCTATAATGGACGATTTCTTCAACTATAACTATCATTAATCGCTATCGCCTTCAATGGGATCCATCTCCACCGTTATTATTGCCTTCAACCGCATCCATCTCTATCGCCACTATTCTCAACACTCTAAATGATTCTCATCGCTTGTAACAATTTTATAGAGTTGAATTGGGCCGCTGTTGTTTGTAACCACCAGTGAAATCAGAACCTTTGTTTGTTGTTTGTAGTCACCATTATGACCTCATCGCCGCCAACTTCACTTGCCATCTTTTTTTTTTTTCTCTTCTACATTTCTCTCTCTCTCTCTCTCTCTCTCTCTCTCTCTTCTATTTGATTTTTGTATTGTTGTTTAATAGACATTGTTTGTTGTAATGATGTAAAAATAGATTTTTGTGTAACTCTGAATAAAATTTGTTACTTGAATTTCTAATTTTCTCCAAGTTTAGTGTATTTAGTCGGTAAACTTTCTTTGACTTTCAGTGATTTTATCTTTTATTTTCTACAATTTCATTAGATTTGATTAGTGAAATTTCTTTGACTTTCTATAATTTTGTGGGGACATATTTTGTGAATAACAACAAGTGGCCAAGGTGACGCCGAAGTGTCAGCCGAGGTGCCATGTGGCGTGGTCATGATGCCGAGGTGCTCTCGGCTAGGCCGAGGTTATTTGTGGAGATATCGAAATTCGGGGTATTCAGATAGAGAACAGGAGTCCTAGAATGGGAGAGGACCTCAGTCTGGATAAAGATAAAGCTCTTAGGGAGTTTATCTCTATCTAGCTGGGAGTCCAAGATGAACATTGAGCCAAAGTCCATTGAAGCTAGGCTTCTACAGGGATCAGGTTAGTGCTGGGTATAAAGGTAAGGCACCCTCGTGGGTCTAAGGTACGCTTTTTATGCTCTATCCAGTGAGTTAAGTACTATTTGTGATCTTTGAGAGATAATTGATTACTGACTTAATCGTCGGAGTTTCCCTGGGTGGACGAACCACTGTTGGACTCTTATCTTTCTGTAATAGGTTGTTTGGGCTTAATCTATTATGCTAGTGCTCTCCTGTTGAGTTTCCCTGTTTGGTTGTGTGGTCAAAAATCAACACCCACAATTTTAGTAGATTTTTTTTTTTTTTTTTGGTTTTCGGCAATTCAATAGATTTGGTTGAAGAAATTTTACTGTCTAAATTTATTAGAATTAAAATCACAATTACAATAATTTTTTCTGTGAAATTTCTCTGATTTTCTATAATTTTAGTAGATGGTCTTTTTTTTTTTTTTTTTTTGGACAATCCAGTAGATTTGGTTAAAGAAATTTTTTATTACTACAGCAATTTTTTTTTGTAACAATTACAAACACTAGTAATGTTAGAAATTAAAAAAATTATAAAAATATATTGTGTAAAATTTTGAGAAAGTTACATGGGAGTATAACTTATTTTGTGATGTGGTGTAATTTAAATATTGTAAAATATGTATTTTTTTATACAGAACCGCTATGTAGCTCGAAAAGAGCCCCCCCCGAATCGCCCGAATTTGAAAAAAGTGAGTTTTGAATGTTTGGCTCAGTTGCAACAACATTGTTCAAGTGACACCACGCGCAACAAATAGAAGAAAAGAGAGGAGAGAGAGAGAGAGAGGAACCAGTCGAAGAAGAATAGGCGAGAGCGACCACTGCCGAGATCGACTGGTGCTGACACAACTGACCTGGGTGACCATCGACAACCAACGAAAAACTCTGCCCACCGTCAGTGCTGTTCGTCGACCAGCGAAATACCACTTCGACGTGAATCTGGATTACACATTGTACTCACCTGAATCTGTTGGTCCGTCAATCTGTGAATGTCGCTTAATCACCTGAATCTACTGGTGCGTTTTTTTTTTTTTTTTTTTTTTTCTTATAAATTTATATTTTTTTGTTAAGCTTGAATGTGAGGGATTAGAAGAATGGTTATCCATGTTTAGGTCTATGTGGGTAGATGATTTCAATTAAAAAATATGTTTGGGGGTCTATGTTTGTTCTTGTTGAAGTGAAATCTATATTTGGGGTCTATGTTTGACAGGGGATTGGAAGACCATATTAAGGAATGCAGAATCTGTGTGATGTATAGCTATATAATTCTTCTGCTATGTGTGATGTATATGTATGTTTTGGGATGTGTCCATAGCTGAACCTGTGTGTATACAAACTGTGATTTGAATCTGTCTATAGCTGAATCTGGTTTGGCATGTGTGATGTATACAAAGTTGCAGTTGCCTGCTTGTTCTATAGCTGAATCTGTGATGTGTCTAAATCTGTAGTGGTTATATTTGTGATGTACTCACTGAATCTGTGATGTCTCTAAGTGGTGTCTAACATCCACTTTAACCTTATTTATGTGAATATGTGAATCTCTGAATCTGTGATGTCTGAATCTGAATCTAAGTGGTGTTTAACATCACTGAATCTGAATCTGTGAATCTGTGATGTCTCTAACCTTATTTATGATTTGTTGTGCATTTCATTCTACTGATTTGATACAAATTACAGTAGAGTGTTTCACACAATGGACATTGATTCAAACAATCCTACATTGAGTGGGGGTAAGGAAGTTGAGAAAGCAGAGAACAATCATTCATTAAATGAGAGTAGTGAAATTGAATAACCTAAGAAGGGGATGTGGTTTACCTTAAAGCAAGAAGTGCACGAGTTTTATGCAAAATATGCTAAAAACCTTGGATTTGCTATAGCTTACAGAACACAGAATGTTGGAGCAAATGGAAAGGTGAAATACTTTGGAATTGAATGTACTCGGGCGTAGAAGAGGACAAAAAGATCAGAAATAAACCCCCTGAAACCATCTCTGTCATCAAAAATTGATTGTAAAGCTAAGGTAAGAGCGACTTTACAACTGGATAGAAGATATAAGTTAACTACAGTTGTGCTTGAGCATACGCATGATTTAATTCCTAGCAACTCACGGCATTTTCCAATGAATAAAAGGATTCGTACTCTTGTGAAGAGAAGATTAGAAATAAACGATGAAGCAGGAATAGGGGTGTCTAGGAATTTTCATTCTATAGTTATTGAAGCGGGGGGATATGAGGCATTAACATTTGATGAACGAGATGCAAGGAACCACATTGAAAATACTAGAAGATTAAGGCTTGGGATAGGAGACGCTAAATCAGTTGCATTTTATTTTCATAGGATGCAACAAGAAAATTCAAACTTCTATTCTACAATTGACTTTGATGTAGATGGTCGCATACGAAACTTGTTTTGGGCGGATGCAAGGAGTAGGGCGGCTTATAAAGCGTTTGGGGATATTGTCTCATTTGACACCACCTATCTCACAAACAAGTATGATATGCCGTTCGCTCCGTTTGTAGGAGTTAATTACCATGGACAGTCAATCTTGTTTGGTTGTGGGCTATTATCTAATGAGAACACAGAGACATTTGTTTGGCTATTCAAAGAATGGTTAAATTGCATGTCAGCCACTCCTCCAAAAGCTATTATAACTGACCAGTGCAGAGCCATACAAAATGCCATACAAATTGTCTTCCCACAGGCTCGACATTGTTGGTGTTTATGGTATGTAATAAAGAAAATTCCCGAGAAATTGAGAGGATATTCCCAATATGAAGCCATCAAATTCACTTTACAAAATGCAGTCTATGATTCTTTAAGAAAAGATGAATTTGATGAGAAATGGCAAACGATGATTGAAAAGTTTAGCCTCCATGACAACGAGTGGTTGGGGGTATTATATGGTGAGCGACATAGGTGGATTCCTGCCTATGTGAAAGATATATTTTGGGCTGGCATGTCAACTACACAACGAAGTGAGAGCATGAATGCATTTTTTGATGGCTATGTAAACTCAAAGACTACTCTAAAACAATTTGTTGAACAGTACGACAATGCATTGAGAAGTAAGGTGGAGAAGGAGACCAAAGCAGACTTCAAATCTCGAAACAAATTGTATGATTGCTTAGCGGTGTATAAGTTTGAGAAGCAATTTCGTGCGGCCTACACAAATGCGAAATTTAAAGAAGTTCAAGTAGAATTGAAGCGACTACTGTATTGTCATGCGACTCTTGTGAAGGAGGAGGGATCCATTTGTACTATCATGTCAAGGAAGCTGTGCTTGTGGGTGAGAAAATGAAGAAAGTTGAATTTCTTGTTTACTTTAATTCAACTGAATTTGAAATGCAATGTGTGTGTCGGTGGTTTGAGTTTAGGGGGATCGTGTGTGCCCATTCCCTTAGTGTGCTCATTGAGAGGTGCATATATGAGGTTCCAGATAAGTACATTATGCCAAGATGGAGAAAAGATTTGGAAAGAGGGTACACATGTATTCCAACGACATACACGAAATCTGGGGCTGCCCTCAATGCAAAGGTACATGATAACTACCACAAGACATTGGATGAAATTATAGAAATTGCTTCCAACGATGATGGTAAACACAAAGCCATTCAACTTGGGTTGAGAGAAATCAAGGAAAGAGTAAGAAAAGATGAATCTGGTTGTGCGAGTAATGTGCCACCTTCAAGTAGTACTGTCCCACCTTGTAGTAGTAATGTGCCACCTTCTAGTACTATTCGCAAGGTGCTTAGTCCTTTGGTTGCTCGCCGAAGAGGCCATCCATGTACGAAACGGAAGGTGAGCAAGGTGGATGAAATAGTGAATCGGTTAAAGGGAAAGAATAAAAAGGCACCAAAAGTCCACGTATATTTTTTATTTTCTGCTTGTATGTAAATTTCATAATTTATTTTTGTCAAACTTTTTCACCAATGTGTGTTACTATAGGGTCGTAAGATGGGTCAATGTGAACCTCGTAAGTTGAATTTCGGTTGTACAGACAGCATGGAAGGCAATACGTACGATCGAGTATGTGTTTCATGGTCCACTATTATTTTTTGTATGGTATTTATTACATTATATTTGAACTTACTAATGATATTTTGTTATTATGTATCATAAGGTGCCGCAAGCTCAATCCTACTATTTTCTTGTATGATGATGGGACACAAGAGAGTGCATTGCAAATGGTGGACAAGAATGCAAATGGAAGCTCATCTTTCAGTGAATCAAGAATGACGAATATAGATGGTTCAACTTTTGTGGACTTGAATATAGATGTGGATCCAAACGTTCCATTTTTTTTTTAGTTTCGTACTATGGTATTTATCACTGTCGTTTGTAAACTTGGGATAGTTACTTTTGTGGACTTGAATATAGATGCGGATCTGATCGCCCCAAATTGTGAACCTATGTTTGTGAACCTATGGTATTTTTTATTCTGAACAGATTCTGTCAAGTTTTTGAACAGATTTTGAATCTGAATCTGTGTGATTCTGAACAGATTCTGAACAGATTTTGTGGACTTATGTTTGTAAACTTATGTTTGAACAGATTCTGAACAGGTTATATTTGATTCTGAACAGATTCTGAACAGGTTCTGTCAAGTTCTGTATATTTTGAATAGGTTCTGCATAATGGTAATAATCCTATCAAATTGTGAACTTATGTTGTAAACCTATGGTATTTTTTATTCTGAACAGATTCTGTCAAGTTTTTGAACAGATTTTGAATCTGAATCTGTGTGATTCTAAACAGATTCTGAACAGATTTTGTGGACTTATGTTTGTAAACTTATGTTTGAACAGATTCTGAACAGGTTATATTTGATTCTAAACAGATTCTGAACAAGTTCTGTATATTTTGAACGGGGTCTGCATATTTTGAACAGGTTATATTTCGAATGAAGCAGAGCACCTCTTCTTATTACGACCAGAGCAGTCCAGAATGAAGCAACAGAATGACGCAGGTTCAGCAGAATGAAGCTGAATGACAGGTTGATTGTTTGAAGCAGAGTGACAAGTTCAGAAGAATGAAGCAGAATGATGCAGCCGAATGAAACAGAATGAAGCAGCAGAATGAAGTGCTTCATTGTTTGATTGTTTAATTTTGATGCATTGCTAAACCAGAGCAATGTGCTAAACCAGAGGAAGTGCTTAATTTTGATATGAACCATGTCAAGTGGAATTTTGATGCATTGCTTGATTGTTGAAGTTACATGGATTATATGATAAGATATATTGGCTTGTTGAAGTTACATGGAATTTTGATGCATTTCTTGTTTACTTATCATGTAGAACCTCATGGTGAGCTATTGCTAAGATATATTAGCTGTTGCTATATGTATATCGTGGACATTGATTATATATGGATGTTCATATATTTTGATTCAGTTCGTAAGATTAAAGTTCTTCTTCTTCATTTTAAAGGATTAGATTGTGCCCTTGTGACATTTTACTTGTTGCTTAGGTTGTGGAAGATGGGTCGTTTTTTCCAGCCTTAGAAGATGAAGTCATAGCAAATAATGGTAAAAATAATAGTTTCAGTCAACAGTTTCAGGTTTTAACAGTTTAGGTGATGATGTTCTAGGTTTTAACAGTTTCAGTCAACATACATGCTTCAATTTTGAAGAATGCCCTACTGTTGGGTATGGTTCTATAAAAACTAATAATGGTAATAATCCTATCAACTTGTAATTAAGTGTTTGGGTATCTGCTGCTTCTTTTCTCTATTTGATAGGAATTTGTACTACTTAAAGGAATGTCCATGCCCAATCTTGGCAAATGGTTGCATGCGAAGTCAGCTGCATGCTTTCCTCCATACCCATCAAAAACCTGAGGTAACCAAGGATATATTCAATTCTTAGAATACAGATGCAGAAGCAATGTATGTCAAACTACTGGTCCACCTGTAAATTCCCATGTGAGAATGCAACCCTAACATCAGACCAGAAAGGCCATTACAGGTTTATAGTGAAAAAGTATTTCCAGCACTAAAGATCAACAAATGACACAACCTATCAACAATAATTGAAAACAGAAGTCCATTCAAGTCATCAAGTCCATTCAATCTATAAGTACATCAAATTCATTCAATCCATAAGTACATCCATCAAATTCCCCAAAAGCTATCAACTCAGTAATTCACATTATAAAATAGAAAACAATACAAAATACAGTGACATAAAGCACGACATTCAATTTCTTCTCCATCCTTCGAAGCCTTCTACCATGGTCCTGAAATTCATTATCCATCTCATAAACCCTTGTGCTTAGATCGTTAAATTCTTTGCTTCTTATAGATTTACGAGGTACAGCATTGGAGATCACGTCGTCGTCGTCATCATCTGCGAACTTGAAGTAATTGCAGTGTTCCTCACTAATCTACAATGCATGACAATCAATTAATCAAATCAGCCTAATAAATTTGCAAACAAATTTCCATATTGCTTATATATTTCGATGTTCAAATTTCCATACTGCTTACATATTTCGATGGACACACAAAGTACACACGCCATTTATTTCTATTTTGATTGGTTCGGACAATGTGCATGACAGTTGTTCTCTCACAATCACACAATCTTGGTTTCAATCTTATGTTGCTATTGTTACTAGAGGAAGAAGCCATTTTGTAATCTGCATACAAAATGGAAAACAGAGACATGATACATGCATAACTATTATTGCTACTGTTGATACATACATACCTACTGTTTTATTAATGTTATTAAAACCCTGTACTTTTTTAATTGGTAAATATACAGCCAGCTTCATAAGCAAAAGTAAACAAGAAGAAATCTTGTGTTCTTTCCTAGGTAGGTTCCAAGAAATAGGGAATTTTTTAAATCAAAATGCACATCTTCAGCAACATGGAAATTTTAAACAACCATAGAGTATAAACCATGCTCTTTTATACAAACAGAATTTGATATTTGAAATCAAAGGCATATTTAATGTATTCACAGGCCCATTCATTCACTTTTATGGCTAAAATTTGAAACCTAAGGGAACTGATTTAATTCCCCTTGGCTCAATAAACTCCCATCACAATAGGTGACTTGATCAGCATAACTACATATGTAAATGCTCTAATTTATCAGCCCAGCACATACAGTATGCAACCATTGATTAGGTATCCTAAAGAGATAACCTAGATGAAAGCCCTGACATAAGAAAACATAATTTCATAACTATTCAGGCCTATCATGATAAACCAATGGGAAAAGCACTAAAAATGAGTGACATTGCTCCCAAAACTTCCTTGGAATGAACATCCACAAGGCAAAAGAAAAGCTATAGCACCTAAAAACAATTGCAGACAAGTGAATCAACATAATAATCAAAATTTTAAGGCAAAACCCATAATGCCCAAACCCTAACAAACAATCATAACCCTAACAATCATTAATTGATAAGGCCAGAAAACATGTTCTACAAATTCAAGCCAAAACCAAAACCCTAACACAAATTGCAAGAAAAATCCAAACACATAAACACAAACCCTAGTTTTTTTGCGATTATGGGTTTACCTTTGGTTGTGGTACCTTTTTTTTTGCTAGTCGACACTGCCGTATGCGAATCCACACCCGTAGCTGATGAGAGGATTTGGAAGAGATTAAGGGCTTGAATGGAGTCGACTCTGAGGAAAGAAAAAAAAATCAAAATCAAAATCAAAATCAAAACGACGTCGTTTCATCAATTCGGGCCATTCGTGGGGAAATTTTTCAAGCTATAAAGCATTAACCTATTATGCGGGCCAGTGAGTTAAGTACTATTTGTGATCTTTGAGAGATAATTTATTACTGACTTAATCGTCAGAGTTTCTCTGGGTGGATGAACCACCATCGGACTCTTATCTTTCTGTAACAAATTGTTTGGGCTTAATCTATTATGCCGGTGCTCTCCTGTTGAGTTTTCATGTTTGGTTGTGTGGTCAAAAATCAACACCCACAATTTTAGTAGATGTTTTTTTTTTTTTTTTGGTTTTCGGCAATTCAATATATTTGGTTGAAGAAATTTTACTGTCTGAATTTATTAGAATTAAAATCACTATTACAATAATTTTTTCTGTGAAATTTCTCTGATTTTCTATAATTTTAGTAGATGGTGGTCTTTTTTTTTTTTTTTTTTTTTTTTTTGACAATCCAGTAGATTTCGTTAAAGAAAAATTTTATTACTACAGCAATTTTTTTTTGTAACAATTACAAACACTAGTAATGTTAGAAATTTAAAAAAATTATAAAAATATATTGTATAAAATTTTGAGAAAGTTACATGGGAGTATAACTTATTTTGTGATGTGGTGTAATTTAAATATTATAAAATCTGTATTTTTTTTTTATAAATAATTTCTCTTAATAATATGTTTTAAAAAAATAAATAAATAACTGGCCATGTATGTGATGTGACGATGTGACATCCTAGCCTGCCGGCGAAGACTTAAGGTAGCGTTTGGTAAAGTTTTGTAAATGTGAATTGAGAGTATAAGTTGTATTTTGAGTTTGTGTGTTGTGGAATTATGATTTGAGTGTAGAAAATTTGTTTGGTAAAGAGTTTTGAAAATAGTTTTGAAAAAAGTTTTGATTTGAGTGGGGAATTGTTAATGTGACATTTGATATGTGATATAAAAATTTACAACTCATAGCTAAATATACAACTCAAAATTATTTTAAAGTACATAAAAAATTTTAAAAATTTCAGAAAATATTTTTTTCGATTATATAAATCAATTGCCAAAAAAAAAAATACTATTCCGGTCAACCGGCTGGACGTCCCGTCAGGCAAAATTTTCAAAAAAAAAAAAGAAAAGAAAAACACGTCTGTCAAAACAGAAAACCGCAGGTGTTCTGTGCAGAGTTTTGGAATCATCGTTTGAGAACACTAACCAAACACCATATTTGAATTAAGGTATGGAATCATGATTTAAATTCACAACCAAACAGAGCCTAAGTTATTACTGACCTTGCTGGCGACGACTTATGAATGGACTAAATTTTTTTTTTTAAATATAATTTCTCTTAATAATATGCTTTAAAGGAAAAAAATTAGTTGGCCATGCATGTCATGTGACGATGTTACTTAAGGGCTGATTTGACAAGTGTAAAAAAAGTCAAAAAGTCATCAAAAAAATTAAAAAGTTATCACTATTTATCAAAAAAATATTAAAAAATTAATATACAAATATTAAATACAAATAAACTTTTTGCCCCATCAATGTACTGACGTCCGGCCAACTTAAGTGAAACGGAAAAAAAAATTGCATGTGTACATTCACTAAGTTGGATGGTAAAGTTGGGCCCGTGGGGGCTCACCATGGGTCCCATTTTGATAATCCGAATCGTTCAAGATGTAGAACTCGTCTAGTACTATATGCCTGTAAAAAATCACGTCTATCGGATATCGCTAACTACATGATCAAATCAGTTTTGTATAAAAATTGAATGGTGTTATAGTTAACAGTTGACAAAAAAAACTAACACGATAAAATAGCTATCGATATCCAATCAACGTGATTTTTTACAAGTATATAGTACTCGACGAGTTCTACACATTGAACGGTTCCGATTAGAAAAACGAGACCCGTGGTGGGCCTCCACGGGCCAAACAACATCGTCCAATCCAAGCCCGAAAAGGAGTCCATCTTTCCCATGTATTCACCAAGCCGCCTGCACTACCAATCCGTACGGCGTACAATACTATCTTCTCCTACACACTTCTTTATACAATTTTTTAATACATATTTTTTCATAAAAAGTCAAAAAGTTAACCCAAACATCCATATTTTTTTTTCTCAACTTTTCAGTCTAAAAAGATAAAAAGTGTACTTATTTAAGACACCCCAAACAATCCCAATTAAGTTAGAAAAATGCTTAGGATTTTTAAAGTTGGGGATTCTTATGATTTCAAAATAATATGAATTAGTGATTTTTTTTTTTTTTTTTTCTTTTTGAACTAAAGTTACAAGTGGGTGGAGATTATGAAGGATTATGGCTGTGTTTGGTACAGCTTTTGAATCATGATTCTACCTTTTAGTTTGAGTGTAGCGCTTGTTTACAGTTTTCAAAACACATTTCCATACTCGTTTTGAAAATTCGTGTACCCAAATGTCCCCCTGGACGTCCCCCAGACGTCCGGCGGGTTGACCGGAACAGTGTTCTTGAATTTTTTTATTTTATATTTTAAATAAAAAATATTTTCAATTTTTTTTAATTTTTTTATGAGTTTTGAATAAAATTTTGGGTTGTGCGTTTGGTTATGAGTTGTAAATTTTTGTATCAAAAATTATGTCACATCACTTAATTCAAAAACTCTTTTCAAAACTAATTCACCAAACAAATTTTTTAAACTCAAATCATAATTCCAAAGCTCACAAACTCAAAATACAATTCATATTCTCAAATCATATTTACAAAATTCTACCAAACACAACTTATGTTTTTTTTTTTTTGGGGAGTTGTAACCTTGTTGCTTAAGTTATAATTGACTTCGCTGGCGACGACTTATGACTAGACTTTAGTGATACGTAGGGATGGAATCAAAATTTCATTATCGAAAGGTTATAAAAAAAAATAAATTTTTTACCAAATACACAAAACACACATGTATGTATATATGATATATAAATTATATATACATAAAAAAAATTAAATATCATAGAAACAATTTCTAATAGGATGAATAATTTTTTTGATATAAAATAAAAAAATAATTCAAGATAGAAGAAGAATCACATATATATTTTTTACACTTGGGTCATTTTATATATAAAATTATATATATATATATATATATATATTTTAAAGTTTTATGACAAATAATAATGTTCACAAAAATAGGAGGGTGTAACCCGTCATAGTCATCTCATAATTCTGTTCCTGTGACAAGTAAGTGGATTTTTTAAAAAATAAAAATAAAAAAGTAGCAACATTATATATATATATATATATATTAGGTACGGAGGCCGTGTCTTGCACGGCGAGTTACTCATTTTTTTAATTTTTTATTAAAATTTAAAAAAATTTAATTTTTTTATTAAAATTTGATTTTTTTTTTAATTTTAAAGTAGTGTTTGTTTAATAGAAATATATATATAGAATAGAATAGACCTTATATATTTATATATCATTTTATTTTGTTTATAATATTTTTTTTATTAACTCTTATATTGTATTTGATTAATTAGAATGTGATAAAATGAAATGATTATGTGCCTTTATTATGACTTTAGTTTTGAGTTCGAATTCTGTAAAGTAATTTTGAATTTTGTTTAGCCGACTAGTATTTAATTATACAAAAATTAAATATACAACAGTTAAACGTTAAGAGTATAACAATCATATAAATAATCACTGTAGCATCATTTTTTTTAAAAAAAATTATATATTAAAAATATACCCTTTAAAATTTGCTTAAAATACAGATTGTCTCTTATGATTTGAAAAATTACAAATACTCCCTTATTAGAATTTTTTATTTAATAAATTAATTGAAAAAATAAATTTTCAAACTGATTTCTTATACAATAATAAAATTACTTGAATTATTAATTGAAATAAATTTCAGTCATTATTAAATTATTAATTGATCTAATGATCTATTAATAAAATGGACTATTTGTTTTGAAATTTAAAATTTCAAGGGACGTAATATAATTTTTAGAACTACAAGGGACAATTTGTAATTGAGGCAAACCTTAGAGGGTGTATTTCTAATTTACCAAAAAAAAAAAACTCAACCTTTGCACTACTAGGCTAATTACAATTAACCAAATTTTCTTACATAAATTCCAAGAGTTCTCCACCCAAACATTCACCAAACAAACTAAAAGAAATTGAAAGATATTTTGAAAATTTTAAAATTAATTTCTACTTTTTAAAAAGATAAAATTATATGAAAATGATGAATGTTTTTAATTTTTTTCACCACCAAAATAAATTTTAGTTTTTTACAATTTCTTCTTTCTAAAAATAGACTTTAAAAATCAAATCAAACAAAGATTTGGCCTTGTTTGGTTTGAGTTTGGGAGATAAATTTTTAAAAAATATTTTGGAAATAGAGTTTAGAAATTTTTGTAATTTGTTTGGTTGTATATTTTGAAAATAGTTTTGGAGTTTGGGAGTTTGAGATGATTTGATATTTTGTTGTAATTGAGTAGATGTATGTGAGAGAAAAAGTGATTGATTGATGTGTAGGAGAGATAAAATAATTTTGGAAATTTTTTGAGAAAAATTACAAACCAAACAAAATTTTCAAAAAATTGTCCAAATTCTTTTTCCCAAAGCCAAACCAAACAAGGCCAGACTCTACAGTACTTTTGGCCCTGGCTATTATAAAGACTATGAAAAATTATGTTGTGGTCGACAGTCACATGGTGCCTCTACTTGATATTACTGATTAAAATTGTAAGATTCAATACTTCTTGTTAGAATATTGGAAAATAATTTGACAAGTGTCAAATAATAAGTAGTGTAAAGTATTGCTCCTATACCACAAAATAACCTCTCCAAAGATTATTCTCAAAATAACCAATTTTGTTTTTTTTTTTTACACTGTAACGAGTTAAAAAATGACTTTGACACTTGTATAATTGAAGTTATTCTTAAGATAGAATAAAAATATGTAATTATTTTTAGCTTCTTTTACCTTCGAATCTAATCTTGAGAGAACTTAAAGGGATCATGGAGTTAACCGCAAATTCCGTTTTAATAATCTAAATCATTCATTTTGTAAGACTCTTCGTGTATATCATTTATAAAAAAAAAAAATAGATTGATCCAACGATTGTAACTTTTTATTTTATTGTATTTGTCTCTTAAGAAAATAGTGGTCTATTTCAAAAAATACACTTATCTTTTTTTTTGAAAACAAATGCGATAAAAAAAATGTTGTGCTTGATTTACTTTATCAAAATGGTACATATGATGAACTTCACAAATCTCTCAAATTCTCTCAAATTTAAATTTTAATTTGAGAGAAATTCAAACTTCCTATGACTATTGATATTTTACAAAATCACATGTCCTAAAATGTAAAAAGCAAGTAATAAGACGGGTCATTCTATTTACACACCACTTTCTGTCTCAAGGCAAACCATTAATTAATTTTTTTTTATTACAATTTTAATCTTAAGTGAAATGACTATAAATGACAAGTTATGATACACGCCATTTGTGTATTTACCATAAAGGACAAGAATCAATATAATATAAATCATCAATTTCAAACTTGTTCCTTACGTATCTTCTCTGTCAAGAATCCAAAAACCCTAAAACCAAAATCAAAAACCCTTCAACAAATAATCAAAAATATAGTATTATTGAAGATTTTGATTGGATTCAATGAAGGATGTATCTGACAATTCTCATTCGGAACAATGGAGCAATGAAAATGTTTTTTTTTTTTTTTTGTTTTCGTCTTCGTTTTCGTTTATGAGTGGTAAATCGTTGTTCGGTTAACCAGAGGTGAATGATATATCATTGTTCGACAAACTACAATCGAACAAATTAAATCTGTTCAACAGACTACAATCGAACAAATTATATATGTTCAACAGATTACAATTGAACAAATTACATCTGTTCAACAGACTACAATCGAACAACTTACATCTGTCCAACAGACTACAATCGAACAAGTGCAATTTGTTCAGATTACTACGGTCGAACTTTTTCATTTAATTCAACTCTGTACTGCCGAACAATTATAAATTTTTTTATTTTTTATTTTTTTTCCAGAACTGTGTTGAGCAACACCACCGACGACGTCTTGATGAGTGTTTTCAGCAATGGTGTTCACCAGTATAAATAGAGAATGGAAGGGGAGATGAATATCGTGGGTGTGGGGTGTGTGGCTATGTGGGGGCAAAGATGGAACTTTGTGTGTATATTGTTGTGGGTGGGTGTGTGAGTAAGGGTAAATATATAAATTTATGGTGTGTGTGATGAGAAAAATATTTATTTTTGCAAATTATTTTTGGTGTGTCTTTAGAAGTAGTTTGCCTTGAGAGAGAAAGTGATGTGTAAATAGAGCCTCCCTAATAAGACCTATGAAACCAAAATATCTAAATGTTATAAAGGACCTCCAAAACAAAAAAAATTTACATTAAGCAAAATAAACAAAGGCGAATTGTAACATTCTCAAATGTAATCATTAAGCCGGGATGACAATAGAAACCGTACCCAATGGTTACCCATGAGATCCTACCCGAAATAAGTGGGTTTCCCCTATTCGTCCATCCATCGGGTCAGTGGGTGATCTAATTTAATTCCCCATCGGAGAATGGGTCGGGGAATGGGTCAGGCTCATTTCTCCGTATGTTTTGACATCCTCTGTTCACAGCTAGGGTTTTCTCACTCTCTCTCACCACTCCCACTCCCACTCCAACTCCAACTCCAAATCAGAGTTAAGCATCGAAAGCAGCTAGAGTTCCAACATCAAAAGCAGAGTTCTCCGGCGATCTCGTTGGCGCTTAACACAGTTCTCCAGCGTGGTGAGTTCTATCTCTCGTCTCTCTCTCTCTCTCTCTCTCTCTCTCTCTCTCTTCGTCGGCTATTTTTGCTTTGTTTTTGGGTCTGATTGAGAAACCCATATGGGCAAATACCTAGTTGATGATTGATTTTTGGGGAAATTTATTTTTAAACTTTTGATTGATTGTCCTGGTTATTTACAAACTTTTGTTCTGGTTTTTTGGAACAGTTCACTTTGGTTTTCATGTACTATAAGGATTTTGTTGATTATCGTTCTTCATTTCACATCCTCTTCTCTTGTGCAGATCACTCCATTGCATAAACAAGAGAAGTCTGCTCTGCATTTCTCTGGTTGAAGGTATTTCATTTCATATCTTTAAACATGTGCTTTATTTTTGTTTTGTGATTGTTTATTTATTTATATTAAAGGAAAGAATATGGAGGTTTTAAATTAGATTTTTTTGGGCTTTACCCAGTAAACTGGTCCCATCTGCATTTCCCAGGCTAACTTTTTAACATTATTTGCACAAAGTGGCTACAAAAATTATATTAAATTGGGTATACTGTATGATGAAATTATTATAGTTAACTACTAATGTAAAGATGATCAACAGTTTTACAGGGAGGACATTATAAACATCATATAATTAGATAAAGTGGTGAGTTTGATTGAGTTGTGATAAACTTTTTGACTGTTTTGGTGAGTTTTGGATGTCCTTAATTAGTATTTTTATTCTCAGAGTTTTAATGCTATTCTTGGTGAGTGGTGGGGGGCTTGTACAGAGCAGGATTTGTAGGTGTTTTAATGCTATTCTTAAGATGATACATTGCTAAAGTACAAGATGTGTTCAAGTTTTGTGGATGAGTGCCATAATATCCTTTATTATGAGAACTTTCAGTGTTCCAAAGGCTTGTGATTTTGACTAAATTTTGGACATTGAATGGTTCAATGCATTTGACTAAAACAATTTATATGGTTATTTGGGAAGTGGAAGCAGGAAACAGAAACATGGCCCAAATTATTATGGAAAATGGGAGACGATTCGTGATATAGACGTTTCTTCATATTGTGCTAGAGTTTCAAAAAATGTCCCAGGAATGATTTTCTAAGACTTTCCTTAAAATTTCATGAGTTTTGTCTCCGTTGGAAGCGGGTTTCTCCTCCCAAACAAAATTTCCTAGTAACTATAATTTGGAACTCCTATGTGTCCACATTTGATTTGGTACATTTACTCTGATGACCGTACAATAACCAAAATTGTAAATCAATGTTCTTCAAGTGGTGTAATGAAGGATAGATACTTTCAAGAAAATACTTGGGACTGTGTTTATTTTTTCAGTAGAATTCTCATAACCAGAGTTGGCATTAGAAATCGTTCTTGCTGCTAGCGATGTTTCTTGCTCTTCCACCTTTCAATGACATTGCAGTTATTTAATGTTTAATAAATTTGCCGTCTATTTTGACCAGAGTGTAATTGTGCAAAAGAATGCCTCACTTTTAATACAATAACCAAGTTATTTGCATCGGTATACTTTGTTTTGCTTATCTATTAAAATGCTCTGTTTAACTGTCTTAATAATTCTTGTTTATTTTTTACATTTCACTGTCCCTTTGCCTTTCCCTCCTTATGATATAACCAAATCCAGCTCAGTTATTGATATGGAGTGAATAGATCTTCCATTTGTGTCTATGTGAATCCAATTTTAGTTGAATTGAACTTGTTAATATAAATTGTTGGATGTTTGTTCATTATATGGGTATGAAATCCATGTTCTAATCATTTGGTGTAACTCAATTTCCTAGAATTTGTTATTTCTTCTTCTCTTGTTTTTTCCTTTTTATGCAAAAATGTTGTTAGGGCATATCAATATGATTGTGTGTGTTCTAATTTATGTTCTCTAGGATTTTGAAGCATTGATAATGTCGGAAGTTGGAGCAAACTCTCAAGCAAACTCCCAACTACCTGTTGATGGTTTACAACCATCAATATCGGTTGAGAGTGAGACCTCTCTACCATCACAGCCTCCCCTCCCCAATCAAAATGTCCTTGATGTAGATGATTCTGATTCTAGTTTAGCTACTAGAAAAAACCCTAGTTTTGGGTGGCAACACTTTAAGAAAGAAGAAATTGATGGCGTATGGAAAGCCATATGTAATTATTGTAAGAAGCATCTTGGGGGAAATCCGAAGCATGGAACTTCACATTAATTAATGTGTATTTGATTTTATTGTTAAGTCAAAAAACTTAAATTAAATATATATTTAGCTTTGGTTGTGAACCTTAGGGGGAAAAAAAATAAATAAATAAATAAATTATTGGGTCAAGTTGGGTTGGGGAAAATCCAAACCCATTAGGAGATGGGAAGGGTAATACCCATGGGGCATGGGGAATGGGAAAAAATAATTATAGGGGAATGGGGATGGGGAATTAATAACCACTCCATTGCCCTCCACTGCCATCCCTAACTGTCGCCACCACCCTAATGCCATCACAACCACCACCACTCTTGCCACCACCTTCACAACCACCACACCACCATACTACCACCACTACTACCGATGTCGCCACTATAACTACCATTATCACCACAACCACTACCAGCAAATTTTCAACCATAAAGCCACCACCATTACCATCGTTAAAAACTACCTCTGCTCCTATTACAACTATTGCCTCTATCGCCACAACTACTACCTCACCACCACTTTCACAAATATCACATCGTCACCATTGTGAGAACCACCAATCTACTACCATTGCTTGTCAGCACTGCCACCAACACTATCACAACCATAACCACCACAATACCACCTTATCACCACCACTAATGCCACAACAACCGACCACCACCATTATACTACCACTGTTATGACCAACCAATGCCACCACTGCCACTACCATTGTCATGACTTACACCATCACTTTGATAATTATCAATATTATTATGATCTATATAAAATTTTAATTTATTTGTTACTAACTTGTTAAAAACATAATATCAATAAAAATTTATTTCATTTCATTAGTTTAATAAGAATAACTAAACATAAAAATTAAAATTATGATCATATTTCATATTGAGAACTAAACAATGAAATGTAAATAAATATTCTACTCCATTCAATATTTTATTACATTCTCCCTCTCGTACTATTTTTATTACATTTCATTCAATTCCAACTAAACAGTGAAATATAAATAAATATTCTATTCCATTCAATATTTTATTACATTCTCACCCTCGTACTATTTTCATTTCATTTCATTCAGTTCCACCATAGGAAAAATGTTTATTGCCAAGTTATAGTGGAGTCAGGTTTTTTGATTTTTAACTGGTTGCAAAACTTCTTATGTGATGAATGGACAAGATTGATCAGACAATCTAATGGTTGAGATTTCGTTTCACAGCCAAACCCCCAAAATCACACCACAGGTATTTCCAATCCATTGTTGTACTGACAGTAGAAGACTACCTTGACAATGGCGAGCGGTGGGGGTGGGGGTGTTCCACACCCACTGCGCAAGTTAGCATCGGCCGCCGCTATACTCGTCGGCGGAGCTCTCACTCTCTCTCTAGCTACCTCTGCCACCATTCGAACCCTACAAGCAATCGTCGATGCCAAACAGGTAACTATACTCTCTCTCTCTATATATATATATAAGTGTTTATAGTATCTAAGAATTGTAATAGAACAGTAAATTTGTTGAATTTTGAGTTTTGGGGTTTTGGTTTGTGCAGAAGAAATTTGCATTGGCATGTGGAGTGTGCAAGGGAAAAGGGTTTTACATTTGCAAATTGTGCAAAGGGAATTCAACAATACATTGGTCACCTCTGTATGATCCTCTGGTTATAAACCCTTGTCTTTGCCCTACTTGTGATGGAAACAGGTCACTCACTTTACTCATTTCTTCTTTTCTGTATTTTTTTTCTCCCTTTTTTTGGTTAGTTTCATTTTTATCCTCTAAAACATTGCGCCATTTTTTTTTTTTTAAATTTCATTCATAAACTATCAATTCTATCATAAAGACTATCAATTCTATCATAATGTTTATCATTTCGGTTCATATGATTCGATTGGAGATAGTGTGTTCAAAATAGTAATGATGGAAACCTAATCTAATGGGCAAAAAGATAATTTTATAATTTAGACAATCTAAATCATACAACTAAACACCCAACTTTTTTACTTATACTATATTAGACAGTTTATACCTTACAATCAAACACCCATATTTTTCTCCACTCCTCGTTTCAAAATGATGAATACAAAAATGATTGTTTGGTTGTACAGTTTAAGTTGTTCAAACTTTGAAGTGATCTTTTCGCTCATTAAATAAGGGTTTTAACGGTTAGTGATTTGGACAACTATTTTCAATTGGGCCACATTAGTTGAAATTAGAAACTTAGGGGCTAAATAAATAAAAATTAATACTCTTAGGATGAAATGGAAAAAATGACAATAGTTTAGAAGATAAAAATAAAATTAACTCTTTTTTTTTTTTTTTTTTTTTGTTCTTTCTCCTCCAATGGTTCTTTTAAGCTTTGCACAATTTCTTGAAACCAAATTGTTCATGCTGACTAGAATTATATGGATTGAAATTTGTGATCTTAATTATAGGGTACAACGCTGTCTCAACTGTTTGGGAAAAGGTTATTACTACAATTAAGAGGTAGAGGATTGGATTTACAATTGTTTCTGTTTTATTTCTTTTAGCAGAGTTGTTTTTTATATGAATTCGATTGTGGTATCTGTTTATTACAATTGTATGTGAAGTTTTACAACTTTTGAATCCATCATTACTGTAGATTCTCTTCCATAATTATATGTAGCTAAATTGTGAAATTATTGCCAATTTGTGTAGCCATCAAATATAAGAGGCATGGTCAACCACGTTAGACCTATTTGTGTGTGTCCAAAAATAAAAATATCTTGTTGAAGAGTAGTGCATTGGAGGGTCATATTGTAAGCATAAGATGTTTGATGTAATTTTCATTTGAATACTCATGTTGGTGTATAAATTTGTTGTGCAAGGGACAGGTCCTTGTCTGACAAAATTAAATTTAAGGGTCAATGTGCTCAATAGTTTTGGATATCTTAACGATTTCGTAATGTTCATAGTGGGTAGTATTAATCATACATACCTAAACTATGTATTACATACGCGCGCACGCGCGCACACAAAAAAAAAAAAAAACTATGTGAAAGTGTATTTGCTCGAGATCATGGCAAGTTACGTATAGATTCATAGATGAAGGTTCTAGTGGGGGTACTCGGTTGGAATTTCTTAAAATCATTTATGTTCTGTAGACACTGAGCTTCGTAAGATTACGAAACCATGCATCTAATCTTTTGTAGGCAAAGGAAACACAGTTTATTAATCGAAATTTGATTTAAAACAAACTGACCTCAAGGTCCTCAATGTGAGTTGTTTGATTTTGTATTTAGGAAGTTGTGAAATTTGTTGATTTAGTTCTACAATGAATAGGAAGGAAACGAAGTTGAGATGAGATTCATTGCACCCCCAGTTTGAAGCTTAACATTGATGTAAATGATCATTCAAGCAACAATTTTCTGTTTGTCAAGTTTCGATATGTACTACTGGTATCAAAGTGAACTTGCAAAAGTGATCTTTAGGGGATCCATTAAATGCCTTGTTGAGTGATGGGTATTATGCTGTAAACGTTCGATTAGTGTCTTCACAGCACTGTCATGCTACCAGGACCGCATTGATTATGTTAATGTATTCAAACAATGTTGGGGCTTTGATAGATGACCATCGAAAAGTGTGTAGCTAAAATGTCGAAAAATAAGTTTATCTAGATGGTCATGTCATGCTTGAGAAGGATTCATCAACTGCAAAATGAGGACAAAAAGATCAAACAACATGGATAAAATAAGTAAACATAGTAAGAAAAATATCTTCAGAGGCAAAATCTGTGATCTAGAAATTGAATTGATATAGAATTGCTTTAATATAATTGGCAACAAACTTGTCTGTGTTTTGTATTGCATACCTTATGCAACTAAAGATGAGTGTAATTTTGTCCATACACGTGGTTGTGCACTAGGCGTAAACCAAATGAAATTCAAGGCATCCATTGTCAAAGTCATTTCTATATATCTCTATTTTCTCTAGTAGATGGTTCGTTCAAAGTGCTAATACATATCATGATACTTGACAGACGGATAAAAATGGCCCAGTAGCATTCTTGATAGCCTCTATGTTATCAGTAATGGACCTTTTGAAGTTTTGTGTTATTGAGTGTTGATGGGAGGCTTGAGTTTCTCTCTTGTTAGGACCCGTTGTTGTCAAATTCCATGGATCAAAACCAAGGTTGTAACATGTTATAGCTTTTCAGATTTTCCAATTTTGAAAAAGTACTGGATGGTGTGATTCGACGCTCGAGCGTGGAAACTTTCACTCGAGCGTGAAGCCTATATGAATCACACAATTTTGAAGCCTCTGCTCGAGCGGGCATTCCCACGCTCGAGCAGACCGCGCGAACACAGGTTCTATAAATTCGCATGTTGGGTCTGTTTTAGGATTACTTCTCCTAGATCTTGTTTAAGGTTTTCTAAGGTTTTGTTTGAGGTTTTCTTCTGGAAATTTTTTGAGAGTTTTCCTTGATGTTTTGAGAGAGTTCTTCACTCATGATCTAAGATTCATACATCAAGGTGTTTGATACTTTAACTTCAAGAGAGAGTTATCTTCGGTGGATTCCGAAGATTCAAACGTATAGTTTCAAAAGGCGTTTGATTCTGTACGTAGTCGTTAATTCGACAGGTGAAGATTGTGGATTCAACTTCAGGATTGATCAGTTCCGAGACGAAGGCGCGGTGAAAGAGTTACAGAAGATTCGAAGACAAATTGACTGAGTTGGGTAATTTGTATATTATCTTTGTAATCTTTCTTTCTTCAGTAGTGGATTGATTAGTGGCGTTTCGCCCGTGGTTTTTTATTACAATTAAAGGTTCTTCAATTGTGGTTTTTTTCACGTAAAAAATCGTTTGTGTTGATTTATTGTTTATTCTGAAAAACATACATTCTAAATTATTTTCGTAAGTGCTTGTTGATTTAGATTGTGTATTTTAGATTATTGAGATTTGGAATATTTTAATCTTAATCTAATCACGAATCACTTAGGATTTTCAATTGGTATTAGAGCAGGTCACTCTTTGTTTTTATCAAAATTATAGGAGTGTGATTTTGTGTGACTAGTATTATGGATTCTATTCGTGAAGGTAACTCGACTCATAGATCTCTTTTACTCGACGGTACAAACTATTCTTATTGGAAAGCTCGTATGAGAGTGTTTTTAAAATTCATCGATGAGAAAGTTTGGCACTGCGTAATCTATGGGTGGAGTGAACCTATTGTCACCATTGATGGTGTTGATATTCCTAAACCTCTTGATAAATGGGACACAACCAAAACTCGAGTTGGAACAGTAAGGCTCTCAATTCCTTGTTTTGCTCTGTCACACCTGAAGAGTTTCGTCGAATCTGCACGTGTGAGGTAGCAAAAGAGGCTTGGGACATTCTTGAAACGATTCACAAAGTTACTACTTCTGTCAAAATGTCAAAACTTCAACGTCTCACCTCCGCCTTTGAAACCCTTTTTATGCGCGACGATGAGACGTTTGATGATTTCTATGTAAAACTTAGTGATATTGTGAATTCCTGTTTCACACTCGATGAAAAAATCCCGGAAGCTAAAGTTGTTGGAAAAATTTTGAGGTCCCTTCCCGAGAGGTTCCAATCAAAAGTGACAGCCATTGAGGAGGCTCAGAATGTTGATACCCTCAAGTTTGATCAATTGGTTGGAAACTTGCAGACTTATGAAGCCCACCAGATTTCAAAGAAAAAATAAAAAGATAGTGTGGCTTTCACTAGTGCTCATGAGACTGCAAAAACTCCGGAGACTGAATTTGATTTAGAGTCTGAGATGACGGCTATGCTTACAAAACAGTTTAAAAAATTTTTGAAGAAAAAGAAGCCTAATTTCAGAGACCCTATTTCAAAAGACAAGAGTAATGAAAAATCCAAAACTTTTCCACCAAAATTTGCTCAAAAAACTGAAAAGAATATTGTAAAGGGGCAAGGGGTAAAGTGCTATGAATGTCAAGGGTTTGGTCATATTGCCCTTGAATGCCCTTCGAAAAAGAATCGAAAGAAAGTCTACACTGTGACTTGGGATGATGAGAGCAGGTCAGAGCAAGAACCCGAAGAACCTGAATCCGGTGAAGACGGGGATAGTGCTTTCATGGCATTTTGGACTACTTTTTCTCAAACTCTTCCAAAGCCATCGAAATTAGCTCGTGGTCAGAACCTGCATCATGCTCCCACCTTTGATGGGACTAACTACCTGTATTGGAAAATCAGAATGAGGGCTTTTCTGAGAGCTTTTGAACCAGAAAGTTGGCAAGCCATTGAAGAAGATACAGAAAGTGCAGACAATCCGGGCAATCAGAGAGCCCTGATTACTATTCGTGGAGCAATTTCCTATGAAGAACAGCAACGAGTTGTTCACTGCAAAAAGGCTAAAGATGCATGGGAAATTCTGAGCCAATTCCATGAAAGAGAAGATTCACCTTCACCACCATCCAGCAACTTCCCTACCTTGGTTGCTAGATTGGATGAGGTCAAGGAGAATGAAGAGCAAAAAGAGGATGATGAAACATCTGAAGACAATGATGAGATCAATGGCGATGAACTACAACAAGCTTACGAAAAGCTGTACGAGGAATCTCTAAATTTGTCCAAAATCAACGACAAACTCTCTCTCAAGCTCAAAACATGTGAGAGTGAGAATGTCAGGCTAAAAGAAGAACTTGTAGCAGCAAAACAGAATGTCATCAAGATCTCAAGTGACAGGCAAGACTTATGTGGAAAACTTCTATCCTGTGAAACTGAAAGGAATGAACTTCTGAAAGTGTATTCCACATATGAAGAAAAGCTTGAAAGCTTTGAGATGTCACAAGCTGCATTGGAAGAGATAGTCTGTCAGAAAGATGAAGAACTTCGTATTGCTAGAGCAACAATCTCCATGTGGAACAAAGGTTCCAAATCTCTAGAAGACATCCTCGGGTCTCAACAAATGGGTTGTGACAAAAGTGGGCTAGGCTATGGTGCAACAGCTCACAAGGGACAGGCCTCTACCTCACATAACCTGAAGACTCAAGCAAAGGGAAAGTTGAAGGTAGACCAGGATGATTCCTCTCTTCATCTACCGAAAGTGGGTAAGATCAACAAAAGGGAGGTAAAACCTGTTTTTATTTGTCATCATTGTGGTAGGTATGGCCACATTCGTCCTTATTGCTATGAACTGTTTGGTAAGGTGTCTCAAAAGGGTAGAAATTCGAATACATTTTGGGTTAGGAGACAACCTTACATGTCTAGGCGGAATACCAAGATTCATGAGGGTGTTCACAACGCCAAGACATTGACCAAGACCAAAAGGATTTGGGTGAGGAAAGATGATTTGACTTGTTTAGTTGTTCACACTGCCTTAAAAGCACGTGACTCACACATGTGGTATCTTGATAGTGGCTGCTTTCGTCACATGTCTGGTAACAAATCTTACTTCACCTCTCTTGAAAAATATGAAGGAGGAATTGTTACCTTTGGAGATGACGGGACTTCTAGAGTCATTGGTAAGGGCTCTATAAGTGTTGCTGGTCTTCCCAAACTGGATAATGCTCTACTTGTTGATGGTCTTAAAGCAAATCTTTTGAGCATTAGTCAAATGTGTGATTCCCATCATGAAGTATTGTTTTCTAAAAATAAATGTGAAATTTTGGATAAAAAGGGAAATACTGTCTTACATGGGGTTCGCACATCTGATAACTACTATCGGATTGTTACTACTAATGATCTCACTTGTCACTCTGCCATCATAAGTAACATTGATTTGTGGCATCAAAGATTAGGTCACATGAATTTCAAAGACCTAACTAAGATAGCCAACAAAGAGCTTGTGAGAGGAGTACCTAAACTGGGTAAGAATTTGAGCCATGTGTGTGGACCATGTCAACTTGGAAAGCAAACCCGTGCCCCTCATAAAAAGGTGAACAGCTTTACAACCAAACGTCCTCTTGAATTAGTTCACATGGATTTAATGGGTCCTACTCACACTGAAAGTATTGGAGGTAAAAGATATATTTTTTTAACTGCTGATGATTTCACTCGATTTTCATGGGTAAATTTTTTAAGAGAAAAATCTGATACGTTTGATGCTTTCCAGGCTTTAGTCTTTAAAATCCAAAATGAACAGGGTGTTTCCATTGGGCGTATCATAAGAATCCGAACTGATCATGGTCGTGAATTTGAAAATAGTTCGTTTTCGGATTTTTGTGATATGCATGGAATTAAGCATGAATTTTCTGCACCTATTACTCACAACAAAATGGAGTGGTTGAGAGGAAGAATAGAGTTGTTCAAGAAATGGCTAGGGTCATGCTCCTTAGTAAGAGTCTTCCTCCAAAGTTTTGGGCCGAAGCCCTAAATACTGCTGTTTATGTCATAAATCGCGTGTATTTAAGGCCCGGCACTTTACAAACTCCATATGAATTGTGGAAGGGTTGAAACTACATCTTCGAAGTGACTCCCGAAGTGATGAATTTTTTCTAGGGTATTCAACCAACAGTAGAGCTTTTCGAGTCTATAACCTGCGAACTTCATCTTTAATGGAATCTATCAATGTGGTTATAGATGACACAGGTGCACCTACTCCAGCAACAAATGAGGATGATAATGGTGAGTCTCCAATCTTGGATACTGAACCACAAAATCAAGGAGAAGCTGCGGTCTAATCACAAGAAATTGTTACAACACCATCCTCACAGGTAAGTTCAATTCCAAAGAGTGCTCAAAGGGACATCACTCCTATTGCTTCTGTCACCGCAAGTCCTGAGCTTAAACCATCAGCAAGGGTGAAAATGAATCATCCAGCTCAACAAGTGATTAGAAGTGTCTCGGATCGAATGAAAACCCGAAGACAGATTCGAGATGAGGTATCACATATGTGTTATGTTTCTTTAATTGAACCTAAGAATTTTAAAAAAGGCCTTGCTAGATGATAGTTGGGTCAATGCTATGCATGAAGAATTAGGTCAATTTGAACGTAACAAAGTTTGGACTCTAGTTCCCAGACCTAGAGACATGAATGTGATAGGTACCAAGTGGATCTTTAAAAATAAATCTGATGAGAATGGTACTGTTGTGAGGAATAAAGCTAGGTTGGTTGCTCAAGGTTACACACAAGTAGAGGGTGTTGACTATGATAAGACGTTTGCCCCAGTTGCACGTCTTGAATCTATTCGTATTTTGCTTGGTATTGCATGTTATCTTGGCTTTAAATTGTTTCAAATGGATGTGAAAAGTGCCTTTCTAAATGGGTACTTGAAAGAAGAGGCATATGTTGAGCAACCAAAAGGGTTTGAGGATCCTAAATGTCCTAATCATGTCTACAAGTTAGACAAGGCTTTGTATGGGTTGAAACAAGCCCCTCGGGCTTGGTATGATAGACTTATTACCTTTCTTCTTGATAATGATTTTCAAAGGGGTAGTGTGGATAAGACTTTATTTGTGAAACATACTAAGTCTCATATTCTTGTTGCTCAGATATATGTTGTTGATATTGTGTTTGGTTCCACTGCTGATCATCTTGTGAAATATTTTTCGGATTGCATGACACGTAAGTTTGAGATGAGCATGATGGGAGAGTTGTCTTATTTCTTGGGTCTTCAAATTAAACAGTCTCCTTCAGGTATGTTTGTTTCCCAATCTAAGTGTGCTAAAAATCTTGTGTCAAAGTTTGGTCTTGAGTCTGCCAAACATGCACGCACTCCCATGAGCACCAGTCTTCACCTCTCCAAAGATTCCTCTGGTATTGATGTTGATCCTACCCTTTATAGGAGTATGATAGGGAGCCTTTTGTATCTAACAGCCAGTCGTCTTGATATTTCTTTCAGTGTCGGTGTTTGTGCCCATTACCAAGCCAGTCTTAAAGAGTCTCATCTTCTTGCGGTCAAACGCATCATCAAATATGTTAATGGGACCTTGGGGTATGGGGTTTGGTTTTCCACTGATACTACAGCTGAGATTACTGGTTTTTCTGATGCCGACTGGGCAGGGTGTGCTGATGATAGGAAAAGTACATCCGAGGGGTGTTTTTACCTTGGGAATAATCTGGTTTCCTGGCATAGTAAAAAGCAAAATGCCATCTCTCTTTCGACTGCTGAGACTGAGTACATTGCTGCAGGGAGTTGTTGTGCACAAATGTTGTGGATGAAGCAAATGCTTCATGATTATGGGATAGAACAAAACACTCTCACTCTTTTTTGTGATAACACAAGTGCCATAAATATTTCAAAAAATCCTGTTCAACACTCTCGCACCAAACATATTGACATTCGTCATCATTTTATTCAAGAGTTAGTGGAAGAGGGCCTTGTTGTTCTTGAACATATACCCACTGAGCATCAAAAAGCTGATATTTTTACAAAACCCCTTGATCTTCTTCGGTTTGAGTTCCTTAGAAAGACCTTGGGTGTCATGCTCGATCACTAGAGTGTTACTTGTTTATTGAGGAAGTGTGAATGTTTGGCCTTAATTATGCTTGGATTCTATAATCTCATTGTCATTGATATCTGTTTGTCTTGCATCCAACTTTATTTGTACACTACTCATACTGCTTACAAGATCACATTGCTCTTTGTTCATAGCTCATTTTGAATGTCCATGCTCACTAACCTTCTGATCTCATTCTGTACACATCCTTGAGATAAATTGTTGCAGGAGTTTCCGCACAAGTGATCAAAGTTCTCTATGAACCACTAACAGTGTTTCTTATACTTTTACAGTAGAATTGACTGATAGTAATATATCATGGGTGATGTTCAGTCTCTTAACCATCTATCATCTGTTTTCACTTCCATGGTTTCTCCCTCAGTTCCTTGAATTCTGGGCATTAGGAAAAGGCTACCTCAGAGACACCAACCAGGCCTTCATTATTGATTTCATTCTTCTCTGGTTTGGTTTCCATACTCTTGAGCGTGAATGCCACCAGTGAGTGCCCACAAGAAAGAAAAAGTAAAAAATATAAAATTAAAAAAAAAAAAGGACTAATCGATTGAGGGGGAGCCTCCGCGCTTACTCAACAAATACCCCGTGATTCCTAGTGGTTTGACTTTTCTCTGTGTAGTGAAGTTACTCTTGGTGGAGGTCCAGCCATCAGATCACTACGAGGATTAACTCTAGCTCAGTGGACTCTCATGGATTGCACACACACACACCTTATTTTGTGAGATTTCATGTTGGATTTTGAGTTGTCCATTCTCATGTAGTTTATGATCATTGATTATATTTTATCTACTTTGCTCATGATGTTCGGTGTCTCTGTTTTCAAAATTGCAAATTTACAGAATTCATGAATTGTGGATTATTTCATCTTCGTATTCTTTTTGGCCAAATGTGATCATCTACTTATGTTCCAGGTCTCTCTTCTAGTTTTTGAGTATCTTGTTTTTGTTTTTTTTTTTTTTTTAAAAAAAAATTGTTTTTGCCCCCGCTCGAGCGGACATTCCCACGCTCGAGCGCAGTTTTGAGCCTTGCAGTAGTTTGCTCTTTGTTTTTGCAATTCTGGGAGGGATGATTTTCCGCTCGATCTTCAGTTTTCCAGCTCGAGCGCGACTTCGCGTGTTTTGTCTCACACTCGAGCGTTAAAACCTACGCTTGAGCGGACTGGTTTTGTATATCTTTCTCTCCTTCGACCCTTCAAGTCATTTTTGCCTCTCAACTCCTCCGCTTCTAGGGTTTTTGGTGATTCCTTGCCTCCCCTTCCTTGGTCTGCACATTGGGTTACTTAGGCCAAGTTTGGGAAGACTAAATAAGTGCACTTTTTGACTTTTATTGTATTATGTGTAAAAAAAGTAGAGAGGAGATGTTGATTGATGTGACCCAAAAAAGATAAAAAGATGAAATAAGTGCACTTATTTTGTTTAGCCAAACTTGGCCTTACTTCTTCACTTCCACCTCAGGTATATCCCTTCTCTCTTTCTCTTTTACTCTAGTGTCGTCTCTCTGTCCCTCTGTTTTTTTTTATTATTTTGTTGGAGTTTGTTATACACTAGGTCGATGGGTCTCTACTGTCAATGTTCATCTTCTTTAGGGTTAGGCAATGCTGTTTTTGACTGTTGCACAGTGGTTTTGGTTCTGTAACTCCCCTCTAGGGTTTTTGATTTGGGCATCTTGCTCTTTTTTGTGTGTTTTTTAAATTGGGGCTTTTGGTTGGGTATTTTTGTCTACATTTTCCTAGTCCACATCACATTTACTCTGCTTCATTTTGCAATATTTGGTTCTCTTATGCTTACATTTTTTTTGCATCATATGATATCTTTTATTGCCTCATGTTGCTATATCACTGTGATACTAATGTTTTGTGGTTTCTCTATTGTTTGTTGTTTGGTCTTGGGTTGGGGGTTGTTAGTCTTGGTTCTTTTATCTGGGTTTCGTAATGTCCACCTTCAAAAGACGTAAGTCTACAGCCTCTCGCCCTCCATATAACACTGACCGCTTCCCATCGGCTGAAAAAGCCAAGTTATTCCGCGAGTCCTACCCATCTCGCTCCATCCATCTTGAACGGAATGTTCAACCCTCCACCTTTGAGTCCATTCCTATCCGATCTTTCTTTGATTCATTGGGTGGAGATCAGGTTCTTTTGTTTTCTGGGTCACAAAATCTTACTTGGGTACGGGAATTTTATTGCAATATGGATGGTCTTGACGACATTGGACCCTCTTTTAAGACATGGGTTAGATCCAAGGAAATCACTGTTACCACTGATATTATCCGCGAGATTTTAAGGGTTAGTGAGAGATCTCCTATCTTTTACCCTTTTCCAGTACGCCCCACGTGTGATTTTGATGAAGTTGCTCAAACCATTTGTGGTTTTCCTCGTTCTTGGCCTTCCGGTTCCTTGATAAAACAGAATGAACTTCTTCCACAATTTCGGTTACTCAATTTAATTGTGTGTGCCAATATCATAGTGACCACCCACAGCTCTGAGATTAACCAAGATCAAGGCTTTGTTCTTCAGTGTATCGCCCAAAACCGTCCCATCGATCTTGCTACCCTTATCATTCAAAAGATGGTTGCTGCTTTTGAGTGCAACAATCTTGGCTTACCCTATGGCTGTCTCATCAATCGTCTTTTAGTCAAATTTGAGGTTCCTGCTTATGATGAGGACGAATTTGCTTCTCCTACACACCCATTTACCAAGAAGACTGTCTCTTAGAGTCAGTCTCACATTAGGGGGGTTCCTTCTGGTTCTGGTAGGTCTGGTGCAGGTTCTAGTGCTGCTGCGGCCATGGCGGGGGAGGCCGAGTATGATGCTGCTGTTGGCAGAGATCTTGGTGAGGGGGAGCAGCACCCTCCAGTTCGTACAGTCCGTGGTCAGCTTCAGTCCCTCAAGCGCTCTGTTGGTTCCCGGTTTGATCATCTTGAGGCACAGATGGATATATTTGAGGCCAGACTCACTGATCTTGAGACCACTACCGATTCCCGTTTCAGTGCTTTGGAGGCCTCTTCCCAGCGGATTGAGGATTCTGTGGCACAGTCTTCATCCCAGCTGGCTCAGATCTTGACCTTGCTTCAGATGAAGTCTTCGCCTCCGGCTCCTTGATCTTTGCTCTTAGCTCTTTTGTTTTATGCCACATTCTTTTGTTATCTCCCGGCCAAAAATGGGGAGTGATTTTGGTACATGGTAGTACATGGTACAGTTACAGTTGTTTTACTTTTATCCTTCTTTGGTACAGTTGGATTGTCATATATTTTGGATGGATAATATCTTTGGATATATGTTTTGGATGGATAATATATTTGGATAATGTTTTGTTTATGATGGACTTATCTTTTGTTATTTAATCCAGTTCCACATATTTTTGGTTGGCTTGTGTGTGGTTGTTTTCTTTCAGGATAATTGTTCAAACGCATGGATTTGAGATTTGGTTGTGAATGTTGGTTCATAGTTGGTGGTGTTGATTTTGTAATTTTGGTTGGAAAATTGTTTTAGAATAGTTTGGAAAATTGTTTTAGTACTTTTGTGATTTTGTTAGGAAAACTATTTTAGAATGGTTTTGTCCGGGATTTAACAAAGGAGGAGATTGTTAGGACCCTTTGTTGTCAAATTCCATAGATCAAAACTAAGGTTGTAACATGTTATAGCTTTTCAGATTTTCCAATTTTGGTCTCCCCGCTCGAGCGGGGAAAGTGACGCTCGAGCGGGGATTGCAAGCTCACAGTATCTCTGCTTCGCCTGAAAAAGTACTGGATGGTGTGATTCGACGCTCGAGCGTGAAGTCTATATGAATCACACAATTTTGAAGCCTCCGCTCGAGCGGGCATTCCCACGCTCGAGCAGACCGCGCGAACACAGGTTCTATAAATTCGCATGTTAGGTCTGTTTTAGGATTACTTCTCCTAGATCTTGTTTAAGGTTTTCTAAGGTTTTGTTTGAGGTTTTCTTCTGGAGATTTTTTGAGAGTCTTCCTTGATGTTTTGAGAGAGTTCTTCACTCATGATCTAAGATTCATACATCAAGGTGTTTGATACTTTAACTTCAAGAGAGAGTTATCTTCGGTGGATTCCGAAGATTCAAACGTATAGTTTCAAAAGGCGTTTGATTTTGTACGTAGTCGTTAATTCGACAAGTGAAGATTGTGGATTCAACTTCAGGATTGATCAGTTCCGAGACGAAGGCGTGGTGAAAGAGTTACAGAAGATTCGAAGACAAATTGACTGAGTTGGATAATTTGTGTATTATCTTTGTAATCTTTCTTTCTTCAGCAGTGGATTGATTAGTGGCGTTTCCCGTGGTTTTTTATTACAATTGAAGGTTCTTCAATTGTGGTTTTTTCCATGTAAAAAATCGTTTGTGTCGATTTATTGTTTATTCTGAAAAACATACATTCTAAATCACTTTCATAAGTGCTTGTTGATTTAGATTGTGTATTTTGGATTATCGGATTTGGAATATTTTAATCTTGATCTAATCACGAATCACTTAGGATTTTCATCTCTATACTTGCTTAATTGGTGTTTTGTAAGGTTGTTTCAATGTACCATCCAAGAATATGATAATGGGGAGGCTAGGCTATTGGGCTACCATCAAGGTATGTTCATTGTTTATATATACAAACAATTATATTCCGCTTTGTAAAGAGAAGAAAATGAGAAACTGGCTCAAGAACCAGAGAAATCATCGTGTGGGACAATGGTTGTAAATTCAATTATCCTTGGTTGATTAATTGTTTTGCCACTTTGCGTATTTAATTGTGGCCTTGACCATCTCTAGGGCCAGAAATTGCTTTGCATTGGTTAACAACAAAGGTTGTGGATTGTGTTGTATTGAACATTTTGATGTTAATTATGTGCAATTGAAAGTTTGGTCCATAGAAGTTTAAATCGTCCATTTTATTTTGTTGCCAATTTTTTAGAAATGTATATTTTTTGATAAATATATTCAGGATTGTTGCCAAAAAGCCAAATGTGATTCTTTTCATATTGTATCCAATTTTGAGAAGACCATCCAGTATTGATTTTAACAGGAATAATGTCCTAGATTATGTTGTGTTTGCTCCGTTGTGATCAAGATGTCACAGGTTCAAACCACAAAACAGTCTCTTTGCACGCGAAAGGATGTATACATATATAGCTCTCTCGAAATCTTAGTGTCTCGTGTTGGAAGACTATTTTTTTTATTTTTTTATTTTTATTTTTTTTTGGGGGGGGGTGTGGGGTGTTGAGTTGGGAAAATAAAAATAATAAATTTTAGTAAAAAAACAATATTGTTGTTTAATTAATTACCCATTAGAAATAATAAACGCCTTATAAATTTTAGTGAAAAAACAATATTGTTGTTTAATTAATTATCCATTAGAAATAATAAACACTTATTTAAGATCCAAACAAACATAGGAAGAGTTCCAAGATCTTAGGCTTAGAATTGTGCAAAGTATCGCTTAATCCATTGAAATTGCATTGATTTGTATCACTCTGCACCATTCAATTCACTAACTACGGATTAAACTTTAAATTTTTTAATTCGCTTTCAAAATTGTTCTATTCCATTATAGTTTATATATATATATATTTTTGAACGTTTAATGAAATACTAAAGTAAAAATGAGTGTGAGAGAGATTTAATATGTGAAATTTGTTACAAATTAGTAGTTATATATATATAATATTAGGAAAAATTACTCATAAATCTCATTTGAAGGAAAGTTGTTCCATTTAGTCCTAAAAGTTTTCTTTCAAACCAATTAGTCTTTTTATTTTGGGTATGTTGTATTTCCTTGATTTGGGGGTTTGAGAGTTTACTTGTTTGCTTTTGTGTGTGATTTTGTTTGGATTTTTTTTCCTTATGTTGAGTGTGCGTGTGTAAAGTAGGTTTTTACATATATATATTTTTTTTTTTTGTGGGGATTAAGTGGAGTGATTTGTGGGTGGATGATGTTACCCCATTTGTGGTGTTATTGGTGTGGTGTTCGTTCTTTTTTGTGGTGTTCGTCTCTATTATAACATTGACATTAGTTAACATCCAAATGACTTAAACCACTAACATACTACTATATTTCCAATAATCATAACAGTGTCAACAAACAAGAGTTATTTCACGTGTACAAAACACATGTTAATACAAACATCACAATGAAAAAATGTGGTTAACAAAAATCACAACGTTACACAAAACAATTATTGTTCGGCAACACAAAGTTATACCAACTTATCAAATGACATCTACACATACAGAACCCACAACAGAACAATAACCACACCACCAAAATCTCAATGTACTCCAAATTCATATTACCATTTACATGCAACAACAATACGATGCGAACCTATAAGATTACATATTAAAATAGACAACGATGTCGACAATACAATCAGAATATTTATCAAAGAAGTAAAATAACAACATCGAAACATATACAGGACGATGCCGTCGAGGCAATAAGGAGTATACACACACAGTTATACGTCGGTAACGTCAACCCAACAACGGAATGATGTAATTCTCAATCATAATCGCTGTATTGACAAAAATGGTGTATTTCTAGGGTTTGGGAAAAACCAAACGTCAAAATAGACAACACAAAGATAGGTTTTAATGTTGCCAAAATCAAACAAACAACAAACAAAGCAATCTACACCCATTAATATTCGAAATCCACAATGTTTCCATCTTCGTTTCTTCCATTTTGATTGGGATGGAGGGAAAACAAAAAAAAAAGACTATAATAAAGTTTTTGAGCACAAATGTAATTTTCACATCACCGAATCCCTAATTTACCCATAACATTTGGGACAACATGCGCTAACACCATATACAAAAATGTCATTACCACTCAAATGAGACTTATCACTGCATAAAATAAAAGACATGACTAAATTGTTTAAAAGTTTATGATTTGGGATTTATTGGTGCATTATCCAAAATATTATGTAAAATTAGTTTGTGTTATATATATGAAATATGTTATGCAAATTAGTATTATATATTATATACATGTTTGATAATTGGTTAGAATATTTTTCAATCTACCAATTCGTCCAAAATCGCCCAAATCATAATTTTTCAATCCGTTCAATCCACCATTAAATTATAATTTTACTCTCAAACCATTTGAATCATACCCACACATCCTAAATGAGGCCCATACTTATTTGACAAATGTTTTTTCAGTAGGTATTCTATTTTTTTTAGAAAAAAGTAATAAATAAAATAAATAAATAAAAACTGATGCATTTGCCAAATGTTAAAACATTTTTTTTTTAAGTGAAAAAGTTGAGTTAAAAAACGATGCTTTAGTTCTTGTAGTCAGCATAAGCACACCCAAAAAAAAAAAAAAAAAGGGCGTGAAATAGCTGGAGAAAAAGTGCCTATTTCATCCAAAACCAAACAGGGTACAATGTTTCTGCCACCAAAAGAAATTAGATTTTTCTGGGCAGGTCAAAAATTAGAATTTGCAAAGCACACTTGCACTTAAATGACTCAGCCCAAAATTCTCCTTTGTTAGTCCACAAACGCCCTGCCAGGTTCATAAGGTGGGCTATACACATTATTAGCCTGCCTAGAGTAGTATGCCAACTCTGGCCCATATATCTTTTAGCCCAGAAAAATAAAATTTATAATTTCAAACAAATATATATATATATATATTATTAACTACATTTTTTTGCTACATCGGAGGCAAGTAAAACTTTAGTGTAACCCGTTCAAAAACAAAACAAAAAAAAAAGACAAAACCTTGAGTGTAATGGCAATATGACATCATCATTTGCGCATAGTATCATCAATTAATTATAACCTAACATATATGGTTGAATTATTGGTCGGTGATACACTACTACAAAAATAGATAAAGATCACATTTTTTTTGTGTGATGTATATTATTTAATCACACCTTTTAAGTTTTATCAAAGTGTGATCTTTGAGAGTGTGATTAAAAGGGGTCATTTTTAATCACACTTTTTAAGTGTGCTTAATAACATTTAGATCACACCTTTTAAGTGTGATTAAAAATATTTTGAGTGTGATCTTTGAAAGTATTATTAAAAAGGGTCATTTTTAATCACATTTTTTAAGTGTGATTAATAACATTTAGATTACATCTTTTAAGTGTGATTAAAAATATTTACATCACATCTTTTAAGTGTGATTAATAATATTTAGATCACATCTTTTAAGTGTGATTAATAACTAATAAAATATGTGATAAAAAAAGGATTCGACATATTTGAAAAATAATCAATATTATTTTTGTATGCACATTTGAAGAATGTAATACACACTATATATTATATTTTGAATCATAACTACATATTGAATAGAATAACGTCATATATTTCATAAATGAAAATTAAATATTCAAAAGTATATACAAAAGAATTAAATAAAAAAAAATTAACTGTGTTTACATCTATTAAAAAATGAAAAAACTTAAAAAAACTAAGTTCTTTAATTCTTGGACCATATTTTGCATCTCTCCAAAAATTTCTGACCTGAAAAATGAAAACACAAATTAATCCAGAAACCACTGATGCATATGAATAAACTAAAAAGTTAATTCAGCAAACCAAAATAGAAACATTAATCATTTCTGTTTGATCTTAATCCTTTTGGAAGTAACTTCCCTGTTAACAATTAAATGACATAGCAGCTCAGTGTCAATGACATTGTAATTAGGAGGTCACTAATGAGCACAGTATTTAAAAATGATAAATCTCAATACAGCTTCTGTACGATCTTTTTGTGAATGTATATTATTATTACTGTTGAACCATAATTTTAAGTATCCATAAATAAATAAATAAAAACTCAAGAAACCTTTGGTGCCTTGGGGGTTCCTTGAGCCTTTGAAAACACTATTCCTCCATCCCCCCTCCAGCCACTCCGTCACCCCCTTTAGCCACCCCTTCCTTTCCCGACGACTACTTCACCCTTCCCGCAACTCACCAAACATGTTTTCTTATTTTTGTTAGTATTTGTTTGGAAAACATGTGTATATTAAACATGTTTTTAGTTTTTGCTTTTTTTTTTTTTTTTTTTTGGGACAATATGTTTCCTGCTTTTTGTTTACAAAGAAGAAATAGAAAATTAGTTTGAGAGTAAAATATAATGTTAAATACTAATTACCAATGGATGTAATGAGAAAACAAAGATGGAGCAGAGTCACATAAAATACCATGGTCATCAAAGTCTCTTGTAGTCATGGTGGCTAACAAACTGTTGTTGACAAACTTAGAATCCTCAAGCTTGGAAGGAGATGTTCTTGCTGAGTTACTATTTGATCCACCTTTCTTCCTCTTATGCTGAGCAGCTGCCCCTATTAGCTTCATCCTCAATTTACTTGGAGATATTATACCACCCTACATTACCCATTTATTTATACCACCAAAAAAAATTTAAAAATCAAATACCATAATCAGGAAAAATACCCAAAAAGATTAAAAAAAAAAAAAAGAAATTCAACATTGTAATAGAATCATTTGAACACTAAAGCCCCCCATTCAAGAATTTCATTCAAACACCATAATGGGTTCTCTTATCTTACTAATTCAAAATTTGAAAGATTTGTTTAAACAAAAATCAAATATTTGGGAAACCCATCAAGAATTTCTCTAAATTTCTTCTCTGCTGTTATTTAGGTCAAGAATTTCTTCTTCTTCTTTATCTAATAATGGATTGGATCACCTAATGACTAAAACTACATATTATTTTCTCTGCTGTTATTTTTCATATCTAATTTACTCTCTGTTATTTTCCCTAGCCTTAAAGCATTGTCACCTAGAGGTCAAGTTTGTGTGTTCTTTCTTGTGTGTTTGTTCTTCTTGTGTTTTGAGTCTTACCGATTATAGTTAGGCATTATGGATTGCTAACACCTTTGACATGTATGAACAAATTAAGTGGCTTTACTAAATGTGTCGATTCCCATCTCTTTCGTTGATCATGGTAAACCTCATTCTTCTAGACTTGAGATGAAAGAGCTCAGCAACACTCAACAATCTCCAAAAATCATAGAATTAACATATCATCTCTTATATCACACCTCTAAGTAGGATTAATCATTGATTGGATTCACCACAGAACTGTTATGGTTCTTGAATAAATGCAATTAAGAACACAATCCCAATCCTACTGCACTCAAGGAAGTGCAAGTGTGTTTCCTTTTCAGATATCTTTCAAATTACAATGATTTACTTTATGAAGTATAAACAAGTATGTTCTTTCTATAAGAAAAAACACAAATAAATGAGTCAAAATGAAGAGAAAACCTCAAAAAATAAATAAACAAATAAAAGGGAAGGAAGAAAGCAGTTACAGAACTAGATGGTCTGGTCAGAAATATGTCAAGAAGCTTTACTCATCCCGTTGAGAATTACTCATCCCTGTTGAGAATAACAATTGTTACAACAACGATAAAAAGAAACTTTGAAGTAGTCAAATGAAATGAATCTAGAACAACATTCGGAACAAGCAAAGGTAGAAATCTATGCATTAGAAAATAATGAACACTTAACTGATTCATACAATTGGAGTGTGATCTATTCAGTTTTACACCTGTACATATGTTCTCCCCTAACAAATTGAAACAAATGGTAGTTATGAAAACTATATAAGTGCTGCAGCCTGCAGGTGCTTTCCAATCCTCAATGAGTGCTACGTAATGTGAAGTTAAAATTGTAATTCAAACCACAAATCCAAATAAACTTGGTGAAGAAACACACACACACACACACAAAAAAAATTAAATTATTGGTTTCTCCCAAATAATTTGTTGTGCTGTGCTCTAAGTAGCACTGACACGTGACAAGGGCACAGTTTTGACACAAGGCCATGTTGATTTTCAAAAAATGCACAACACGATATGTCTGGAACATTTTTAAAAATTATACTTTTATAAATTTATTATATGTCAACTATGTGAATAGCTTATTCAGAGGTAATGATGAAAAAAAAAATAACACTAATTAAAATTAAAAGGTTATAAATTTCATAACCTAAAAACATCAATATATCAATCACATGACAATTAATTGCAATATAAAGAATGCAAAATAATTGTAGAATATAGAAATACAAATGATGAATTCATTTTATTAATGTTTGAAAATATATTCAGGTTCCACACGTAGAGCCCACATTTAGGTTCCACACACATGTTGTCAAAGTAATCGGGACACCATCCAGTATACCAATTACACTAAAATAATATCCACGAACTGAAATTACAAGCGAAACCACAATCAAACATTTCTCTTTTTTTTTTTTTTTTTTTTTTTTGGGACAATATGTTTCCTGCTTTTTGTTTACAAAGAAGAAACAGAAAATTAGTTTGAGAGTAAAATATAATGTTAAATACTAATTACCAATGGATGTAATGAGAAAACAAAGATGGAGCAGAGTCACATAAAATACCATGGTCATCAAAGTCTCTTGCAGTCATGGTGGCTAACAAACTGTTGTTGACAAACTCAGAATCCTCAAGCTTGGAAGGAGATGTTCTTGCTGAGTTACTATTTGATCCCCTTTCTTCCTCTTATGCTGAGCAGCTGCCCCTATTAGCTTCATCCTCAATTTACTTGGAGATATTATACCACCCTACATTACCCATTTATTTATACACCCAAAAAAATTTTAAAATCAAATACCATAATCAGGAAAAATACCCAAAAGATTAAAAAAAAAAAAAGAAATTCAACATTGTAATAGAATCATTTGAACACTAAAGCCCCCCATTCAAGAATTTCATTCAAACACCATAATGGGTTCTCTTATCTTACTAATTCAAAATTTGAAAGATTTGTTTAAACAAAAATCAAATATTTGGGAAACCCATCAAGAATTTCTCTAAATTTCTTCTCTGTGTTATTTAGGTCAAGAATTTCTTCTTCTTCTTTATCTAATAATGGATTGGATCACCTAATGACTAAAAACTATATATTATTTTCTCTGCTGTTATTTTTCATATCTAATTTACTCTCTGTTAATTTTCCCTAGCCTTAAAGCATTGTCACCTAGAGGTCAAGTTTGTGTGTTCTTTCTTGTGTGTTTGTTCTTCTTGTGTTTTGAGTCTTACCGATTATAGTTAGGCATTATGGATTGCTAACACCTTTGACATGTATGAACAAATTAAGTGGCTTTACTAAATGTGTCGATTCCCATCTCTTTCATTGATCATGGTAAACCCTCATTCTTCTAGACTTGAGATGAAAGAGCTCAGCAACACTCAACAATCTCCAAAAATCATAGAATTAACATATCATCTCTTATATCACACCTCTAAGTAGGATTAATCATTGATTGGATTCACCACAGAACTGTTATGGTTCTTGAATAAATGCAATTAAGAACACAATCCCAATCCTACTGCACTCAAGGAAGTGCAAGTGTGTTTCCTTTTCAGATATCTTTCAAATTACAATGATTTACTTTATGAAGTATAAACAAGTATGTTCTTTCTATAAGAAAAAACACAAATAAATGAGTCAAAATGAAGAGAAAACCTCAAAAAATAAATAAACAAATAAAAGGGAAGGAAGAGAGCAGTTACAGAACTAGATGGTCTGGTCAGAAATATCTCAAGAAGCTTTACTCATCCCGTTGAGAATTACTCATCCCTGTTGAGAATAACAATTGTTACAACAACGATAAAAAGAAACTTTGAAGTAGTCAAATGAAATGAATCTAGAACAACATTCGGAACAAGCAAAGGTAGAAATCTATGCATTAGAAAATAATGAACACTTAACTGATTCATACAATTGGAGTGTGATCTATTCAGTTTTACACCTGTACATATGTTCTCCCCTAACAAATTGAAAAAAATGCTAGTTATGAAAACTATATAAGTGCTGCAGCCTGCAGGTGCTTTCCAATCCTCAATTAGTGCTACGTAATGTGAAGTTAAAATTGTAATTCAAACCATCAAATCCAAATAAACTTGGTGAAGAAACACACACACACACACACACAACAAAAATTAAATTATTGGTTTCTCCCAAATAATTTGTTGTGCTGTGCTCTAAGTAGCACTGACACGTGACAAGGGCACAGCTTTGACACAAGGCCACGTTGATTTTCAAAAAATGCACGACACGATATGTCTGGAACATTTTTAAAAATTATACTTTTATAAATTTATTATATGTCAACTATGTGAATAGCTTATTCAGAGGTAATGATGAAAAAAACAAATAACACTAATTAAATTAAAAGGTTATAAATTTCATAACCTAAAAACATCAATATATCAATCACATGACAATTAATTGCAATATAAAGAATGCAAAATAATTGTAGAATATAGAAATACAAATGATGAATTCATTTTATTAATGTTTGAAAATATATTCAGGTTCCACACGTAGAGCCCCATTTAGGTTCCACCACACATGTTGTCAAAGTAATCGGGACACCATCCAGTATACCAATTACACTAAAATAATATCCACGAACTGAAATTACAAGCGCACAACCACCAATCAAACATTTCGCAAATGCACTATAATTTAAACTATTCCTTGGCACTTTTAACTCAATTTTTAATTTAAAAATCAAAAAATCATTAAAAAAAAATCAAAAAAATCAACAACTTATAACACTTAAACAAAACAAAAAAAAAGAGTCAAATATTGTTTTGTCTCTATACTTTTTGTACATTTTTCTGTAAAAAGTCAACAAGTGATCCCAAATATAATTTTTTTACCTTATATTTTTGTCAAAAATAAAAAAAAAATTACTAAAATAGCATGCTAGGCAGAAAGTTACATATAACTCTAAAACAGGGAAAATACTCCCTCCAATGTTTCTGAAATTTTAAAAATTAGAGTTCTAAAAGGAACGAAATGCTCAAGGATTGCTTGCGCATATTTACATTATCTCCATATGGAAGAAACTGAAAAATAAAATAAAATAAATTGATGCATAAATAAATGTAATTTGGTGACACCTATAACAGAAAATTGTCGATCATATGTGTATCACATCAGCTCCATCAGCTTCGCAGAATACAGTAAGTTTTTACCTGCACGAGCAGAACAAAAGAAAAAGGTCACTCATTAGAAATGTTGATACTACTATCTTTCCCAAACAAGAAGAGATGATAAACTACTTTCTTTCTCTTTTATCTCACTCTTATACTATCCAAACAAGAAGAAGATAAACTAGTACTACTATCATTTCTTTGTTTACTTCTCTCCTATTTTGCCAAATGGACTGAAATCTGATTGTGCTGACCCTCTTTTATCTGAGGGGAATTCAAACTAGAGAGTTCCAATCCATTTCAAGAGGTTGACCTCCAAACCGCATTTTACTCATTGAGGTTATTATGTTTTTCCTTGATTCTGTAGTTAAATTAAAGAGAAAGAAGAAACTTGCCTGAATAGTACTGTGCGCCAAAAGTCTTTGTTTAGTTCCACTGAAGTCAATATCAACCCTTTCCCAGCTCATTTTTGTGAGACCCCTGATCATTGCCTCTACAATTGGACGCAATGAGGAAAGAGTGTGAAAATTAGGGAATAATCAAGAATAAATATTTTACTTACATATAGAGCTCAGAATAATTGGACAATCTGAAATGATGGTAATGAAATCATATTGAACTTCAAATCCTCAAGAGCATAATGAAAATTTCATTTACTTGTATAAAGTTCTTCACCAAATAACTGTTCTAGAACTTCTAGTATTACCTCTTCAATTTCTCTTTTCCATTTTCTTTCCACTTGCTATAACAAATCAGGTTGTGTGTGTTGTTGTGTGTGTGTGTTTTTCTCTTCCAGTTTTGACTAAACCAAGACATGCTAGTTCGAAGCCCAACTTGTTTCACACTGAAATTCATTTTCAGTTCTTTCATTCTTTTCACTAACTGGTATATGCTAGAACAGTCTGTATGCCGGGAAATTGAGCTAGCCCGTACACCTAAAATAATCCGGTACAAACCAGAAAATTAACTGGAACTGTGTTGAGTCTCCATTATTCCAGTTTCCTGTTAAAATGGTATGTACCAGCTGGTACAACATGGTGTTGAGCGGGATTCACAATATTGCCAGTAACTTTTTACTCTCTTTCACAATTCCAGAAAAACTAAATATACGAGTGAAATCTACATTTAAAATGAAGGAAAAACCTTTTTTATTTTAATTTTTAACTTGGTTTTTTAATGGGAAGTAATGGTTCTTGAATCTTGTAAGATTAGTGCTGTAGAACATGAATACATTGACAAAAATTTGGTAACTAACCTTCCATATCAATGGTCTTGCATACATTGACTTGGCCTCTAAAGACATTTCTTCTTGAGTATTCACAGGTTTTGCTAACTCCACATTTACGACATGCAGGTATTTGTCAATTCTTGACAGATTTTGACGCTGAAAAAAAAAAAAAAAAAAAAAAGTAAGAAAATTTGGAAACACAATTCTAAAGCTCCATAAAGATTAAGAATTACCTTTGGGAGCTCACTTCGACCCGCAGTGATGATGTACTCCATCCAACAAGATCTAAGAGGAAGTGTTAAGTTCTTCACATAAATTAGAGGATTTCAAAAAGAAGAAAATTGGAACAGCCTAACTAGTTTTTCATGTATTGCTTGAGCATATGTTTAAATGTCCTGACATTTTTATCTCCAAATATTTTCCTACATAAACAAGTAAAAAATAATAAACAAATGTATATAGTATGGCAGGATACGATCATACTCGTGCATTAGCGTAGGCAACCCGACGCCTAAAGGACCGTAGAGCAGATCTGCAGAGACAAGACAAGGAGTCAAGATAGGTTCTATATCATTTGCAGTCACAAAGAAACATTTGTTTGACTTCTGATCAGAATCTATTAAATTCACGAGGGCTCACATAAATGGAAGATCATCAGTATCGTTGGCCATCTGAAGTAAATAGGAGGTTTTTCATTATCACCATCTCTCAAGAATAAATGTTTCCCTGTTCTTCCAAGCAATGATGATGCATGAGCAGTTGCTTTCTCCAGGGAATAAAAGCCGCAAAATGAAAATATATCCTAAAAGAAGAATGATATATATACATCCTAAAAAAATAAAAATAAAAATAGAAACTCGCGGTTCTCAGCATTTAACAAAATCCAAATGAATTACCAACACCAAATGAAGATTTATAAAAATAAAAACTAATGAAAAGAAAAATAGTGTTCTGCAATAAGGATTCAAAAACCAAATTCATAAATCTATTAGATGTCATGACTGCCACATTCAAATGCTCAGATCAAAACTGTCCACATTTATTTGTTTTTGTGAGAATCCAAATATTCAACATCATCAAATCTTGATAAGAAATAGAGAGAAAAATAATAAAGAGGAATTCAGGACTAATACAAAGCCCAATACAGTAATCATCTTCCATATCAAGATCAAAACGTATGAACATCATAATCACCTTACATTACACCTTCAAAACAAAAACAAAAATAGAAAATAAATTTATAAAAATGATATTTTATAATTTGAGAGTGAAACAAATAAGACCATTAAGCAACTGACAGACTGGCCATCCAATCTCTTACAATACAAAGAAGAAGAAACAGAAAACCCATTGAGATTATTACCCAAATCTGATGAATCTTTAGGTCCAAAGAAGAGAGAGAAGAGTCAAAATCAAAAAAAACAAACCACTCCAAAAGTTGATACTATTCAAATGAAAAAACAAAGACAACCCACAAAGAAAAAAAAGCCCCCAAAAACATCCCAGGAATTTATAGACAGTTGATCTGGTGACTTGTGAGTCCACAAGATCCTCAATAGTAATTTCATTTTCCAAAACAGTAAACAAGATCCTCAATAAAAAAGTGAAGAAACTGAACCTTCTGAGCAATCTGAGATTGCTTGTGGACTTCACGAGCCTCTTTCTTTCGTTTGCGCTCGAAATGATCATGGCGATAGCCATTTCTCTTCCTGTGAAGCTCTATGTAATCTCCTTGAGACTTAACAAATCTTAAGAGATTAGGGATTTTTGGTTTTGGGCCCCGGGGGGGAATGGAAAAAAAAAAAAAAAGCGAGAATGAAAAAAAAAAAAGAGGGAGACGGGGAGTGGATAAAAAAAATTAAAATCTTTTTTTTTTTTTTTAGGTCACAAATAAAATTTAAACAACAAAACAATGTCGTTTAACTCTTTTTTTTTTTTTTTTTTTTGTGACGATGGTTGCTGTCGCTAAAAAATTTTATTTTTTGTTAAAATAAATTTTTTTTTTGTAGTTAATGAAAAATTTCATTTTTTTTTAGTTACTAAGATTGAAAATTTATTTGTTTCATTTTTATTTTAATTAAAAAAAATATTATTATTATTTTTTATTTGGTAGAAGTAGGGGTAATATTTTAATGAAAAATATTTTTCACTAAAATAAAAGTTAATTTTCTGTGGTCAATGAAAAATATTTTTCTACGGCCTATTTTTTTCGGTTACTAAAAATCATGAACTATTTTTTTTTGTGGTAGAGGAAAGGGAGCGACATTAGTGGTGGAGGTGGTGGATAAGAGATGATGGTGGTGGTGGTAGTGATGGTGAAAGATATTAGTGGTGAAGTTGTGGTAGCGGCAGTGTAGATGGAGTGGCAGGGGTGAAGGAGAGGTAATGGTAGTAGTAGTGGCAATAGTGGTAGTGGTGGTAGTGGAGTGGTGGCGATAGTAGTAGTAATGGTAGTCGTAGAGATGAAGTGGCGACAGTGGAAGTAGTGGTGGTGGTGGAATGACGTTTGCAGTAGTGGTGAAGGTGGTAAGAGGAGATGGGTGGTGAGAGAGAGAGAAGAGTGAGACGGATAGAGAGAGAGAGAGAGAGAAAGGGACAAAAGTGATGAGGCGAGAGAGAGACAAAGTGGTTGCTAAAAGTGCATTTTCTTGTAGTGGATCGATAAATCGAGAGGGAGCTCAGTAAATAGAGAAGACGGGAGGGAGGGAGTGAGCAACGCAAACATAGTAGGAGAGAGATAGAAAAAAAAAGAAAGAGATAGAGAGTGAGAGACAGAAAAGAAACAGAGAGAGAAGAGAGATGGACGAGAGAGATAGAGAGAGAAGAGAGATGAGCGAGAGAGACAGAGAGAGATGAGAGAGATGAGCGAAAGAGACAGAGAGAGAAAAGAGATGAGAGAAGAGATAGATGAGTGAGAGACACAGAGAGAGACAGATAGACAGAAAGAAAAGAGTGATGAGTGAGAGAGAGAAAGAGAAGAGAGAGAGGAAGATGAAAAAATGGGTGAAAAGATATAGACAAAGAGAGAGAGAGAGAAAAAAAAAGAGCGAAAAGAGATAAACGAGAGAGAGACAGAGAGAGATGAGCGAGAGAGATAAAGAGAAGAGAGATAAAGAAGAGAGAAGAGAGATGAAAGAGATAGACAGAAGAGATATGGACGAGAGACACAGAGAGACAAACAGACAGAGAAGAGTGATGAGTAAGAGAGAGAAAAATAAGAGAAACAGAGACACAGAGAGAAAGAGAGAGATAGACAGACAGAGAAGAGTGATGAGTGAGAGTGAGAGAGAGAGAGAGAGAGAGAGAGAGAGAGAAGAGAGACAGAGAGATAGAAAGATGAAAAAATGGGTGAAAAAGTTCCGTGTCTAAAGCCTCCTTTTCTAGTAGTGAGTCGTCTCTATCATTCATGGGTAGAATAGAGGTGCGGATTTGGGAATTGTATATTTTATATAAAAATCAAATTGAAATATTTTATACAATCACACCTATTTAGGGAGTGTGATTAAATATATATATATATATATATAATTACACTTATTTAAAAAGTGTGATTAAAAAGTAGTATAATCACACTTATTTAAAATGTGTGATTAAAAAATATATATATAATCACACTTATTTAAAAGTGTGATTAAAAGTAGTAGTGTACATATAATCACACTTTAATTAGAAGGTGTGATTAAAAAATATATAAATAAATCACACTTTAATTAGAATGTGTGATTAAAAAATATATATATAATCACACCTATTAAAAAGTGTGATTAAAAGTAGTAGTGTATATATAATCACATTTTAATTAGAAGGTGTGATTAAAAATATATAAATAATCACACTTTAATTAGAATGTGTGGTTAAAATATATATATAAATCACACCCCTATTTAAAAAGTGTGATTAAAAGTAGTAGCGTATATATAATCACACTTTAATTAGAATGTGTGATTAAAAATATATAAATAATCACACTTTAATTAGAATGTGTGATTGAAAAATATATATATAATCACACTTGTTTAAAAAGTGTGATTAAAAAGTAATAGTGTATATATAATCACACTTTAATTAGAATGTGTGATTAAAAAAATATATATATAATCACACTTAATTGAAAAGTGACATAAAAATAATAATTATCACACTCAATCAAATTAAGTGTATTAAAATATCATCTACATGTTGAACACTAAATATGATTGAAAATTCAAACTAAAATTAATTTTTTTTTTATCACACTTCCAATAAGAGAGAGAGAGAGAAAGAGAGACAGAGAGATAGAAAGATGAAAAATGGGTGAAAAAGTTCCGTGTCTAAAGCCTCCTTTTCTAGTAGTGAGTCGTCTCTATCATTCATGGGTAGAATAGAGGTGCGGATTTGGGAATTGTATATTTATATAAAAATCAAATTGAAATATTTTATACAATCACACCTATTTAGGGAGTGTGATTAAATATATATATATATATATATATAATTACACTTATTTAAAAAGTGTGATTAAAAAGTAGTATAATCACACTTATTTAAAATGTGTGATTAAAAAATATATATATATAATCACACTTATTTAAAAAGTGTGATTAAAAAGTAGTAGTGTACATATAATCACACTTTAATTAGAAGGTGTGATTAAAAAATATATAAATAATCACACTTTAATTAGAATGTGTGATTAAAAATATATATATAACCTATTTAAAAAGTGTGATTAAAAAGTAGTAGTGTATATATAATCACATTTTAATTAGAAGGTGTGATTAAAAAATATATAAATAATCACACTTTAATTAGAATGTGTGGTTAAAATATATATATATATAATCACACCTATTTAAAAAGTGTGATTAAAAAGTAGTAGCGTATATATAATCACACTTTAATTAGAATGTGTGATTAAAAAATATATAAATAATCACACTTTAAAAGTGACATAAAAAATAAAATATTATCACACTCAATCAAATTAAGTGTGATTAAAATATCAATCTAATTTTTTTTATCACACTTCCAATAAAAGTGAGATCTTTTTTTTGTCAAAGTGTGATCTTTAACTATTTTTATAGTAGTAATACTATGCATGCATGATGACGTGATTTTCTATACTACATTTTTCATGGGAGGCACAGGAAGGAAGAGATTGGAGTTTTACCAAACTTGATCTTCTATGAATTAGGATCATTTGTTTCCTTACATGCTCCCGTTCTTCTTTGTTCACTTATATTTTAGAAGTTTTATGAGATTATTTATAAAATTGTAATTCAAGCAGGATAAGAGTCTATCCAACCTTGTTTGTTAAAGGCATTTAAGAATATACCAATGTTTGTTGTACTTTATTAACTATTTTATTTAGTAATTATAAAATGATAAAATCAGACAAATATGTGATGATTAAGATTGAAAAATATGTGATTAAGTGTAATGAAATACGTATAAATATAAATATCTATATATATATATAATAATATGTAACACGTGTATTAAAATTATTATTTGTTGGCATTGAATATATTTGGTACAATTTATTATAAATTAATAATTAAAAAAAAAAAAAACACTCCACTTCATAAATGTTAAAATGTAAAGTCATAAATTTTTTTATAAATTTTGTAATTAACTTTTTTTTTTGCCTTAAATGTTGACATGTAATTTTTTTCTTCAGATAATCAATTCTTTTCAAGCTATTTAAGTTTTTTTTTTTTTTAACAATTTGTAATTAAAAACTGCAGTAAATAATTTGAACAAACTCCCAAAATAATAAATAAGAAAATAAAACTATAAATAATTTAAATAAATTGTACCTAATAATTCCAAGTGATTAACCCGTCATGCTAATTGCTATCCATCAAGGCAAGAAGCTAAAGTGGATCGGACCCACATCAATCGTCATGTACCTTTTTATATCCCTGACTTCTCTCCTCCTCTGTCCACTCTCACATTCCCACTTGTCCCAACATAACAACAAAACATCACATCATGCCACGTGTCCTCATCAATAGGGACCCACACTTTCAGATATGTTTATCTACGTGGCGCACATGCAGTGGGGGATCTTGGTACGCCCAGCTGACTTCGACGAAAAAAAAAAAGTAGACTTGTCTTTACACAATCAACCAGCCGAAAGAGAACAAAATTATACGGTTATTATCTTTTGTTGCTTTCAGGTGAGGCTTCTCAACGATCCACGTGTCCACGTAATGGTCTTGGGTGGTTAGTTAGGAAATTTGAAGGGAAATTTTGAAAGAGAAAGAAAAAAATAAAATGTGAATAAAATATATTTGTATTTTATTTTATTTTATATTTTTTTTATTCTTTTGAGGTTTCGTTTGGGATACACATTTGGGTTAAAATAATCATATAGGACAAAATTAGTTATTTTAGTTAAATAAGACAAAATATCACATTTAACTCATAATTATTTTATTTTTTCTCTTACAAAAGTTAAAAAAATTAAAAAATTTATTATAAACGAGATTTTTTAACTCCAAATTAAAGTAACCAAAAAATCAAAAAACAAAAACCGCAAACCAACTCTTAAATTTTTTCTTAAGAAAAATGCTTTATACCACTAATTTAACACCACTAATGCTCCACTAATTACATGACATCATATGAACCCCACTATAGATGTGATAATTTGGCTTCTTTTTTTTTCTTGCACTTGCCACCTCATTAATAATATTTTGAGAGATGCTATTTTAGTGCTCTAAATCGGAACTGTCTTCCTAAATCCCCCTGCTACAATTTAAGCATATGCCAAACTTGATGGTGAAGTTTAGGATATTGGTATTATGATTTTGCCCTTTCATTTTTTTGTTTTTTTGTTTTTTGTTTTTTGGGTTGCCAAACTACAATTTGGCCACCTTTACATGCAACTTTCTTTCAACATTTTGGTACGTATTCTCCTCATGATAGCTCCACCATATGGATAAAAAATATTTTATGTAATGAGAGTGAGGATATTTTAATCAACTCAATCACTTAAACTAAAAATAGTAAATGACATATTAGTATGTATCTGTCTATAAAAAAGAGTAATGCTATATATAAACAATTTTTTAACTAACTTTTTTATCACTAGATACAAGTTATAAAATTCACATTAATAAATATACATAAAACTCATATCTTGTATCTATTGTCTAGTGATAAGAAAATTAGATAAAAAAATTCATTTATCTATAATATTTTTTTAATTAAAAAAAGTAAAATTGAGCTTGTTTAGTATAACTTTTTACAAATTGAAAGCTAACAATTAGAGGTAGAAGCTAAAGGTATCTCTCTATTTGCTTTTCAATAATCAATTTTGTTATTTAAGTTATTTTTGTCTCATAAATTATACAAATAGAAGTTACACTAAAAACTCTTTTAATTTTTTTAAAAATAAATAAATTACAAACAGCTCCATAAATTAAACTAAATAATCCCATTATAGCATTTCACATTTTTTCAATGTGAGATTTATTTCAACTAAAAAGGACATTATGTGGCATCAAGTTGGCCCACTTAACAATATTCCAACTAAAATATTATAGTTGAAAATAAAGTAAGTTGAGAAAATCCTGGGAGTCCTTTATCTAGTTAGGATACAGCAAGGGCATATGAGATTTTCATGGAATTGAATCAAAAATAACTTTTTATCCCAATGTTCAATCCACAATTTCTTGAATGCCCTAACGTTCCTTCTCTCTCAATTAGTATTATTTTTTAAAAATTTCATAATTTAAGAATCTCTATTTTTTTTCTTTTTTTCTTTTTAATTTTTTTTCTTGGAAGTCATGCTTTTGTGTCTTCCTCCATAGAGTTTTTTTTTTTTTTTTTTTCATATTTTTATGGAGGCTTTTTTCATTTTTTCATGAAAGTTTATTTTTCTTTGTGCAAGGAGACTATGAACTTATTTGGTATCTCTTAAATAAGTGTACTTATTTAGATAAATGCGCTTATTTGCGTCATATTACATTTCTATTTTTCTGTACATCTTTTTATAAAAAATAAAAATATATATTTATTTAAATCATTCTAAAAAATACACTTATTAAGATTATTCTTTTTGCATGGAGGATATTTTTATTTTTTTGAGATCCAGCTAGCACTATTTTTTTGAATAACTTATTGTTGGATGTGAAATGTAAATCTTGTGCCTTTCTAATCCCAGCAAATAATAATAATAATAATAGCAATCTACTTTTTTTATTCATTCTGTCTATTTTTTTGGCTTTTTGACTTTTAAAATTTTGTAGTGGCCTTTTGAGTTTGGATTTTTTTTTAATTGACTTTTTAACAATTTTAGATCTCGTTTAGAAACAGTTTATTTTAATAACTTTTTAATTTTTTTTAATAAAATATGAGATAAAAAAATTAGTATATTTGGAATATTTTTTAATTTTTTATGAAAAGATGTACAAAAAATAAAGAGAAAATAGAATTTTTGATTTTTTAGTATATGTTATAACACTACAACATGTAAAAGTTTTAGAGACCAAATGTTTTGGTCTGTAAAATTAAAAATTTTGGTTACAAAAGACATTTAGAGACCAATTTTCGTTGTTATAAAGATAGTCGCTAAGAGATCGAGAAGTTATAAACAAGGCTTTTAGCGACAAAATTTTGAAAATGTCACTAGTAAATAGAATTTTAGGGACAAAATAATTTGGTCTAAAAATGGTTTATTTTTTTAGACAAAAAAATTGGTCCTAAAAGGATAATAATTCATCACTAATGTCCAATTTTCATTGCAAAATATATAATAACAATGCTTTTTGTAACAAAAATATTTAGTCACTAAAAAATAATTTTATTCCTAAATTTTGATTTCTAAAACCTTAATTTTTTGTAGTATAAATTTTTAATTTTTTTAATAATTTTTTAATTTTTAAATTAAAAATATTACTTGTCAAACGAGACCTTATAAAAAAAATCAAGTTATCAAACATGACATTACAATGGCGAGAAGCCAAATTAGTTTTACCCTTACACTTTTTTTATTTATTTGTAATTTCTTTTTCTATTCTCAATCATCACCGCTGATTACCAAAAAAATTCGTCCAAAAATTCACCTAAAAAGTAGAGCACAGATCCTCCCCTTACACTCCCTCTTGGCAGGGCCTTCGGACCCACATTTAGGTTCAATTTTGATAATTTGAACCGTTTATATTTTAAGATTTATTCAGTATATCATACCTGTAAAAAATCAAGTTGATCAGATATCAGAAAGCATGTGTTCGGAAAAATCGAACTAAAAATTATTTTTTTAAAGAATTTAATAAACAGTTTTCCGAACATATACTTTCTGATATCCGATCAACTTAATTTTTTACAGGTATGATATACTGAATAAATCTTAAAATACAAACGGTTCAAATTATCAAAATTGAGCCTAAAAGTGGGCCCGAAGGTCCTGCAAGAAGGGAGTGCAAGGGGAGGATCCCAATTCTAAAAAGTAAGGGTAATGGTCTTTTAATTTTTATTTATTTATTTATTTTTGTCCTTACAATTAAAAAAAATAAAATTAAACTATTGTTTCAAAAATTTCAAAATTGAACATTTTAGTCCCCAATCCTTTATCCTCCGTGTTATAGTCGTGTGTCTATGATTGATTGGTATATGTTATGTTTGGTCGGCTTGTGCTATTTGCCATTGGACATGTGTCCTCGTCACATTCTTAAATACATATAACCCATATTGGTATAACACATGGTTGACTAAGCATAGAATAATAATAATAATAATATAATGTAGAAGATATGAGGTTGGAGAAGGAATGTTCTGGAGGAAGAATTTATTCTTGGGTTGGTGATAGTAACAACGCATTTACACATTGTATATATTTATTTTAAAACATTGTGTAATTACCAAAAAAGAAAAATACATAAAATAGTATATAACACAAAATCCACCATAAAACCTAATACTTTAATGTGCACAAGTTTATAGAAAAAAATAAAATAAAAATAAAACTTGTTATTCTTAATAGTAATTCCCTACCTTACTTGAGAGGGTAATTTGTGTAGATAAATTAGGTCGAGCTAAGTGAGATCCTCTTTGGAGATTGGGCCGCACAATGATCTGAGATAATAGCTTAGAAAGCAAAATCTTAGGTTGAACCTGTAATAGGCCAGTTAGTGAAGGACTATTAAGGCTTGGAACTAGCTATCCACGTACGATCCATAGACAGACCGAGGTACTAGATTGACTATCTAGGGAAAGAAAGCCAAGCTAGTTGTAGCTCAGCGGTGCACCATTGGGTAGACAAGGTTTTCACAGTTCGGTCACAAAGGCAGAACAAAGTAAAGGTAGCTCGGTTAGTTATCGATAGCCGAGTAGAGTGTTGCCATCTCACTTGGCTAGCGGTGAGGAAGGGTGTTCTGAGAATAAGCACTATCCTTTAGGAATATGACTCTTAGGAGAACTCTGCTAGGGAAAAATAAGATCTTATTAAGATTGTGCCATGCAGAATCTACAATAGTTCATGACAGAACCTGTTCCAGGTATTGCAATTCTTACCCTCGAATTCACAGAGCTTTTTGTCTTTTGTCAACTTGTTGACTTAGGCATCGGAGGAGTTTTCGGCACACACCCGTCGGCTAGCTCACATTCATATTTTCAAGTGATTAAACGACGACGTTTGGAGGAGTGCAAGCTTCATTAACAGGATTATATGATAAATATTATTTCGTGCTTGTACATTACTAATTTGTTATTACAATTAGTGAGGAAGATAACTCTTTTATTATGTTTAATTAATATATTAGGTGAAAAATTGTGAGAAATATAATTTTCTTATAGGTTTCATTTCTGATCAAAAGGGGTGAGATTTGACAAGAAACAAACTGATTAGTTGTGCATTTTTCATGATTACCAAGATTACTAATTAGGACTTTTCTTAAGTGTGCAATTTACACCTTACACTTACGCCTTTTGTGTTTGCTGTCCTGTTTCATGTTTATACCTTCCACTTATGCCTTTTGTGTTGGTTGCATATGGTGTGCAACCTTAAAGGGTTGCACACCATAACAGGACCAATACAAATGAAGTAAAATAAATTTCATATCTTTATATCACATACTTTATTTTTATTCATCCAAACATAATAATGAGGAAAATATATATATATATATATATATTTCTTTTTCTCTTCTCACTTAAATGATAGATTACAATTATGTTTTCCCCTTACTTTTCTCATCCTCCGATCCAAACAAAGTGTTAGAGTTGATATTCCTTCATCAATTTTCTATTAATGCTATGTTTCTTCTCATATAATAATAATACTAATATTAATAAATTCCAACCTTATCATATATTAATTTGATAATTGTAACTGCATGATTTATCACATTTATCTACGAAAAACTGGTAGTTTATTTTCATTTATTTTTTTGCATACAAACGTGGTAAATTAAGTGATTACAATTATCGGACCAATATAATTTTCTATGCATGATTTATAATAAAAGAAATTTATAAAATGAATAGTTCAAATTATTAAAGTATGACTCATGATAAGTTCACGATGTCATATTAGACGGTCCAATCCACAACAGTAGACTGAAGAGAAGTTCTTCTCCTTCTTAAATCTTTATCTATGTCTTAATGTATTTTCAATTATAAAATTATGTCTCGATATTCTAGTATTTTAAAATTCTCACATTATTTTAAGCTTAAAATATCACTTTTAGTGTTCTTATATGGATGGCCAAGTAAAACATCATACATAAATCTTAAGATTATGATCATCGATCCAAGTAATAATTTGAAAAGAAAAAAGAAAATATAAGAGAAATGTTTAAATTCATTGTCTAGTTATTTCCATGGATCATGCAGTTAAATCAGAAAAGGCAGGAAAAAAAAAAAAAAAATAAATAAGAAAAGAGAGAGAGTAATTGTGATGCCATGAACTAGTGTTGCTCAATCACATTCTGCACATGACCTAACCACATTGCCATGAAGTATGCAACCGGTGGTTCAACTTTTTCTCAGCATTAAATTCTCCTAAATATAATTTCCACTTGTGAAGTGAGGTAACTCTTCCATTGTTTTGGTGCAACCCTTAAAAAGTTTTGAAAAATTTATTAATTTTTTTTTTATCTATTATATATATTAATAAAGTCTACACTTGAGTTACTTTAGTAAAGATTGTCACTTTTGTTGATTTTTCAATAATACCGTTCGTATTAATAACTATTACACCCAATAACTACTTCGTCAAACTATCTAAAAGTATTATTTTATTTTTATTATTCACTAAATCACACCCTTAATTAACAAACGATTCAAAGATTTAGCAGTGAAATTACAAACATATCATGTTTACATCCACCACTACTGGTGTACATAGAAGTTGCAAATATGTGGATGTAGCCAAATCATTTTCTCCAATTAATTCAATAACTTATTCTTCTAGGCTGGTGATAGCAAAATTAATCAAATATATTACAAGTTTAGAGTTGTTTTAATCCTTAATAAGTCAAGATTTTTTTTATTTTTCAGTCCTTTTTAAGGCAATTAAAAAGTTTAGGTAATATCTAACATTTTCAAATTTTCTAATGTTTTGCCGTATTTGAGCAAATTCGATTACAATATAAATTTCGATAAGTTGTCTTTCTTTTTAATCAAAATTTTGTCAAATTGCTAATGAATTTGGTGGATGTATAATACTACTTTTTGCCATCGTCGTTTTTGTAACAGCAAGGTATTTCAACTTATGGTTGAATAAATTTTTGTTTCTTTTAAATTTACCAAAAATAAAAAATATAGTTCCAAACTTATTTATTTAACATATTTCATGAATTTGAGAATCTTGATTTAAATTTTTTTTTAAAAAATCATAAATGAAAATTAGAAAAATTAATTACAAATCAATAAAATGCAAATTCATGGGTGCTCAGTACAACAACAATACTAGGGATACTAACAATCTTACTAGCACACTCACAAGTTTTTATAAGATCAACCATTACTTGTGTAACAACCCTCGTACTGATTACCGATAGACCACTGAATTATATACTGATTACTGCTAAACTGAACTGATATTGACTGATAATGGAAGTAACTGAAATACTGAACAGACTGATTGAAATCGGAACTGAAATTGAATAAGTTTAATTGTCGTATTGCATATTGCATCTGTTTGATTGATTGATTATCTGTTTGTGTATATGTGTTTAAACTGTTAATTGAAGGCCTTATCGGCGGCCGAACCGAAAACCGTTTAGTGTTCCATAATCAGTAGAATATTTGTGATTTTATGGTATATTTATCTGAAAATTGATTGGGAATGATTAAACTAGATTAAATTAAGCCAATTAAAGAGGTTGCTTTAATTACGGAAATGCCATTGTGAGTGGGCCTTGTTTACTAAGACATTTGAGCTTTAGTCTTACACTCAAACAACATTTCCTCAGCCTTGTTTGAGAGCTACCACCGAAATTAGAGAGAGAGAAGAGGGAGAGAGTTGATTTTCATCTCTTTTTGCTTGGAGGCTTGTAGATTTAGAAGATTAATTGCATTGTTGATCTCCTAGGCTCTCTATTGAAGTCTTAAGGTAGGAATTTCTCCCTACATTCTTGTGTTTAGCTTGTTCTTGCATGATTCATGCTCCATTGAAGGATTTAAACCATGTTTTAGTGCATATATGTTGATTTAGAGCTCATTCCTTGCATGCATGTCCATATTTTTATAAAGTCTATGTTTTCCACATTGTTCTCAAAGATTGGAGCTCATTAGAGCAAGATTGGAAGCTCAAAATTGGTTTAAAGTTCATGCATTGCATGTTTTGAAATTGTTCTTGAAATGGGTTTGGAAAATGGCTTTAATTGACCAACTCTTGGCCCTTGCATGTACAAATTAGCTCTTGAAACTTGTTATACATTGTTTTGGGATGTGTTTTCCAGAAAATGGGCCTAAAAGAATCGAATTTGGAGCATCAAAACTTGGTTTTAAGCTTGAATGAGAAATCTGCATTTTTCCAGAATTTGAGCTTCCGCTCGAGCGGGTGAAGTGCCGCTCGAGCGGAGAAACCAAGCTCTCAGCATTTTGTTGATCTGCGTTGCATTCCGCTCGAGCGGATGAATGAGCGCTCGAGCGGAGAAATCGAGCATCCAGCATCTTGCATTGTTTATCAGACCGCTCGAGCGGGGAAATGTACGCTCGAGCGGAGGATTGTGTGTCACGCTCGAGCGGGGAAATTGGAGCTCGAGCGGGGACCTTGTTTTGCTTTTACGCTCGAGCGGGGAAACCTGAGCTCGAGCGGAGACCCTGTTTCACTGAATTTCTGAAAATGTCTTAAAAACACATTTTTACATCCTCATCTCATCCTAGGCATTCTTAGGCCTAGTTTAAGACATCTTAATGAGGATATAGATGTAGAACCACACCGGGGCAATTAGGGATTATATGTTTATCCTTCCCAACTGTTAAACTTAGTGTGCGTTCTATTTGTTACCTGTTTAGGGTTGGCGACTGGGGAGACGCGCTCTAGCACACTGTAGCCCAGAACTCTGTGAGTAACAACTGTGTAAAGATATGTCCAAAAATGATTATCTTCTGAACTGTTTACTTTATTGAACTGCTTACCTTATTGAACTGTCTATCTTATCGAACTGTTTACTGAACTGGTTACTGAATTGACACCGTTTACTGAATTGACACTGTTCACTGAACTGAACTGTTTACTGAATTGACACTGCTTACTGAATTGAACTGTCCACTGAACTGATACTGTATACTAAATGAACGTATGAGTTATATTTGGAACTGTACTATGGCATCCTTGGCACCTACTGTTTACTGATACGGAGCAAAGTGCTACACTGGGAGCCACCTCTAGAATCTACGGAGCTAAGTGCTACAGTGGGAGCCACCTCTTGAATCCACATACTGTGACAGAGAGATCTCTGTCGGTTCCCAAGTTGGGAACCACTACTGTTTACTGTTGTGATGGCCACCCGGTATTACCGATATGGAGCAAAGTGCTACACTGGGAGCCACCTCTAGAATCTACGGAGCTAAGTGCTACAGTGGGAGCCACCTCTTGAATCCCGGTATTACTGGTAAGGAGCAAAGTGCTACACTGGGAGCCACCTCTAGAATCTACGGAGCTAAGTGCTACAGTGGGAGCCACCTCTTGAATCCCGGTATTACTGGTAAGGAGCAAAGTGCTACACTGGGAGCCACCTCTAGAATCTACGGAGCTACGTGCTACAGTGGGAGCCACCTCTTGAATCCACAAGTACTGTACTGTTCTCTGAATTGGTACTGTTACTGCTACTGTTACTGTACTGCTACTGATGGCCATCATTTACTGTTTGGTCTGTTAAGACCCGGTCTTTTAAGACCTACCGTTTACTGTACTGTTACGCCAAGGGATGTACCACATATCACTATTTTAACTGAATGACTGTTATGGCCTGACATATGAGCCACAAACTGAATGACTGATAAACTGGCTGAAATGACTGGTTTTAATACTGAAAGGACATTTATTCTTAACCCCCTTTACGCATTATATTATTCACTGGGCTTTAGCTCACTGCTCATATATATATGTAGGTGTACAGGCACCAGACTGCAGCTAAGAGCGTCAGGCAAGCTTTAGTTTTGTCAAGCCAACCACTGTGCCTCACTGCGAGGTTCCGAGCGTAATCAAGCTTAGACTGCTTTTGGGGTGTCTTAGCTTCACCCAACTGTCATTGTACTGTATAGACTGTTACTGTACTGTATGGACCGATAACACTGTACTGCACTGTTTACTGTAATGTTAATAGGGATTAGGTCCCTGTACTGAGTGTGTGTAAATGTTATGCATACGGTTCTGTACCAAAAGTATAAATGTAAGAAAAATCTTTTTGCATACAGACTGTCACAGCTCATTGGACATTGTTTATTTACTGTATTGGCTTCCGCCATGCCCCTGTACTCTGTATTACTGTCCTACTGTTAAGCAGGCCTTCGGTAATCTCGGATTACTGGCCGGTTACGGTGCTAAACCCATAGGGGCGGGTTTGGGCCGTGACAGAGTGGTATCAGAGCGATACTTACCACGAGTTATACCGCACACACGTGTCCAAATGAGCTATAGGATGTCCTAGAAAAGAAATTAGGGCATTGCATGAACATGAAAAGTGTGTGGTTATGGTATGACTGAATATATGCTACTGTGTTAATCTATTTAAACGAGTGACTGCTTATACGATAAACTGTTTAAGTACGCAACTGTTTATGTTTATGATTACTGTACTGCCTATGTGAACTGAAACGAAATCTATAAGCATGCTTAAAGAAGTTAAATGAAATAATATGTAATGTTAATGTTAATACTGACTGTGGAAAATCAATGTGAAAGAAAATGAACGCGTGAAAGTAAAGGGGTCATGTGACCGTATCTGAGTTGAAATGGAAGTATACACACGTCTGATATGAAATGAAATGCGAAATCAGTAAGAACCTTTCCCATATTGATAATCACCCTACTGTGTGTAAACAAGGGAAAGGACGAGGAATGTGGATGAAACTGAATTTTCTGATCCGAGGATCAATAGGCTAAAAAGAATGATTGAAGCCTTAACCGAAAATCTGAGATAATGAAGGCCGACATACGTGCCTGAATCAACTGACTATGATCTGATATTACTGATACAGAAACCCAATAAACTGAAACCGCCGGAATTTCTGGGAGGTACCGAACTACTGAAAACTGAGATTTGGGTCTAGAAACTGAGAAAGTATGTGAAGTTTTCTTTGAAAAATACTTTCCCTAATGCATCCGAGTTAAGAAAGTATCTGAGTTGAACAACTTGAGTAAAGTGATAAGACCGTGATCGAACATGAGATAAAATTTACCTAGCTAGTTTGGTAGGCGCCCCACATGATACATACTGACTACAAAAGACTAGAAAGGAACTGAAGGTGGGTGTGACCTAGATGTGTTTGACTGAATCGACGTTTTAAAACCGTCAAAGTGTGTAGATGTCCTGGATAGAGTATAATGCCTGAGTCAACGTGGCAGCATTGAAATATCCAAATCAACATCGTTAACTGAATCCGGAAGAATGAAACAGAAGTAACAGAAAGTGAAAATGACCGGTAAACCAATGACCTCCGTGAATGGAAAATCCCGGGCAATAGCTTTGACCAATGAAGGTCGAAGAAGCAATGTGAACAATGATATACCTATCTATACCGTATGTGGGAAATGCCACTGGGGCGTTATCGCCACCCAGCCGAAACTCCTTTAGAACGTGGACAGGAAGGGCACTTACCTAAATCTTGCTCACGAATTAAACCGAATAATAATGAGTCTAAATCTAGACCCTAGTTCCAGAGAATGCTCGGAACACTGAAATGACTGACGCGGGTATTACCTTAAATAGATGAAATTGCTTGTGCGAACGTTTGTGTGGGAATCGTGTATTCCGTAATTTGGAATGGAATGTGGTTAATGAACCTTTCGAAATCTACTGTCGATGCGAACTATATGTACAACACTGTAAACCTCATGTTAACAATTAACTATGCTCTGAAAACTGTTTAGACATATGTACATATATGACTGTACCCTTGCCCGGAATGATTGATAAATTTGTTCAATGATTTAACCGCCGGGACTATGACCCTAGAACTGCATGACCGAATGAAGACCCCAACTGATAAACTCTAGACTGTGAATTGTGATTATAGAAAACTGACATGACTGTTTGAGTAAACCTGCGAGCCTATGCTTTAGTGACTGTATGACCGATCTGGAACCCTCGTAGGGCAACTCACTATTATGTGTCACCAAGAACCTTGGGTGATGTATTACTGTGTACCATATACCTTTATGGAAGATTTATTAGGAAATTGCTATATTGACTGTGATGCTTACCTCTCGATATGAATAGCTGCATGCCGGTGCATTTCCTGTAAACTTATTGGGAGGAACACATTGTATATGACCTGTACTGCTTTGATATGAATTGTAAGGTCATAAGATTCTGATGTCGGTTGACAAATTGTGAAACTACTGACTATGTACCTGAACGAATGGAATGATAGGAATGGAACTGTTATCCGATCTAACCTGATGAAACCGTGGGTGGATAAAACCCTTTGTGTAACTGATAGAAATTTTTGGTTGGATGCTTGTGCTTTGAACTCCTACTTGAAACGATTGGGCAGAACTTGCATCTGACACGACCTGATCGAATTCTCATTGAATTGACCTGAGACAACCCTCATTGGGAAAGCTATTATCAGATTGCTTACGATGTGGAAAAAAAAAAAAAAAAAAAAAAAAACTGGGTATGTAACCTGTGATGACTTACCCGGTATTACTGTTATGACCATAAACTCTAACTGTCTGGAAGTATATGTAAGCTGTGTGACTGTTTTCGTACTGACATGTGCTATGGCTGAAATTGTGAAGACTGGAACTGATGAGTAGTAAATGGATACTTACTTCAGAACTCTGCCTACCGCTATGGGAGTAATGTACAAATTCGCCTTATGTCCCCAATAACTCCCGAATGAACTGGACTGACTGTAATGGATTATTGAACCGAGAACTGGATTGAACAAAGACTGAATGAAAGACTTGAAATCGAATAGGTCGTACCTCTGTAACTTAACGGGGGAAATTACTTATGAAACGGAGACCATCGCAAATCTATAACCCCGATAAGTACTTGAGATAAGTAGTGTGAATACTACTATACTGCTACTGTACTGTTACTGTATTATTACCGTTACCGTTACTGTACTATCACTGTCCTGACACTGTTATGTACTACTGTACAACTGTATTCATGTTCCGGGTCACGAAATAAGTTTTGCCTCGGAAATGCTATATACTGTATACTGTATACTGTATACTGAATGATTGTTGATTTCTGATACATATATTCGTGACTCTTGGTATTATGTAATATATGTTAGCTGCCCGGTATCGAAGATTCCTTTATGGAACTTATATTTTTTTTTTTCTGCACTGTATTTGCTCTAGTAACGCTGATGAGTGCACCGCATATTCTTAATGCAAGAATTGTGGCATCTATGTATGCTTGGGACCAGAATATGAGAATGAACATGTACCCGAATCTGTCCTTGACTGAAAACTGATAGTACATAAGATTCTGTTTTAATATGAACCCCAATCTTTATACGTGATTTCTGATTCCGTTTCTGTGCACTGCTAAGATTGAGATTGGGCCATGAACCTGTTATAAAAATGATTATACTCCTGTTATAGAGTGAATGTCACAAGGTAATTCGAGTTTAGAGGACTAAACTCCTTATAAGGAGGGGAGACTGTAACAACCCTCGTACTGATTACCGATAGACCACTGAATTATATACTGATTACTGCTAAACTGAACTGATATTGACTGATAATGGAAGTAACTGAAATACTGAACAGACTGATTGAAATCGGAACTGAAATTGAATAAGTTTAATTGTCGTATTGCATATTGCATCTGTTTGATTGATTGATTATCTGTTTGTGTATATGTGTTTAAACTGTTAATTGAAGGCCTTATCGGCGGCCGAACCGAAAACCGTTTAGTGTTCCATAATCAGTAGAATATTTGTGATTTTATGGTATATTTATCTGAAAATTGATTGGGAATGATTAAACTAGATTAAATTAAGCCAATTAAAGAGGTTGCTTTAATTACGGAAATGCCATTGTGAGTGGGCCTTGTTTACTAAGACATTTGAGCTTTAGTCTTACACTCAAACAACATTTCCTCAGCCTTGTTTGAGAGCTACCACCGAAATTAGAGAGAGAGAAGAGGGAGAGAGTTGATTTTCATCTCTTTTTGCTTGGAGGCTTGTAGATTTAGAAGATTAATTGCATTGTTGATCTCCTAGGCTCTCTATTGAAGTCTTAAGGTAGGAATTTCTCCCTACATTCTTGTGTTTAGCTTGTTCTTGCATGATTCATGCTCCATTGAAGGATTTAAACCATGTTTTAGTGCATATATGTTGATTTAGAGCTCATTCCTTGCATGCATGTCCATATTTTTATAAAGTCTATGTTTTCCACATTGTTCTCAAAGATTGGAGCTCATTAGAGCAAGATTGGAAGCTCAAAATTGGTTTAAAGTTCATGCATTGCATGTTTTGAAATTGTTCTTGAAATGGGTTTGGAAAATGGCTTTAATTGACCAACTCTTGGCCCTTGCATGTACAAATTAGCTCTTGAAACTTGTTATACATTGTTTTGGGATGTGTTTTCCAGAAAATGGGCCTAAAAGAATCGAATTTGGAGCATCAAAACTTGGTTTTAAGCTTGAATGAGAAATCTGCATTTTTCCAGAATTTGAGCTTCCGCTCGAGCGGGTGAAGTGCCGCTCGAGCGGAGAAACCAAGCTCTCAGCATTTTGTTGATCTGCGTTGCATTCCGCTCGAGCGGATGAATGAGCGCTCGAGCGGAGAAATCGAGCATCCAGCATCTTGCATTGTTTATCAGACCGCTCGAGCGGGGAAATGTACGCTCGAGCGGAGGATTGTGTGTCACGCTCGAGCGGGGAAATTGGAGCTCGAGCGGGGACCTTGTTTTGCTTTTACGCTCGAGCGGGGAAACCTGAGCTCGAGCGGAGACCCTGTTTCACTGAATTTCTGAAAATGTCTTAAAAACACATTTTTACATCCTCATCTCATCCTAGGCATTCTTAGGCCTAGTTTAAGACATCTTAATGAGGATATAGATGTAGAACCACACCGGGGCAATTAGGGATTATATGTTTATCCTTCCCAACTGTTAAACTTAGTGTGCGTTCTATTTGTTACCTGTTTAGGGTTGGCGACTGGGGAGACGCGCTCTAGCACACTGTAGCCCAGAACTCTGTGAGTAACAACTGTGTAAAGATATGTCCAAAAATGATTATCTTCTGAACTGTTTACTTTATTGAACTGCTTACCTTATTGAACTGTCTATCTTATCGAACTGTTTACTGAACTGGTTACTGAATTGACACCGTTTACTGAATTGACACTGTTCACTGAACTGAACTGTTTACTGAATTGACACTGCTTACTGAATTGAACTGTCCACTGAACTGATACTGTATACTAAATGAACGTATGAGTTATATTTGGAACTGTACTATGGCATCCTTGGCACCTACTGTTTACTGATACGGAGCAAAGTGCTACACTGGGAGCCACCTCTAGAATCTACGGAGCTAAGTGCTACAGTGGGAGCCACCTCTTGAATCCACATACTGTGACAGAGAGATCTCTGTCGGTTCCCAAGTTGGGAACCACTACTGTTTACTGTTGTGATGGCCACCCGGTATTACCGATATGGAGCAAAGTGCTACACTGGGAGCCACCTCTAGAATCTACGGAGCTAAGTGCTACAGTGGGAGCCACCTCTTGAATCCCGGTATTACTGGTAAGGAGCAAAGTGCTACACTGGGAGCCACCTCTAGAATCTACGGAGCTAAGTGCTACAGTGGGAGCCACCTCTTGAATCCCGGTATTACTGGTAAGGAGCAAAGTGCTACACTGGGAGCCACCTCTAGAATCTACGGAGCTACGTGCTACAGTGGGAGCCACCTCTTGAATCCACAAGTACTGTACTGTTCTCTGAATTGGTACTGTTACTGCTACTGTTACTGTACTGCTACTGATGGCCATCATTTACTGTTTGGTCTGTTAAGACCCGGTCTTTTAAGACCTACCGTTTACTGTACTGTTACGCCAAGGGATGTACCACATATCACTATTTTAACTGAATGACTGTTATGGCCTGACATATGAGCCACAAACTGAATGACTGATAAACTGGCTGAAATGACTGGTTTTAATACTGAAAGGACATTTATTCTTAACCCCCTTTACGCATTATATTATTCACTGGGCTTTAGCTCACTGCTCATATATATATGTAGGTGTACAGGCACCAGACTGCAGCTAAGAGCGTCAGGCAAGCTTTAGTTTTGTCAAGCCAACCACTGTGCCTCACTGCGAGGTTCCGAGCGTAATCAAGCTTAGACTGCTTTTGGGGTGTCTTAGCTTCACCCAACTGTCATTGTACTGTATAGACTGTTACTGTACTGTATGGACCGATAACACTGTACTGCACTGTTTACTGTAATGTTAATAGGGATTAGGTCCCTGTACTGAGTGTGTGTAAATGTTATGCATACGGTTCTGTACCAAAAGTATAAATGTAAGAAAAATCTTTTTGCATACAGACTGTCACAGCTCATTGGACATTGTTTATTTACTGTATTGGCTTCCGCCATGCCCCTGTACTCTGTATTACTGTCCTACTGTTAAGCAGGCCTTCGGTAATCTCGGATTACTGGCCGGTTACGGTGCTAAACCCATAGGGGCGGGTTTGGGCCGTGACAGAGTGGTATCAGAGCGATACTTACCACGAGTTATACCGCACACACGTGTCCAAATGAGCTATAGGATGTCCTAGAAAAGAAATTAGGGCATTGCATGAACATGAAAAGTGTGTGGTTATGGTATGACTGAATATATGCTACTGTGTTAATCTATTTAAACGAGTGACTGCTTATACGATAAACTGTTTAAGTACGCAACTGTTTATGTTTATGATTACTGTACTGCCTATGTGAACTGAAACGAAATCTATAAGCATGCTTAAAGAAGTTAAATGAAATAATATGTAATGTTAATGTTAATACTGACTGTGGAAAATCAATGTGAAAGAAAATGAACGCGTGAAAGTAAAGGGGTCATGTGACCGTATCTGAGTTGAAATGGAAGTATACACACGTCTGATATGAAATGAAATGCGAAATCAGTAAGAACCTTTCCCATATTGATAATCACCCTACTGTGTGTAAACAAGGGAAAGGACGAGGAATGTGGATGAAACTGAATTTTCTGATCCGAGGATCAATAGGCTAAAAAGAATGATTGAAGCCTTAACCGAAAATCTGAGATAATGAAGGCCGACATACGTGCCTGAATCAACTGACTATGATCTGATATTACTGATACAGAAACCCAATAAACTGAAACCGCCGGAATTTCTGGGAGGTACCGAACTACTGAAAACTGAGATTTGGGTCTAGAAACTGAGAAAGTATGTGAAGTTTTCTTTGAAAAATACTTTCCCTAATGCATCCGAGTTAAGAAAGTATCTGAGTTGAACAACTTGAGTAAAGTGATAAGACCGTGATCGAACATGAGATAAAATTTACCTAGCTAGTTTGGTAGGCGCCCCACATGATACATACTGACTACAAAAGACTAGAAAGGAACTGAAGGTGGGTGTGACCTAGATGTGTTTGACTGAATCGACGTTTTAAAACCGTCAAAGTGTGTAGATGTCCTGGATAGAGTATAATGCCTGAGTCAACGTGGCAGCATTGAAATATCCAAATCAACATCGTTAACTGAATCCGGAAGAATGAAACAGAAGTAACAGAAAGTGAAAATGACCGGTAAACCAATGACCTCCGTGAATGGAAAATCCCGGGCAATAGCTTTGACCAATGAAGGTCGAAGAAGCAATGTGAACAATGATATACCTATCTATACCGTATGTGGGAAATGCCACTGGGGCGTTATCGCCACCCAGCCGAAACTCCTTTAGAACGTGGACAGGAAGGGCACTTACCTAAATCTTGCTCACGAATTAAACCGAATAATAATGAGTCTAAATCTAGACCCTAGTTCCAGAGAATGCTCGGAACACTGAAATGACTGACGCGGGTATTACCTTAAATAGATGAAATTGCTTGTGCGAACGTTTGTGTGGGAATCGTGTATTCCGTAATTTGGAATGGACTGTGGTTAATGAACCTTTCGAAATCTACTGTCGATGCGAACTATATGTACAACACTGTAAACCTCATGTTAACAATTAACTATGCTCTGAAAACTGTTTAGACATATGTACATATATGACTGTACCCTTGCCCGGAATGATTGATAAATTTGTTCAATGATTTAACCGCCGGGACTATGACCCTAGAACTGCATGACCGAATGAAGACCCCAACTGATAAACTCTAGACTGTGAATTGTGATTATAGAAAACTGACATGACTGTTTGAGTAAACCTGCGAGCCTATGCTTTAGTGACTGTATGACCGATCTGGAACCCTCGTAGGGCAACTCACTATTATGTGTCACCAAGAACCTTGGGTGATGTATTACTGTGTACCATATACCTTTATGGAAGATTTATTAGGAAATTGCTATATTGACTGTGATGCTTACCTCTCGATATGAATAGCTGCATGCCGGTGCATTTCCTGTAAACTTATTGGGAGGAACACATTGTATATGACCTGTACTGCTTTGATATGAATTGTAAGGTCATAAGATTCTGATGTCGGTTGACAAATTGTGAAACTACTGACTATGTACCTGAACGAATGGAATGATAGGAATGGAACTGTTATCCGATCTAACCTGATGAAACCGTGGGTGGATAAAACCCTTTGTGTAACTGATAGAAATTTTTGGTTGGATGCTTGTGCTTTGAACTCCTACTTGAAACGATTGGGCAGAACTTGCATCTGACACGACCTGATCGAATTCTCATTGAATTGACCTGAGACAACCCTCATTGGGAAAGCTATTATCAGATTGCTTACGATGTGGAAAAAAAAAAAAAAAAAAAAAAAACTGGGTATGTAACCTGTGATGACTTACCCGGTATTACTGTTATGACCATAAACTCTAACTGTCTGGAAGTATATGTAAGCTGTGTGACTGTTTTCGTACTGACATGTGCTATGGCTGAAATTGTGAAGACTGGAACTGATGAGTAGTAAATGGATACTTACTTCAGAACTCTGCCTACCGCTATGGGAGTAATGTACAAATTCGCCTTATGTCCCCAATAACTCCCGAATGAACTGGACTGACTGTAATGGATTATTGAACCGAGAACTGGATTGAACAAAGACTGAATGAAAGACTTGAAATCGAATAGGTCGTACCTCTGTAACTTAACGGGGGAAATTACTTATGAAACGGAGACCATCGCAAATCTATAACCCCGATAAGTACTTGAGATAAGTAGTGTGAATACTACTATACTGCTACTGTACTGTTACTGTATTATTACCGTTACCGTTACTGTACTATCACTGTCCTGACACTGTTATGTACTACTGTACAACTGTATTCATGTTCCGGGTCACGAAATAAGTTTTGCCTCGGAAATGCTATATACTGTATACTGTATACTGTATACTGAATGATTGTTGATTTCTGATACATATATTCGTGACTCTTGGTATTATGTAATATATGTTAGCTGCCCGGTATCGAAGATTCCTTTATGGAACTTATATTTTTTTTTTTCTGCACTGTATTTGCTCTAGTAACGCTGATGAGTGCACCGCATATTCTTAATGCAAGAATTGTGGCATCTATGTATGCTTGGGACCAGAATATGAGAATGAACATGTACCCGAATCTGTCCTTGACTGAAAACTGATAGTACATAAGATTCTGTTTTAATATGAACCCCAATCTTTATACGTGATTTCTGATTCCGTTTCTGTGCACTGCTAAGATTGAGATTGGGCCATGAACCTGTTATAAAAATGATTATACTCCTGTTATAGAGTGAATGTCACAAGGTAATTCGAGTTTAGAGGACTAAACTCCTTATAAGGAGGGGAGACTGTAACAACCCTCGTACTGATTACCGATAGACCACTGAATTATATACTGATTACTGCTAAACTGAACTGATATTGACTGATAATGGAAGTAACTGAAATACTGAACAGACTGATTGAAATCGGAACTGAAATTGAATAAGTTTAATTTTCGTATTGCATATTGCATCTGTTTGATTGATTGATTATCTGTTTGTGTATATGTGTTTAAACTGTTAATTGAAGGCCTTATCGGCGGCCGAACCGAAAACCGTTTAGTGTTCCATAATCAGTAGAATATTTGTGATTTTATGGTATATTTATCTGAAAATTGATTGGGAATGATTAAACTAGATTAAATTAAGCCAATTAAAGAGGTTGCTTTAATTACGGAAATGCCATTGTGAGTGGGCCTTGTTTACTAAGACATTTGAGCTTTAGTCTTACACTCAAACAACATTTCCTCAGCCTTGTTTGAGAGCTACCACCGAAATTAGAGAGAGAGAAGAGGGAGAGAGTTGATTTTCATCTCTTTTTGCTTGGAGGCTTGTAGATTTAGAAGATTAATTGCATTGTTGATCTCCTAGGCTCTCTATTGAAGTCTTAAGGTAGGAATTTCTCCCTACATTCTTGTGTTTAGCTTGTTCTTGCATGATTCATGCTCCATTGAAGGATTTAAACCATGTTTTAGTGCATATATGTTGATTTAGAGCTCATTCCTTGCATGCATGTCCATATTTTTATAAAGTCTATGTTTTCCACATTGTTCTCAAAGATTGGAGCTCATTAGAGCAAGATTGGAAGCTCAAAATTGGTTTAAAGTTCATGCATTGCATGTTTTGAAATTGTTCTTGAAATGGGTTTGGAAAATGGCTTTAATTGACCAACTCTTGGCCCTTGCATGTACAAATTAGCTCTTGAAACTTGTTATACATTGTTTTGGGATGTGTTTTCCAGAAAATGGGCCTAAAAGAATCGAATTTGGAGCATCAAAACTTGGTTTTAAGCTTGAATGAGAAATCTGCATTTTTCCAGAATTTGAGCTTCCGCTCGAGCGGGTGAAGTGCCGCTCGAGCGGAGAAACCAAGCTCTCAGCATTTTGTTGATCTGCGTTGCATTCCGCTCGAGCGGATGAATGAGCGCTCGAGCGGAGAAATCGAGCATCCAGCATCTTGCATTGTTTATCAGACCGCTCGAGCGGGGAAATGTACGCTCGAGCGGAGGATTGTGTGTCACGCTCGAGCGGGGAAATTGGAGCTCGAGCGGGGACCTTGTTTTGCTTTTACGCTCGAGCGGGGAAACCTGAGCTCGAGCGGAGACCCTGTTTCACTGAATTTCTGAAAATGTCTTAAAAACACATTTTTACATCCTCATCTCATCCTAGGCATTCTTAGGCCTAGTTTAAGACATCTTAATGAGGATATAGATGTAGAACCACACCGGGGCAATTAGGGATTATATGTTTATCCTTCCCAACTGTTAAACTTAGTGTGCGTTCTATTTGTTACCTGTTTAGGGTTGGCGACTGGGGAGACGCGCTCTAGCACACTGTAGCCCAGAACTCTGTGAGTAACAACTGTGTAAAGATATGTCCAAAAATGATTATCTTCTGAACTGTTTACTTTATTGAACTGCTTACCTTATTGAACTGTCTATCTTATCGAACTGTTTACTGAACTGGTTACTGAATTGACACCGTTTACTGAATTGACACTGTTCACTGAACTGAACTGTTTACTGAATTGACACTGCTTACTGAATTGAACTGTCCACTGAACTGATACTGTATACTAAATGAACGTATGAGTTATATTTGGAACTGTACTATGGCATCCTTGGCACCTACTGTTTACTGATACGGAGCAAAGTGCTACACTGGGAGCCACCTCTAGAATCTACGGAGCTAAGTGCTACAGTGGGAGCCACCTCTTGAATCCACATACTGTGACAGAGAGATCTCTGTCGGTTCCCAAGTTGGGAACCACTACTGTTTACTGTTGTGATGGCCACCCGGTATTACCGATATGGAGCAAAGTGCTACACTGGGAGCCACCTCTAGAATCTACGGAGCTAAGTGCTACAGTGGGAGCCACCTCTTGAATCCCGGTATTACTGGTAAGGAGCAAAGTGCTACACTGGGAGCCACCTCTAGAATCTACGGAGCTAAGTGCTACAGTGGGAGCCACCTCTTGAATCCCGGTATTACTGGTAAGGAGCAAAGTGCTACACTGGGAGCCACCTCTAGAATCTACGGAGCTACGTGCTACAGTGGGAGCCACCTCTTGAATCCACAAGTACTGTACTGTTCTCTGAATTGGTACTGTTACTGCTACTGTTACTGTACTGCTACTGATGGCCATCATTTACTGTTTGGTCTGTTAAGACCCGGTCTTTTAAGACCTACCGTTTACTGTACTGTTACGCCAAGGGATGTACCACATATCACTATTTTAACTGAATGACTGTTATGGCCTGACATATGAGCCACAAACTGAATGACTGATAAACTGGCTGAAATGACTGGTTTTAATACTGAAAGGACATTTATTCTTAACCCCCTTTACGCATTATATTATTCACTGGGCTTTAGCTCACTGCTCATATATATATGTAGGTGTACAGGCACCAGACTGCAGCTAAGAGCGTCAGGCAAGCTTTAGTTTTGTCAAGCCAACCACTGTGCCTCACTGCGAGGTTCCGAGCGTAATCAAGCTTAGACTGCTTTTGGGGTGTCTTAGCTTCACCCAACTGTCATTGTACTGTATAGACTGTTACTGTACTGTATGGACCGATAACACTGTACTGCACTGTTTACTGTAATGTTAATAGGGATTAGGTCCCTGTACTGAGTGTGTGTAAATGTTATGCATACGGTTCTGTACCAAAAGTATAAATGTAAGAAAAATCTTTTTGCATACAGACTGTCACAGCTCATTGGACATTGTTTATTTACTGTATTGGCTTCCGCCATGCCCCTGTACTCTGTATTACTGTCCTACTGTTAAGCAGGCCTTCGGTAATCTCGGATTACTGGCCGGTTACGGTGCTAAACCCATAGGGGCGGGTTTGGGCCGTGACAGAGTGGTATCAGAGCGATACTTACCACGAGTTATACCGCACACACGTGTCCAAATGAGCTATAGGATGTCCTAGAAAAGAAATTAGGGCATTGCATGAACATGAAAAGTGTGTGGTTATGGTATGACTGAATATATGCTACTGTGTTAATCTATTTAAACGAGTGACTGCTTATACGATAAACTGTTTAAGTACGCAACTGTTTATGTTTATGATTACTGTACTGCCTATGTGAACTGAAACGAAATCTATAAGCATGCTTAAAGAAGTTAAATGAAATAATATGTAATGTTAATGTTAATACTGACTGTGGAAAATCAATGTGAAAGAAAATGAACGCGTGAAAGTAAAGGGGTCATGTGACCGTATCTGAGTTGAAATGGAAGTATACACACGTCTGATATGAAATGAAATGCGAAATCAGTAAGAACCTTTCCCATATTGATAATCACCCTACTGTGTGTAAACAAGGGAAAGGACGAGGAATGTGGATGAAACTGAATTTTCTGATCCGAGGATCAATAGGCTAAAAAGAATGATTGAAGCCTTAACCGAAAATCTGAGATAATGAAGGCCGACATACGTGCCTGAATCAACTGACTATGATCTGATATTACTGATACAGAAACCCAATAAACTGAAACCGCCGGAATTTCTGGGAGGTACCGAACTACTGAAAACTGAGATTTGGGTCTAGAAACTGAGAAAGTATGTGAAGTTTTCTTTGAAAAATACTTTCCCTAATGCATCCGAGTTAAGAAAGTATCTGAGTTGAACAACTTGAGTAAAGTGATAAGACCGTGATCGAACATGAGATAAAATTTACCTAGCTAGTTTGGTAGGCGCCCCACATGATACATACTGACTACAAAAGACTAGAAAGGAACTGAAGGTGGGTGTGACCTAGATGTGTTTGACTGAATCGACGTTTTAAAACCGTCAAAGTGTGTAGATGTCCTGGATAGAGTATAATGCCTGAGTCAACGTGGCAGCATTGAAATATCCAAATCAACATCGTTAACTGAATCCGGAAGAATGAAACAGAAGTAACAGAAAGTGAAAATGACCGGTAAACCAATGACCTCCGTGAATGGAAAATCCCGGGCAATAGCTTTGACCAATGAAGGTCGAAGAAGCAATGTGAACAATGATATACCTATCTATACCGTATGTGGGAAATGCCACTGGGGCGTTATCGCCACCCAGCCGAAACTCCTTTAGAACGTGGACAGGAAGGGCACTTACCTAAATCTTGCTCACGAATTAAACCGAATAATAATGAGTCTAAATCTAGACCCTAGTTCCAGAGAATGCTCGGAACACTGAAATGACTGACGCGGGTATTACCTTAAATAGATGAAATTGCTTGTGCGAACGTTTGTGTGGGAATCGTGTATTCCGTAATTTGGAATGGACTGTGGTTAATGAACCTTTCGAAATCTACTGTCGATGCGAACTATATGTACAACACTGTAAACCTCATGTTAACAATTAACTATGCTCTGAAAACTGTTTAGACATATGTACATATATGACTGTACCCTTGCCCGGAATGATTGATAAATTTGTTCAATGATTTAACCGCCGGGACTATGACCCTAGAACTGCATGACCGAATGAAGACCCCAACTGATAAACTCTAGACTGTGAATTGTGATTATAGAAAACTGACATGACTGTTTGAGTAAACCTGCGAGCCTATGCTTTAGTGACTGTATGACCGATCTGGAACCCTCGTAGGGCAACTCACTATTATGTGTCACCAAGAACCTTGGGTGATGTATTACTGTGTACCATATACCTTTATGGAAGATTTATTAGGAAATTGCTATATTGACTGTGATGCTTACCTCTCGATATGAATAGCTGCATGCCGGTGCATTTCCTGTAAACTTATTGGGAGGAACACATTGTATATGACCTGTACTGCTTTGATATGAATTGTAAGGTCATAAGATTCTGATGTCGGTTGACAAATTGTGAAACTACTGACTATGTACCTGAACGAATGGAATGATAGGAATGGAACTGTTATCCGATCTAACCTGATGAAACCGTGGGTGGATAAAACCCTTTGTGTAACTGATAGAAATTTTTGGTTGGATGCTTGTGCTTTGAACTCCTACTTGAAACGATTGGGCAGAACTTGCATCTGACACGACCTGATCGAATTCTCATTGAATTGACCTGAGACAACCCTCATTGGGAAAGCTATTATCAGATTGCTTACGATGTGGAAAAAAAAAAAAAAAAAAAAAAAACTGGGTATGTAACCTGTGATGACTTACCCGGTATTACTGTTATGACCATAAACTCTAACTGTCTGGAAGTATATGTAAGCTGTGTGACTGTTTTCGTACTGACATGTGCTATGGCTGAAATTGTGAAGACTGGAACTGATGAGTAGTAAATGGATACTTACTTCAGAACTCTGCCTACCGCTATGGGAGTAATGTACAAATTCGCCTTATGTCCCCAATAACTCCCGAATGAACTGGACTGACTGTAATGGATTATTGAACCGAGAACTGGATTGAACAAAGACTGAATGAAAGACTTGAAATCGAATAGGTCGTACCTCTGTAACTTAACGGGGGAAATTACTTATGAAACGGAGACCATCGCAAATCTATAACCCCGATAAGTACTTGAGATAAGTAGTGTGAATACTACTATACTGCTACTGTACTGTTACTGTATTATTACCGTTACCGTTACTGTACTATCACTGTCCTGACACTGTTATGTACTACTGTACAACTGTATTCATGTTCCGGGTCACGAAATAAGTTTTGCCTCGGAAATGCTATATACTGTATACTGTATACTGTATACTGAATGATTGTTGATTTCTGATACATATATTCGTGACTCTTGGTATTATGTAATATATGTTAGCTGCCCGGTATCGAAGATTCCTTTATGGAACTTATATATTTTTTTTTTCTGCACTGTATTTGCTCTAGTAACGCTGATGAGTGCACCGCATATTCTTAATGCAAGAATTGTGGCATCTATGTATGCTTGGGACCAGAATATGAGAATGAACATGTACCCGAATCTGTCCTTGACTGAAAACTGATAGTACATAAGATTCTGTTTTAATATGAACCCCAATCTTTATACGTGATTTCTGATTCCGTTTCTGTGCACTGCTAAGATTGAGATTGGGCCATGAACCTGTTATAAAAATGATTATACTCCTGTTATAGAGTGAATGTCACAAGGTAATTCGAGTTTAGAGGACTAAACTCCTTATAAGGAGGGGAGACTGTAACAACCCTCGTACTGATTACCGATAGACCACTGAATTATATACTGATTACTGCTAAACTGAACTGATATTGACTGATAATGGAAGTAACTGAAATACTGAACAGACTGATTGAAATCGGAACTGAAATTGAATAAGTTTAATTGTCGTATTGCATATTGCATCTGTTTGATTGATTGATTATCTGTTTGTGTATATGTGTTTAAACTGTTAATTGAAGGCCTTATCGGCGGCCGAACCGAAAACCGTTTAGTGTTCCATAATCAGTAGAATATTTGTGATTTTATGGTATATTTATCTGAAAATTGATTGGGAATGATTAAACTAGATTAAATTAAGCCAATTAAAGAGGTTGCTTTAATTACGGAAATGCCATTGTGAGTGGGCCTTGTTTACTAAGACATTTGAGCTTTAGTCTTACACTCAAACAACATTTCCTCAGCCTTGTTTGAGAGCTACCACCGAAATTAGAGAGAGAGAAGAGGGAGAGAGTTGATTTTCATCTCTTTTTGCTTGGAGGCTTGTAGATTTAGAAGATTAATTGCATTGTTGATCTCCTAGGCTCTCTATTGAAGTCTTAAGGTAGGAATTTCTCCCTACATTCTTGTGTTTAGCTTGTTCTTGCATGATTCATGCTCCATTGAAGGATTTAAACCATGTTTTAGTGCATATATGTTGATTTAGAGCTCATTCCTTGCATGCATGTCCATATTTTTATAAAGTCTATGTTTTCCACATTGTTCTCAAAGATTGGAGCTCATTAGAGCAAGATTGGAAGCTCAAAATTGGTTTAAAGTTCATGCATTGCATGTTTTGAAATTGTTCTTGAAATGGGTTTGGAAAATGGCTTTAATTGACCAACTCTTGGCCCTTGCATGTACAAATTAGCTCTTGAAACTTGTTATACATTGTTTTGGGATGTGTTTTCCAGAAAATGGGCCTAAAAGAATCGAATTTGGAGCATCAAAACTTGGTTTTAAGCTTGAATGAGAAATATGCATTTTTCCAGAATTTGAGCTTCCGCTCGAGCGGGTGAAGTGCCGCTCGAGCGGAGAAACCAAGCTCTCAGCATTTTGTTGATCTGCGTTGCATTCCGCTCGAGCGGATGAATGAGCGCTCGAGCGGAGAAATCGAGCATCCAGCATCTTGCATTGTTTATCAGACCGCTCGAGCGGGGAAATGTACGCTCGAGCGGAGGATTGTGTGTCACGCTCGAGCGGGGAAATTGGAGCTCGAGCGGGGACCTTGTTTTGCTTTTACGCTCGAGCGGGGAAACCTGAGCTCGAGCGGAGACCCTGTTTCACTGAATTTCTGAAAATGTCTTAAAAACACATTTTTACATCCTCATCTCATCCTAGGCATTCTTAGGCCTAGTTTAAGACATCTTAATGAGGATATAGATGTAGAACCACACCGGGGCAATTAGGGATTATATGTTTATCCTTCCCAACTGTTAAACTTAGTGTGCGTTCTATTTGTTACCTGTTTAGGGTTGGCGACTGGGGAGACGCGCTCTAGCACACTGTAGCCCAGAACTCTGTGAGTAACAACTGTGTAAAGATATGTCCAAAAATGATTATCTTCTGAACTGTTTACTTTATTGAACTGCTTACCTTATTGAACTGTCTATCTTATCGAACTGTTTACTGAACTGGTTACTGAATTGACACCGTTTACTGAATTGACACTGTTCACTGAACTGAACTGTTTACTGAATTGACACTGCTTACTGAATTGAACTGTCCACTGAACTGATACTGTATACTAAATGAACGTATGAGTTATATTTGGAACTGTACTATGGCATCCTTGGCACCTACTGTTTACTGATACGGAGCAAAGTGCTACACTGGGAGCCACCTCTAGAATCTACGGAGCTAAGTGCTACAGTGGGAGCCACCTCTTGAATCCACATACTGTGACAGAGAGATCTCTGTCGGTTCCCAAGTTGGGAACCACTACTGTTTACTGTTGTGATGGCCACCCGGTATTACCGATATGGAGCAAAGTGCTACACTGGGAGCCACCTCTAGAATCTACGGAGCTAAGTGCTACAGTGGGAGCCACCTCTTGAATCCCGGTATTACTGGTAAGGAGCAAAGTGCTACACTGGGAGCCACCTCTAGAATCTACGGAGCTAAGTGCTACAGTGGGAGCCACCTCTTGAATCCCGGTATTACTGGTAAGGAGCAAAGTGCTACACTGGGAGCCACCTCTAGAATCTACGGAGCTACGTGCTACAGTGGGAGCCACCTCTTGAATCCACAAGTACTGTACTGTTCTCTGAATTGGTACTGTTACTGCTACTGTTACTGTACTGCTACTGATGGCCATCATTTACTGTTTGGTCTGTTAAGACCCGGTCTTTTAAGACCTACCGTTTACTGTACTGTTACGCCAAGGGATGTACCACATATCACTATTTTAACTGAATGACTGTTATGGCCTGACATATGAGCCACAAACTGAATGACTGATAAACTGGCTGAAATGACTGGTTTTAATACTGAAAGGACATTTATTCTTAACCCCCTTTACGCATTATATTATTCACTGGGCTTTAGCTCACTGCTCATATATATATGTAGGTGTACAGGCACCAGACTGCAGCTAAGAGCGTCAGGCAAGCTTTAGTTTTGTCAAGCCAACCACTGTGCCTCACTGCGAGGTTCCGAGCGTAATCAAGCTTAGACTGCTTTTGGGGTGTCTTAGCTTCACCCAACTGTCATTGTACTGTATAGACTGTTACTGTACTGTATGGACCGATAACACTGTACTGCACTGTTTACTGTAATGTTAATAGGGATTAGGTCCCTGTACTGAGTGTGTGTAAATGTTATGCATACGGTTCTGTACCAAAAGTATAAATGTAAGAAAAATCTTTTTGCATACAGACTGTCACAGCTCATTGGACATTGTTTATTTACTGTATTGGCTTCCGCCATGCCCCTGTACTCTGTATTACTGTCCTACTGTTAAGCAGGCCTTCGGTAATCTCGGATTACTGGCCGGTTACGGTGCTAAACCCATAGGGGCGGGTTTGGGCCGTGACAACTTGATATGAGACCCACATCAACTTGTGATTGTGTCAGTAAGATTGTTAGTATTCCTAACATTTTTCTAAGTACAAAGGAGAACTATTTTTAACATTATTAATTTTGTCATTTATTATCTTATCACATTTGATTTTTCTTTAGGGTAAACTACCAATAGGTAATACTTTGGAGACTTATTACCCAATAGGTCCTACTTTGGAGACTTATTACCCATTAAGTCCTATTGATAAATTTATTAAGTGATAAAGATAAATTTATCAGTCTTTTATTTTTATGAATAAATTTATAGTGATAAATTTATCAGTCTCTTTGTTTTTATGAATAAATTTTTAGTGATAAATTTATCACTCTCTTATTTTTATAGTGTTAAATTTATTAGTTAGGACCTGTAGGTAAATAAGTCTAGTTAACAGGACTAATTGGTAAGTACCCCTTTTCTTTAAGATTATTAATTTAATTATACAAACCACTAGTTGTATATGTCAAACCTGTGTGCTTTGTCTAGTGTATTTTATTTTAATCATATGTAAGTCGGAAAACAAATTTGTATTTACAAACTCTTATTCAAATATCATACTTATGGCTCGGTCTAGGATATTTGGTTTTGGCTAAAATAATTAATAAAGATAAAATAATTAAAATTATTATTAAGATAAAATGTCACATTTTACTCATCTAGATCACTTTTTCTCTTACAACCATTTATTCAATTACAAATAAATAAATAAAAAATAGAAATCATCTTTTTTCATCTCATAAAATAGTAAAAAAGTCACTAAAATAGTCAAATTTCCAAATGAGAATATCTCATTTACTAATATTCCGTTTGTTTGAGTGGAAAATATTTATAAAAAAATATTTATAATATTTTTTAATGTTTGGTATAATGAAAAATAAAAGTCAACAGAAAATATTTTTTTTATAATTAGGAAAAAATAAGTGTTTGTTTGACATGTGCTAAAATAGCACATGATATTTTAACACATTATCTTATTTAGGTCACAATCATCCTATTTGGGTCATATCACCTTTCTACCACATTACTTTAAACACAACCCACATTTCATATTTTTTCATAAAATATCAAAAAAATATACTAATTTAGCACTTCTCAAACAACCCCAAGTCTATTTGAGTAAAAATATTTTTCATTTAGGTTAAAAACATTTTTTAAACTAAAATTTTATCAATATTATCACACTTTTACCACCACTCTCACCTCCACCACAACACCACCATCACTACAGCCTTGCCACCATCATTGTTGCCATCTCTATCTCCACTTTCATCCCACTCCCACTGCCAAAAATATAGAAGAATATGTTTTTTGAAAAATATTTTCAATTCAAACAAACGGAATGTAAATCAACCCTCAATCTTACTAAGGTCCCATTTGGGAATTTGGCTATTTTAATTGACTTTTTACTTATTTTGTTATTTTAACTTCTCTAAAAAAGTTGTGTTTGGGATGATAATTAGCTTTTTTTGTAATTGATTTGATAATTATGAGATAAAAAGTAAAATAATTATAGTTTGAATATGATATTTTATTTTATTGATTATTTTAATCTATTTTATTTTTATTGACTATTTAACCCAAAAAAACTAAATCCCAAACATTGGCTAAGATCACTTCATGCATGCAGCCAACAATACACGATTATCACTCAATTTTTTTCTTAAAAAACAAAAGATTTTTAATGGTAAATTAAATAAAATGTTGAATTCCATTTAAATTCCTAATTAGTATAAACTAATAAATAAATATAAATAAAATCAAGAATAGATAGCCTCCATTTGGGAAGTGGAGCTAAAAAATCTGGTTTAGAAAGAACTTTTAACTTTTTTATCTTTTTTTGTGAGAGAAAGAATGTAATGATTATGGATTAGACGTAATGTTTTATCTTATTGGATTAAAATAACCTATTTTATCTTATATGACTATTTGAGCCTAAGCCTCCGTTTGGGAAGTGGGTTGACTTTTTGACTTTTTTAATTATTTTAACCTAGGTTAAAAAACTTGGTTTGGGAAAGACTTTTTAACTTTTTTTTTTTAGAAAATAATGTAATAATTATGGATTAGATGTGATTTTTTATTTGTTATGATTAAAATAATTTATTTTATCTTTTGTAACTATTTTAACCACAAATCAACTTGCCAAACAACACCTAAATCTAGCTTCGCAAACGGGAGGCATAGAATCTTATACATCCACGTCTCCAAATCCTAAACAAAAAAACACTTGGCCCAAGTAGGGATGGCAATTTGAAACCGGCCCGACGGGGATCCCCGATCCCGACCCCGATTTAAGCGGGTTTTCCCCGAAAAATACCCCCGCGGGGACGGGGATGGTATTTAAAATTTAATCCCCGAACATATTCGGGCCGGGGACGGGGATCAGTCCTCTAACCCCGGTCCCGGCCCGCCCCGACCCGACTAATCCCCGACTGTCCCCCCGCTGCTGCTGAGTAATTATATATATATATATATATATATTATATTATTTGTTTAGGTAGGGTTACTATATATATTATAATATATTTATGTATTATATTATTTGTTTGGTCCTCTCTCATCTCTCACTCACATCACACTCTCAGCTCAGCCTCACAGCCGTGACCTTCATCTCCACCAAACTCACTGACTTCTCTCTCTCTCAGAGGCGTCCAGCTCGCACCACCACCACCACCACCACCGCACCGCCGCGTCTCTCACCCACTCATTCTCTTCTCGATGTCGCCGACCACCACCCCCGCCCAGCTCGCGCCACCGCGTCTCCACTCCCTCTCTTCTCGACGTCGCCGACCACCCACCACCGCTGTCCAGCTGGCACCATCACCGCGTCTCTCACTCCCTCTCGTCTCTCATCCCTCCCTCTCTACAGATCTGTTTTTTTTTTTTAGATCTGTTTCAGATCTGTTTTTTTATTTTGTTTTTTTTTTATTATTTTGTTTTGATGATGTTGTTGTTGTTGTTGAGGAATATTGTTGCATTTTCTGAATTTTTTTTTTTTGGCCGGGGAAAGGTCGGGGTCGGGGAAACCCGATCCCCGTTGGGGGGGGGGGGGGTGGTGATAGGTCCCCGTCGGGGATCGGGGCCGGGACCGGTGAAAATTCAACCATCGGGGATCGGGGACGGGGAGGGTGATCCCCGGCCCCGCCCCGCCCCGCCCCGTTGCCATTCCTAGGCCCAAGTGGCTATTCCGTAAATACCAACAACCTCAAGCCCAGTTTCCAAACCCGTCGTCCTCTCTCGAACGCAACACTCCTATATAAACCCAATCACACACACACACACTCCTCCACAAAGATTCACAAACAAACAGAGACTACTTTCTCTCTCTACAAATCGCCATGAAAGACCCCTTTCTCTCTCGTCGCCGGCGACCCAACCACCCCAAGAAACTCAAGCTCGTCTGCAGCTTCAACGGCACATTCCTTCCCCGACCTCCCTCCGGCAACCTCCGCTACACCGGCGGCGAGACCCGGATCGTCTCGGTGGACCGAAACATCGGCTTTTCAAGGCTCCGATCGAAGATTTCGGATCTTAGCAATGGCCTCCTCTCGTTCTCTCTCAAATACCAACTCCCAATCAACGACGATGAAGCCCATCTTGTGTTGATCACTTCGGACGACGACGTTCGGTGCATGATCGATGAGTTTGACAAGCTCGAATCGCTCGGTAAGCCCTCTAGGCTCTGGATTTTTGTTTGTAATAATGACAATGGCTGTGTTTATAGACATGAAAACTGTGTTGAAACTGAGAATTTGAATGATGGGTCTGGGGTTTCTTGTATAAATTGTAATGGGTTTGGTGGTTTGAAGAGTGTGAGTGATCGTTTTGTGAATGGTGATGGGTTTGAGAGTCGAAATTTGACAATGCAGAGTGCTGGTAAAGTTAAGAATGGTGTTTGGTGTCAATGTAGTGATGATTCATTGAGAAAAATGGTTCTGAAACAAGGGTTGTTACCGAAGGAATCGGCTTTTCATGGCGGTTTAGGGTTAGCTTTTGATCAAACTGAGATAGAATTTGCAAGTGGAAACCAAAAATTTAATCAACCCTATAAAGACTTAACCTCTGAACCACAAGGCCCTTTGATCCATGAAACCAGAGACTTGATATTTGTGAACAACCCATATTGGGCAAACACTTTAGATTATGAATTTAAGGACAGTCAATTTCAAAGAAGTGAAAATTTGGGTATCAATTCCTTGCCAGTGTCTCATTCTCATCCCTTGAATCCAAGGGATGGGAATATTTGTGTCGAAACGAATAGTTTTACACAGCGTTTAACAAATAGGCCTGGTCCGATTTCAAGTAACAGATCTCCAGATGGTGTTGGAGGTTTGAATATGGATTTGATACCATGCTCTGGTGCTGAGCTGAGAAATTCGGATAGGGAAAACATCATGCCGTGGTCTGGAAACTATGATTGGGTGAATACCAGTTTTGCACCACTTTCTTGCAGCAATCAATTGGTTGCAAGCGTCTACCCAACCAAGTCTTCGTATGACGGTAGGGAGTGGGGTGGTTTTCATAATGGCATTCGCAACCATCGATTTGCTGCAAATGATATGAGAAACCAGAGGACTTGTTCTTACCACGTTCGTAACCATCGGATTGGGCTCACTGAGATGGGGAGTCATCGGAATGTTAGATTGGAAGGAAGGCCTTGGGTTGGAAAATTCTACCCTAGGCTTAGGTATAGTTCATTCATCTCAAAACAAGGCCAGGCTATGAGATTTAGCTGTCCTAGTTTGTGGAAGCCTTGGTGTGGTTATCATGATCATACCCCCGAAGAAATTGGAAGGATGATGGATTCTGGGCTGATCGAGCAAACATACTCATTCAATCAACCTTATAAAGAAAACTTCACTGAAAAGAGTGGTTATGGAGTTCCACAACCACAAGAGCCAAATCCTAATCAATGTCGTTTTGCTTACAATGGAATGGGTGGCCAATCTTTGTTACCTACTAATATTACCAAAAACCCATTGACAAGCACGAGGGCTATGGATTCCTGGGAGGATCTGTTAAATGGTTCCAGTGGTGACAACAAAGAAGTTCCATCTCCAGATCCTTGCAAAAATTTACATAGAGTTGCCATGAGTAGCCAGCCAAGTTGTGATTTCAAAAATGAATCACTGCTCGTGGAGCCAATAGAGGCTATCAACATCTCTGGTTCTCCAAACAATTTGGGTATTAGAAACGGAAACGAATTGGAATGCAATGGTAAGTTGTCGAAGATAGAATCAAGTGTTAAGTCATTAAGCAACCATCATAGTAGTGCTCGTGCTATACAAGCGGGACTTGCATCTTTGGTGGATCTTTCTTTGTGTAATCTTTGCTTGTCGTCATCAAAAGAAGTTGAACCCCCAGCCCATTCTTCTCCAACTTGCAATGATTCCAAAGCCTTGGTGAAGCCTCAATCAAATCCCCTAGATCTCATGGATGAAGAAAACCTTAGCTCAGGTCCTCGAGTTGACACATCAAATGGAGTTGTGTCTGAATCTTCTTCGCAAAATGCGGCCAAATTGGAAAATGTCAATGAACAAAAAGAAGAGATGCGGAGGGACCATCCATCCAGTTTAAGCAATGAAAAGGTATAGCCTAAAAGAAATTTTGTTTCCACTATCTGAATTAAGAAAAAGAAAACAATGACAATAGCATGATTGGCAGCTAACTAGGACTATTTTCTTGCAGGCTGACAAAGAATCTCATAAATGCTCCAAGGAAAATGGAAGCATCCCTACTGACCTCATAGTTTATACTCATCTAGCTAGCAGAGAGCTGCAGGTAATTCTCAAATTAATATGAACATTTTATTCTTTAACTATATTTGAGGTAGAAAGTGCTTGTTTCTGCTTCATTTTGAAGCTTTTTTTTTTTTTTTTTTCCCTGCAGACTATAAAAAATTCTGACCTCGAATATATTAAAGAATTGGGCTCGGGTACATATGGAACTGTTTTCTATGGAAAATGGAAGGGGTGTGATGTTGCCATTAAAAAGTTAAAGCCCAGCTGCTTTACTGATGGTGCACCGGAGCATGATCAATTGGTAATTATTGACACTTTCCTGGATTTGTGGTTAGGAATACATTATTTGATCAAGTTTCATGGAAAAATGGTTTTCTATTCAGATACTTGAACCAATTTATGGTTCATCTATCTATTGTTGATGTAACTAGTGGTGGGCCAGGAAGTAATTAAAATTATATTTTGTCAATTCTAATGGTCTAAGTTGTTTTTTGTCATGTTTACAAATGACCATGTGTTTAAATTTCATTAGAGTAGTGACATACAAACAAAATTTGTATACATAATGATGTGGCTGCATTGGAACTTATCATTTTAAAACAAAGTGCCCATTTAGCTGACATTTAATTACAGAAAATGCCACCGCCATATCATTTTGGCGTCAAATTCTATATAAATATTTTGTATGAATAGCATTTTACATTTCATTATCAGATGGTCACTTAGTGGAAACCACCTTTCCAATAATGGGGGTTAGTCTACGTACATCTTGCAATACTAAACCCAGCTTTATCGGGAGCCTTGTGCACTGGGTCACCTGTTTGTTTATGGACACCCACTTTAAAATTATTCTATCACCTCATGTCTTTGTTAACTTGGTGGCCCTCAATGTCTTAAATTGAGAAATATATGCCTGCATGATTCCCCGAGTGATTGTTATTTTTTATTTTCACTTGTGTGCAGGTTGCAGACTACTGGAAGGAAGCTCACATACTAGGACAGCTTCACCATCCACATATTGTGGCATTCTATGGTGTAGTTATGGACGGGCCTGTTACAAATTTGGCTACAGTGACAGAGTACATGGTGAATGGCTCCCTCAAACAAGTTTTGCAGAGAAAAGATAGGTAAAGACATTTTTCAAATTATGTTTGTAGCAAGAGCTGAGTGTTTTGTTTGTTAGTTTACTTTATTTCTTTAGATATATTTTCTAATTTATATATGTGAAAATGGCATGTCTGTTCTCTGTTGTTCGTTTTGTGTTACTATCATTAATTAATACCATACATATAGTGTCAAGACAAAAGGGCATATTTAAGAAATTTTTGAGTTTCAAATAGCCTTTTCAATTGATAGCATACATAAAGGAACTTTTTAAATTTTCAGACGGTACTTTTTATTTGAAAATTGTGGCCTTTAATGTGTGTTGAATATTAGAGCTTTGTTGTGCTGTGAGATAGATGGAATTGAATTTGGGGGGGAAAAAAAATGAAAGTTATGGAAGAAATTTGCTTGTGTAGGCAGGGATTTGATATTTTCTGAATCCTCATGCAAGGAATTATTAAATAAATTATTTACAGAAAGATGTTACTAGGAATATCGGGTCTATCATGCACAAAAAAATTTGTCTCTGTTTTTTGAAATTGACCTTCCCATAGGGTGGGGAAATTTATGCACATTTTAGCCTCAACCCTTTATTGGTGAGAACAAGAGCAATTTTCTGTTAGATTTCAGATGGAAATGATGTATATATTTTTGTAGCTCACAGATAGAAACTGTAGTTGGTTCTCAACTTCTTCACAATTTAAGTTATGCACCACAGTTGCATCTCATAAAATAGAAAAAAATTTCATGGATTATTCATGTTATGAGTTTCATATGTCGTATAGTTAATACCCATACAGGCTTTAGTTTTCACTGACAATGTGTTCATATCAATTTGCAGAACTATCGATCGACGGAAAAGGTTGATTATAGCAATGGATGCGGCCTTTGGTATGGAATATCTGCATGAGAAGAATATCGTCCATTTTGATCTGAAGTCTCATAACTTCCTTGTGAACATGAGGGATCCTCAGCGACCAGTGTGCAAGGTAGTCAACCTTTATTTTCATGATTAAATCTGAATTTCAGAAAATTACAAAAAAAAAAAAAAAGGTTTTAAACTTAATCAATTAGTTTCAACGACTCATTAATTTTGACTATGATCTTATATCTGCCCTTTTATAGATATATAAATAGAGAAGAAAAAAAAAAAAAAAAACTTTTATTATTCTAAGTAGGTCGATGGGGAAAATCCTAATCCCGAACCCAGAACTAGGAATAAAAAAATAAACTAAAAAATGGGAAAACCTTGTATCTTCTTGAGTTTATTCTTTTTTCAATAGAAATTATTTTTTTTAGAATTCAGTAAAAAAAAATTATTATTCTACAAATCATAAGAGCGAAGTGAATTTCAGATCATATTGATTAGTACAAAACAATAGGTAATGTAAATCATTTATTTTATTGTCTTCATCATAAATGTTTTCATAAAACAATCTTTTAAATATGTTCCTTTTCAGATTGGTGACTTAGGTTTATCAAAAATTAAGCAGAGGACACTGGTCTCTGGTGGAATTCGTGGAACTATACCATGGATGGCTCCAGAGCTACTGAACAGTAAGAAAAACATGGTAACAGAGAAGGTACGATAATCATCTTTATATATCAGTGAATATGATGCAATTTGTACTTTCATTTGCTCCACTCTTACAATTTCTCCGGTGCTCGAGTTCAGGTTGATGTGTACTCATTTGGAATAGTCATGTGGGAGCTTTTGACAGGGGAAGAACCTTACGGAAATATGCGATCAGAGGAAATAATAGGTAAATGTTTCAAATTGACAAGACTTACAGCATGCAGATAATTTTAGATTTATGTTTGATGGTGGATACTCAGCATAATAGTTAGTTAATGCATATAGGGCAGTGTTAAAATCATCCTTTGCTTTTCATGCCTCATAATTTAGTCTCTCGAAAGACATGATTGGTTGCTAAATTTTATTCAGAGCTACGGATTTTCATTGAAAGGCATGTATGGTATAATTGCTTACTAAATTAATTGTGTTCTTGGGCTTTTGGTCCTTGTATATTGTTTCATTCTTTCAATCTTCAAATCAGTTTGTGTTCTTTGCCATCATTTTTGCATGTGCATGTTATTTGTTACCACTTTCGTCTTCCTTTTTTTTTAAAAAAAAAAAAAAAAAAATTGGAAACGAAAACTTATTTGGCATGTTCTTTTTTGCTTTCATAAAAGTGGAATCGGTTCCAATATTTTCAAAATTTTTGAAAATGAAAAAAGAAAAAAGCCAAGTGTTTTCTTTTGTTTTCATAACTGGTTTACATTCTCTCCAGTCACCACCCACCACATCCAGTCACCACATACCACCTCCAGTCATCCCCACTCCCAGTGACCTCCGGCGACCCGTAAGCCACCTTCCGGTGACACTATGTCTACCAACTCCGGCAGCCATTTTTGACCACCCCCACCACTGGCCACCATATCCCTCAACTCATCAAAGATGTTTTTTTGCTTTCAAAACATTTGTGTACACAAATTTTTTTTGTTTTGGTTTTAAAAAAAAATTAAAATAAAGTAAAAAAAACATAGAACTTTTTCCTCTCAACATTATAAAAGGACTTGAGTTGAAGGACCAAATGTGACTTGATGATCCAAAATTGAAATTGTATTGTCTATTGTATTATTTTATCATAGTTCCACACACTCATGACCTATGAACCATGGCTACTTCAAAAAATATGCCGTACCCGTACCGGGTACTTACCGGCGTATGGTACCTCGTATGGTACTTCTGCATACGTACCAGGTACACGAAACACGTACCCAAATTTTTTCTTCTTAATTTTTGGCAGACGTACCTACCATATACCCAAGGCGTACCGTACCTCAATTGAAACAATATTTTCTTCTACTACAGAAATAAAACTCCTTTTACTAGATTTCTTTTTAATTTTTAGTTTTATACATAGTATGATTTTAAAATTAAGCTATAGTTTATAAGTTATTTAATATATTGACATTTAATTTTGATTTATACCTTTAGTTTTAGCATTAAATGTTAATTATAGGTTGGATATTAACAAATTACACTATTTAATTAATTTTTGCATTACTCTAAACTAAAAATAAATATTTTTTTTACAGGCGTATCAAACCGTACCCGTATCCTACTTTTTTTAGATTTTACCGTATCGACGTACCCGTATCGTACCAGTACCAGTACTCGTACCCGTGCTTCATAGCTCATGACAATAGATCATGTCGCGTGCAATAGTTAAAAATATCTTCAAATTCCATCTTGTTTCGATGTACAAGCAATTGTATCTGATGTTTCCTTCTTACGATATTTTCAGCTGGTATCATCAAAGGCAATCTTCATCCTGAAATTCCAAGCTGGTGTGACCCGGCATGGAGATCATTGATGGAGCGGTGTTGGTCGTCTGATCCAGACTCTAGGCCGGCATTCTCAGAAATTGCAAAGGAATTGCGTGCCATGTCAGCAGCCATGAACATCAAGTGATTGCAATTTGATTGTATAAATACTTTGGGAGCGCAGAGAACGGGGCATTCTGAGACGTTGACAGATCTTGGCCGTCCAATGTCTTGTCTGATCTCAACATTAAACCCCTTGTATTAGGGAAAAGCCGAACTGGGTGAATATTTTATTTTGGCAGTCACTGGTTTGTAATAGCGCCACTGTATAGGATATAGAACAAACTTTTGGTATTGGGTTGTTTTTTATTCTTGTCATCGACTAACAGACAAGTCTTGAACGAGCTTTTACACAGACAATGCTAATTGACTTTTTTTTTCACAGCATCATCTCCAACCAACCCCCCCCCCCCCCCCCAAAGTGTTGAATCAGGTATGGTACTTTTGATACTGTTCCCCAGAAGAATCAAAGAAATTTCATATTGGTGTTCTGCATTTTCGAAGGCTCGTTGCTATGGTTCGAGAGCATTAGCTATTGTATATCTAAACTAACTTCATATACAGGTCTGTGTGTGTCGATGCACATGGTGTTTTTTTGGAAGTGAGAGATTGTTGTGTTCGAGCTGGTTTGGAAGTGAGAGATTGTTGTGTTCGAGCAGGTAACCAGCTCGGAAGTTGAATCTTTCAGTGGTGAGATGGGTGAAGACAAGTTGTGCGACTGCAGGGTGGAGTGGAATTCTTACGAAAACACCCATATGGTCTGTCTCAGGAGAAAGTAATGCTCTTTGAATTTATGAACTTTGAGTTCCCTAATTCCTCATGCTTCCTTTGGCCCTTTTTTTATTTTTATTTTTCCGTGAAGGCAGAAAAAAGAACTTCATTCATTCAAGAAGGATAACAAAACACAATTTTAAGAGGATAAAAGTCCCATTTGGTGTCATTATTGTTAGTTAAAAGTAGCAAACTGAAAGTTTGATAGCATTTAACATCAACCTCCCAACTTTAAAAAAATTCGCTTTATCCAAGGTTTATTTTGGGAAGTAGGAAAAAAACTAATTTATTGGCTTTTGTTTTTTTTTAAAAAAAATATGCAAAAAAGTAGGAGATAATATGACTCAAATAAATCAATAAGTCAATTAGAAGACTTTTTTTTCATGTTCTCAAAAAAGGCCTTATTTAAGTCAAAAAATAGGCAAGGCCAAGCATGCATCTCCTAATTAGGCACATGTGGCACAAACTGATAGTATGGTCACATTACATCTTTGGCCAAGACAAATTAGAATTCAAAGTTTAAATTGTGTAAATCTTAGATTTGTAGAGGAAAAAAAAATACATGAATAGGTTTTTTTTTTTTGGATCTTTTCCTTCTACAAATCCAAGACCCTTAGGATGAACCAACTGTCAAAAATTCATAGTTCTTACCTTTTTAAAAGCTTTTTCTTGTGTACCATATGTAATAGCTTGTTTGCCATTCTTGAGAGGGAAGGGAAGTGTTTGGGCTTTCTAGTTTTGGTTATTTTTAAGGATGAAATTAGCAAAATATACACTTTGCCCACTGGATTTTGTGGCTAAGGAAAATAGAGATTGGGTTGTGTGAAGAGTGGTTTTACAATATTTTTTCGTTCCAAACAGATTTTGGTTTGATTCTCGTTCCGATGCCTGAAACTAGGCCCGTAAAAGGAATGGATTCGGATCGAATCTATCAAAATCCGAATCCGAATCCGATCCGATTAAGACAAACTTGAATCCAATCCGAATCCATTTAGCCCATATCCTATTATAGATATCCGAATCCAAATCCGATGATTTCGGATATCCAATCCAATAATTCGATTTGATCCGTTTATTTATTTATTGAGCTACAATTTTATATAATTTTTATTTATTTTTTTGTGTTTTTTTCATTCAAATTGAGAATAATCGGATCGGATTTTTGCATATTCAATCCGTTTAATAAACGGATTCAGATTATCGGATTTTTTGTAAATGAATTCAAATTTTCGGGTCGGATTCGGATTAAATCCGATCCATTGACAGCCCTACCTGAAACAATAAACACTCTTATTGAGAGTGCCAGAATTAACACTAAACAATAAACACTCCGACGATTAAGTCAGATTCTGAATGAAAGAAGATAGGTTAGATGTTTAGGGAGTGAAGTGAGTTTGGATCAATGTGCATACTTTCTCTTCCATTTACTTCCTTTTTATAGAGTTTTGGCGTAGATATTTCACACATAATTTGACCTACTTGTCATAATCATCACAATGTCACAGCCTAAATTCCTATTACACTTCCGGAAAGGGATAGCCTGGGCCCACTCCAGTACTCAGTATGAATGCCCGTCGATTCTGTCGATATCACCTACTCGATGTATCACCTTATCAGCGAAAAGACTACTCGGCGTTGAACTTTTGCAATCTAGTGGGCCTAGTTGGATTTGGACCCATGATTGATGGACTTGGATGTGCTTTATTTGTCGAATGTACAATTTTTATACTTGACTCACACAAGTTATTTGTTGACTCAGCCCAAACATCATTGAACTTGAGTTGGTAAATACAAAAATGGGTCTTGATAGTAGGACTAGCCATGGGTTTAGACTCTAAGGTCATGTTTGATTCACAAGACTAATAGTGAAGTATTAATAATCCTATTAAATTAGTGTAGTATTCACTATCCAATTGGATTAATATTCATTGGATTAATAATCCCACCCCTATCCCATTACTAATAATCCTACAAATTTGTTGGATTAATAATCCATTGGATTAATAATCCTAAACCAAAATGTTAAAACAAACATAGGATAATTGGGCCCATGGATTAATAATCCCAATCCCATGTCCTAATCCACCCAATCAAACATGCTCTAAGATCCTCATCGACTGGGATCAACGTATGGTGTGTTCTTGTAAAATACCAAGTTGTTGGTAAAAAGCAAGAATGGGTGGGGAGCTCACACAAGTTTATGACTTCTGTAGCGCCATTTTGAAATGTGGCCTACACACAAGTGTAGGACTCCCATAGTGCCTTTCTAAATTATATAGCTCACACATGACGAAGGAAAAAGAAAGGGAAAGAGAAATAAGTGGAGCCTTAGTCCCTTAAAAATTGAATTTTAAACTGACGTGATATTGTTAAATGCTTGTAATTAAAATCCTACGCGCCACTCATTTTTATAAAAAAGCTTAAGTTACATGTAATACCTTACAAATATACAATCTCACGGGATATTTTTAATTACTAATGAAATTATATTAGTAATAAAAAACTTTATAACTTGAGTATCTTAATAATTAAACTTTTGTTTGGTGGATTTGAATGAAAGTTTTAGAATAATCAAATAAGGGTCTAGCTCAGTTTATTGTGATAGACTAGATAGTTCGGTTGGGTCTATAAAACCCGTTGCAGACCCCACTTTGATAAGTTGATAAGTTTATTTTGTATGCCCTTTGTATAGATCATCCAAAAAAACACATTAAATTAATCCATTAATTGTAATCACATTATTTCATCATGCGATATTTAGCCATCGAGTTAAAAGTAGAGTTTTTTGTTTTTATGTTTATTTTTATACAAAATAGCAGTTACTATGTTAAGATAAGACCTTAATTAATGAAAAAGATATGTATGAATTAACAAAAAAGATATGTATGAATTAAGAGAAAATATTTTGAAGCTCTAATTTTGAACTCCCAAATCAACTCTACTTGATGCGTCATAAATTACATCACTTGAAAACCTCACTAAAACATAAAAATTGTCCAATATAGTATTTGTCATATCATTAAGATCCAAAATTAAGAATCCAAAATAGGAGATGTATCATTACTCATTAATTAACGTAGTTGGATATGAAAAGGTTACGTAAGTGATTCAATTTAATAAAAAGGTATAAGATTAAGATATACTTGCTAGCTAAGAATAATCTTTATTGGGGACACTCTATGGGTCATGGGGTTACTTTTGTGCCTTTATCACAACAATAACTATTGTGCCTCAATTTGAGGTTTATTATGGGTTTATTCTTATGACGAGTACTTCATGCTTACCAAAAAATTATATTCATCGGATATCAATATTTATGTGATCGAATTGCATATTTTTTATACTATTTCTCAAAAGAAAAACTTATTGTTTATTTTTGTATGATAAATGTAATTCGATCATATAGTTATTGATATCCGATTAATATGATTTTTTGTAGGCATGAAGTACTCAATAAACCCTATAAAATGTACAGCTCAGATCATAAAAATAAGCCCATGATAAACCTCAAATTGAGGCACAACAGTAACCCCTCATCCCACTCTATGTCGGTGTTTGCAAAGTTGTTATTTTAATAAGCAATTTTAGTTTTTAATTATTTCAGTAGGTTGAAATTTTTGTGTTTAGAAGAATAAATTTTTGTATTTGGAAAAATAGATTTTTTTGTAGTTGAGTGTAATGTTTGTAAGAGAAAAAGTAAAATGATTATGAATTTTATGTAATATTTTATCTTATTAACTATTTTAACCTATTTTATCTTTGGAAAATTTACTCATAAGTTCTAGTTTTTGAAACGTTGAACCATTTAGTCCTAAAAGTTTTCTTATGCTCCATTTAGTCCCATTTTTACATCAGCATGATGTAAATGATGTAAATGATCTGATGTTTCATTCTATAATTTCAAAATTTATTGAAATCTGATGAACATTAGATGTTTTTCATCCTATATTTTCAAACATTATTGAAATTTGATGAACATTAGATGTTTGAAATCTAATGTTTGTAACATGACTCTGATGTTATTAACATTGTATCTGATATTATCAACATTGTAATGGGACCTTTCAGTCTATAAGAAAACTTTTAGGACTAAACAGTGCATAAGTTATTAATTTGGAATTTATTGGTGCATCCCCCTTTATCTTTTTTGTAGATTTTAATCAAAAAATAATTAAAATCCAACTTGCCAAAACACTCTTAAATACATCTAGGATTAAGGTACACGGGATCACTGTATTTAGGGGTTAATTGGAAAGTATTATATTAATATATATTTTTATTTTTTATTAAAAAAATATGAAATATAAATTAAGAGTGGTATAATAAAAAATCATAATAATCTAAATAAAATAATTATAATTCAAATAAAATAATATAATAAAACAATATATATTATTTTAATACAGGCTAAATAAAGCCTTAGATTTATGCTGGTTGACATTTTTTTTCTTAGAACTTTAATCAGAGTGTCCCCCAATTAACCAACCCGACAAATAGGTAAGTACTACTCAACTTCTCTTACCACCCCGACAAAGTAGGCACCAACTTTGACTTCTCACTCTGGCAGAGTTGATACTACGCCTTTGTTTGACAATTGACTTTTTATTAAAATCGGAACTAGTGGAAGTTGTATTATGCACGAAATTTTATAAATTAAAAAATATATATTATAAATATGTTATAGTAGTTTAATATTTTATCTTGTGATATATATATATATATAATTTATAAATTAATTTTTATATTCATAATTTTTAAAATTATTAATTTTAAAAAATTAAAAAATATATATATAAATCTATTTAGTACAATTTTGATAATTTATAATAAAAAAAAGTTGAATCTAATTAAATGAGGTTATATGAGTTATGATATACCTCTTCTTGTTATGAAAATAAACAAATTAAAAAATTATAATTAAGACAAATATGTAATTTTATTATTAAATGTGAAGTGAAGTGATATTTAACAATAATTGATATGATGTTTCGGTTATTAATTCAATAATTTAAGTTACATTTCTTTTGGTTTTAAATTCATAACTCAAAATACAATATGAATATAACACGCACACGAATTTCTAGTCTTTAAAAATAAAAATGTTTTAGAATATTTCTAACATTTCATCATTTTCTTTTAATTTTTTTTTTATCTAATTTGTTTTAAATTTGAATAAAAAATTTGATTTGATATGAATTACTTTAACTTTTTGCATTAAATTTTTATCAATTTTTAAAAGAACTTTCATTCTTATCCCAATTTTTTTCCCCCATCAATTTTGATGAAAAAACAATAATTTCCAACACTTCATTTTTCTTAAATTTTTATCAAATTATAGTTCGATAAAAAAAAATATTAAGGATTGAAAATTCTCTTAATTGGAATTATATTGACATTTATGACCACATCATTATAAGTCGGTTTATGGAAAAAATTTTGAGGTGTCAAACATTTTTCATTTGTAAATATTCTACCTATTAAAAAAAGAAAAAATAAAAGAAAAAGAAAAAAATGTGTATCTTTTGAATATGTGTTTATCAATTTTGTTTTGTGGATGTTTCAATTTAACAAATTAAAAAGTATAAATAAAAAAAAAAATAGATTGGCTTTTTTGAGGTTAAAAGAAGCCATCTAACTCCTCTACGTACTATTTTAAGATAGACTATTTTAATCACATAAAAAAATAGAAATTATATTTGAAGATTGCTCCGATGTATTATGCCATTAAATACAAATATTGCAGTAACAAATTAATTAATATATATGAAAAATTATACTAAGCTTTCATTTTCAGTTAATTGAATTATGATTAACAAACTAATAAATAGCAATAATGGTATAATAGGATAGAAAGAGGATAAAAATAAAAAACATAATAATATTTAAAAGTTTTAAATTTACCTAATTATAAAAAAATCTAATATTATAGTACAATCTTGAATTCCTAATAATTTTTCACATTTTCTATAAAATAAAATGACTATAAAAAATAAAAAATTCGATACCTATTTTTTTTACTTCAATTGTAGGGTTTTCATTGAAAAAAACATGATCCGATCAAAATCCTTGGTACAGAATCGGCATAGATACTTCGATTGCAACCATCGTCACCAATAATTCTTCTCCACCACGTAAACCTGTAAACAAATACATAAATCTCATTAAAATCGAAACAAAAACCAAACCAACAACAGAGAAAGAATCACATGAGGAAAAAAATAAAATTAGAAAACAAATAAATTTATGGAGTGGTAGGATATTACTCCCTCAATAACTTAGATCTCGCCCCGCCTAATCCTTCAGCTCTTCCGCCAGTGCCAGCAAAGTCTGGGAGTTGGGATGACTAATCAGATTATTCTTTAAATAAGACTTAAAAATTGATTAATTTGTCTCATTAAGTGATTTAAAATTTTGATAGATATACATCAAAAAAATAAATAATTATATTATTAAATCATACTTTAAATTTAGATATTGTCATATCTTTTTGAGATCTATATCTAAATTCTTATCTTATTTATTTTTGTGTGGTTTCTATCTATTTATTTATTTATTTTCAATTTATTTAAGATTGAGTTGTGGATTTCTATTTTTTTAATTTAATTTATCTATATTTTATATTTGTTTTTAATTATTATTATTTAGGTAAGTCATGATGTGAGTTATATATGTGATAGACATATGAGTTTTATTGATTTAAAATATGATGGTGTAAGATATTTTCAAATTAGATTTATTTAGATAGACTTTAAAGATTTTTAAAATTTAAAATTAGATATTGAAAGGCAAAAAAGAAAGATTTTAACTGAATAAATAAAAATCGTATTTATTAATTTTACCTGTTTGTATATCTGATTTTTATTTTATTTTATTTTGGTTATGTTATAATATAATATATAAGATATAAATAGATAACCACAATTCTCATGAAAAATATTATCTATTTTTTTAGGGAGAAAAAAGGTAGGCAAGTTTTAATATTTTCTTTTAGAAATCGATGAGAGAAATTACAATAGAGAGATTATAAAATAAATTTGTTATCTTTCCATTTGAAATCCATAAATTAAGGGATAATTATTATTTCCAAAATAATTAAATAGGTATGGGAGAAGTTGAAAATGGGGGATAATTATTATTTCCAAAATAATTAAATAGGTATGAGAGAAGTTAAAAAATGTGTGTATGGGAGAAGTCAATAAGTGCTGAGTTTTTTTTTTTTAAATAAAAAAATTAAGAAATTAAGATTGAGGTATTGAAGCTCCCACAAGACTTGTGAGTTAGAAACTCATTTTTCCTTATATAATATATAGATAGAAGGGATAAGATGGGTTAAATAAATTAATAAAATAAAATATTATATTTAAATTATAATTATTTTAAAAATTAAAAAAAAAACAAATTAAATAAATTTTTAATTTCAAACTAAAATAATTTAAAAAAATTAAAAAGTTAACTAAAAAATTTATTGTCAAACGACATCTAACTTTAATTTTGCATGCATTTGAGTTGGCAAATATTCATCTAAGTCACTGGGTCCATTTGGCAAGAGAGTTCTGGGCTAATTTAGCCACTACACGACAGAATTGGCTAAATTAGCCACAAACCGACAAAAACACATTCAGGGGCATAACTTACATACAAGGAAGGGTGAAATTACCAAATTACCCTTGGGTCGGTGTTCACACCATCACACCCTCGAACACATTCGCACCAGTTAGGTCATCCACTTTAGAGCTGAAGCAAACGAGGCGATCCAAATGGCGCTTGAGGGGAAAAAGAACGACGATACTTCTGACATTGGTGCGCCACCGGAGTTTATATCGGCGGCGACCCTGCAACTCAGGCTCTCAAAGATCTGGAATTTGAAGGTAATGGTTGCTTTCCTTTTTTTTTTTGGGGGGGGGGTTTGTTTGCGTAATACCCTATCCTTCAACCCGATCTGCTCGGTTGATCTTTGGAACCCATTGTTGTTGCTGCTTAAAAAATTTTCCTCCACTTATTTGGGTTACATTTTTTTCATTCGGTTTGCACAATGAGAAAGCCACCGTTATATCTGTGGCACTCACTGCAAAACCTCACTCCGATTTTGAATCTGTGATGGAAACTAGACGTCACGGCCGATTACTTGTTGAAAACACATTTTTCTTAACGATTATTTGAGGTGTTCTTCACATTACGATGTCTGAATCTACCACCCTATGATTTCTCTACAAAACCCATTTTCTGTTTTGTTTTCCTGCCAATTTTTTGTGAAATCTGGAATTTCTACATCCTGATTTGTCACCAAATCTAAAATCAAAATTATTTTTTTCATAAATCTCACTGTTGTGCCTCACCTGAAATCTGAATGCTGAAATTAGATTTTTCTCAAATATGAAACATGCATTTCATAATTGTTTTCTCATTTTTTCCCCCTCATTTCTGGAATTTGTATACCAATTTTTTTGCTTAACTCTGAAAACTAAATTTCTGTGTTCATAACTCTGCCATTTGCTCCATGTGAAACATTCTGAATTTAGAAACAAATGTCTCCATGTATCTCTATAAACAACAGAACCAGTGTTCAGTTCATAACACATTGTAATGTCTCCATCATGTTTGTTAAACAAATGGAAAGTTGTGTAAATCTGTGAATGAAATCTGATTCTGTGAACAATTTCATATCAGAAGTTCAATTTGATTTCTTATAATTCTCATTCTCTTAAACACTAGTAACTTGATTTCTTATAATTCTCATTAAAAATGAAAAATTTCATCGAGCATACTTCATCAAATTTAAATTTAATGAAAAATTTGGTGAAAATGAGATCTAATTCATTCATCAAACTTGCATCAAATCAGGTTTTCATAAAAAAAATTCATCAAATGAGGGATGCATAAAATCTTTCATCAATCCACCACCTTTTTTTTCACTTAAATTTGATGAAATTGCTCAAAGATAAGGGTTGGAGATGGGTTTTTTTCACTTGAATTGATTAAATGAGGATTTTTGGGATAGGTTACGTATTTTTAAAAAGATTTGATGGAAAGTTTAATTCTCACCATTGGATTGAGCTAATATTAAATTAAGCTTTTGATTTAAATTGTTGAAACAATTTGATGAAAAATAAGATGAAGGGTCGGGGATGCTCTTACGTACTTTTCCTAGATTGATGTATTACTTCCACTTGCACAAATAGTCTGACAAAAATTATTAGGATGCTGTTTTGAATTTTGAGTGCAAGGGGCCTTTTTGCAAATAGAGACCATAGGCCTTTGGATTTGAGGACAGGCCAGTCAGCTTCTTGCTTGTTATTCAGCGTTTGCAAGCATCCAAGGTTAAGACCCCTAGCCTAAATGTTTGTGTCTTCCTCCTCCTTGTGTCTAGACCTAAATATATAACAGCTGCCTTCGCAAGTATCCGGGATGTTCCAAGCGTTCCTTCCCTCTGTCTTCTTTCTCGTGGGTTTGGCTTTGGCAAAACAAGAGCTAGTGGTATGGCTTTGCAAATGCTCCATCTATATTTGCCTTGTAGCTATTGTCTACTAAGTGTGTTTTAGTTTTAATTTGAAATTTTGAGTACGTACTGTTGTGGAATTACCTACTAGGGAAGTTGGAGTAATAATTAATGTTGAGGAATGGTGTATGTTATAGAGTAGCAGATGAGAACAGGACCTGGAGTTACAGTCAAAACCCTTGGTGTTTGTAGTGAGAGAGAGTGGGATTGGTGGTGGATATAATGGGTTTGAGCCTTCTTATTTCATCCCCTCTGATTTCTGAAACTTCAGCTTGCAGCTTTGAAGCCGTTTATTCATTACCCTCCCCCTGCTAGAAAAAAATGAGAGGAAAACTGGGGAGAACAATTTGATTCCTCAATCATAATATCTAGCCTTTGTCATGGCTCCTCATATGAAAATCCATGCAGTCAGTGAAAACATGTGCTCTCTTGCAGATTCTCTTTCTTTAATTCTCTCGACCTAAGTCAACCTTAGCAGTAAGGCTGCTCTCTTGGAGGTTCAAGCTTGGAAATCTGTATTCTTCTTAAAAGTGTCAAACCATACTCATTTTTGCCAGCTGCTTTTCAGTCAGATACAGCCTAGTTGTTAACCTCACTTTCTCAAAAGAAAAAAAAAAAAAAGGTTAAATAAATAAAGGATGAGGGGGGGGGAAATCAAAAGATATTATAGGCCTATCAAAAGAATTTAAGAAAAAAGAATGAAGTTCAGCTGAAACCATTATCATAGACCTTGAAGCATTCATTGGATCATGAATATGCATGTAAATCCACTGGCAAGGTTAAGTCATATTGTAATAAACTAGTGTGGTTTGGACAAATTTAAACTATTGCTGTTGCGGCGCATGTTCATTAGATTGATTAGTATCCAGTACTGAGCCACTTTCCTGCAAAAGTTGTGTCATACTTTAATTGGTTTATGCATGCTCGATGATGCCAGTGTTTGAGAGAATTATCAAAAGTCCAAAAGTTGTGTCATACTTTAACTGGTAACTTGAAAAATACTCCTACCACTATGCGAAGCTACAGATGCACAATACTTTTACAAAAAATCAATTTCGTTAATGGAATCAAATTACGATTACGATTACGTTAGTCTTTGTACGTTATCATTTTGATTCATGTAAATTTAATTGAATTGTAATTTGATTACGGCTTCATAATTTACAATGTTTTGACTTAATTTGATCATGAATTCTTCATTTCAGTCATGTAAACACACGATGTTCATGCCCTTTTTTATCTGTTAGGTTTGAAAAGGAAATTAGATATTTACCTTTCTATTAACACTTTGACAGTGAAACCATGATAATGTAGGCTGCTTTTCTTTAAAATAAATTGAACAAAATATGGAGGTAGTGGTATACTTATCCTATGAAACTTGTGCATTAGCGTATTCAGTTCATGTTTAACCTGATATATGGATAACATAAACTAATTACTTATATGATTCATTGTCACTTCTGAATGTTTGTAAAGCATAGCATGGCTTCGTTTACCTCTACTGCAACTTCCAGTACATAACCATGACGAATGTGTGCCTATGGACATGGCCCCTGTATTGTTAAGATTTCCAGGTCTACCAAAAATCCAGGGCGTCTCTACTTTGCATGTCCCCGCCCTGTGGTAAGTGACCCATTCTTTACCGGTCATAACTGCATGAACATTAACAACCCATTGACTAATAGTTCCATCATTTGCACTCATCAGCCCTGTGTCAGTTGGATTGGTTGGTGCGAAGAACCAAGGCGAGAGAACCAAGACTATGCGTCACCCAGATACGAAATTGTCATGCAATTGCGGGCTGATGTCATAGACATTCAACAATCCTTACGTGTCCTTAAGACCATTGTGTATGTGCTATGCATTGTCGTTGTCATTTTGTTGTTCCGTATATAAGCAACGTTAGGATGTTATCAGTATGTACAAACACGTTACGAGGTTGTTAGTATGTTGGTAGTATGTTTTAGTATGACTTTAAGCTGCCTTTGCCTTCCTCCCCTATGAAACGGTAGACGTATTAATGACTATCATAACTACGTCCACTACTGAGTTCCATGGAACCTGTGTATGTATGTTATTAATGTACAATGGTTATATACTGTATAATTTAGCATTCTATCTCTCTGTTTGTTGTTATTAATGTGCAATGGCTTATGTGTTTGTATATAACAACCGAATTTGTGATGGTAATCTTTTGTAACCGTACATTAGTAATGGCTTCCATACGTACTTCTTCGCGTACCCAATCCAAAAGCAAAGGCATTGTCACAGAGAAGTCAAGCAGTCTTGAAGAGACACATAATCAGTTCAGCCACAAGGCCTCATGGGACAGTGACTCAATCTGAGTTTTCCTGCAGTTGATTGCAAATGAGATTACAAAAGGAAATCGACCATTCCTAGTCCTTAGCCAAGCAAGGTACAAGTCCTTGGCAAGGAAATTTGAGAAAAAAATAAGAAGAAAACATGGCCTCAAACAGTTGACGAATAAATACATAAGTTTGAAAAAAGAGTGGCAAGCGTGGACAAAGTTGATGGATTCAAGCAAAGGAGTGTCAGGGATAGGGTTTGACAGTGACACCGGCATGTTTCAGGCACCTGAGGAGTGGTGGGACAAGATGGAATCGGTAAATACATGTTTCTTGCGTTTCATATTTGTCTGTTACCAGTACATTTAAACGTTTCAAGTTAACTGCATTACTTGTTATATGAAATGTAACGTCTTCCTCTTTCATAAATCTCTAACTGTGCAAATAAACAAGGTGTGTGCCAAGTTCAGGAAAAAAACTTTGGAACATCGTAGCTTGATGGAGACGGTATTTCTCGGGGCATCAGCTATTGGTAAGCACCATTGGACCCTGAGAGAGAAACTTGCTGAAGATGCCGATGACTCATCTGATTCTGTGCGCAATTTGAGAGCGCAGCCATTTGCTGATCCGATACCCGCAGGAGTACAATACGTGGATTCAGATTCTTCACTGGAACCTGTTCCGATTGAAAAGAGAAAAATGAGAAAGACGCCATCAACAAGTGTTTCAAAATCAAAGAAGGCAACAAGTGGAGCGTTAGTTATTATGAAAAGCATGAACAATCTAACAGATGTGGTGCGTACCAAGAATCAGCAGGTTATGGTGAGGCACCTCACAGGTAACGAATCGCTGTACACTATATCGGAGTGCATGCATCGCCTGACGACTATTCCATCCCTTATTGGTACACCGCTATTTCATTTCGCCTCGACACTTATGGATAACGCAGATTACCGGGAGGTGATGATGTGCCAGCCTGATAACGCCTACATTATAGGGTGGCTTATATAGAAGCAGCTCCAGTGTACTGCGTCGGCGCTGTTTGCGAACCTTTTTGGGGCTCGCCGTATGTGATATAGCGGTGTTATTAATGCTGAAGATGCCTGTCCTTCTCTTGCTTTGGAAAACTTTTACTTATGTTATTGTTGGAACTGTACTAAAACAGGATGGTTGTGTCTGCATGTTTGAAACTTGTACGATGTTTTTTTTTTTTTCTTGCTAGCTATGGTTTACTAATGGTTTGCATGTTTGTCGCAGCCGCGATGTCTGAATGGTTGTGTGTTTTTTTGGAATGGAATATGATGGTTGTGTTTGAATTAAATGTTGTGTTTGGGAAACTGTTACGTTAGTTTGACGACATCTTTTGAACTAGTGTTAGCAATGGCTTATGCTGTGTTAATAGTCCCCCTGCTCAAGATAACGACCAGGTTCACTATTTGTTTAATTCATTTCATTATGTGGTAGTCATGACATTGGTGACGGCATTTTTTAACATTAAAAATGATGTCAGCATTCTGTAATTGGAAACTGTTATTACATTTGAGTCCATGCATCACGTGCAAACTGATTAAAACAGTGCCACTCTTGTAGGTTTCGCAACAACAAAGACGTGATGAATCTCTGGGATGGAAGCAACAATGACGAGTTAAGGGAAATGCTTAATGGAATGGCCGTACAGCTGCAACAAGAACACAGCTGGACATTTCTACAAGCATGCCAATATGTCACAGAGTGGTACAAAAAACACATGGCTAAACCGCCATGTCATACTTCTATACTGAATGGGAATGCATGGATATCTGAACTATATGCGAGCCATATGGGTCGATTTGAGGAAAATGTTTGCATGCCGAAGGAAGTTTTTGAAGCTTTGTGTGAGACATTAGTAAATGATTTTGGGTTACAAGTACCGCAACGTCCACATGGCTTAGCTGTTGAAGAAAGCGTTGCAATGTTTTATCCACATGTTAAAAGGGAAGCAAAATTAGAAAATCCAAGAACGATTCCAACATTCGGAGGAGACTGTGTCTCGGCACGTGCATAACATATTAGCTTCTATGAAAGAGTTCACTGTTGTTCATTGCCGGCCTACATATAGTCAGCATCGTATACATCCATACGTACGGTCTAAACGGAAATACCTACCGTTCAAGGTACTACTGAAAAACATTACCCAGTTATTTGTACGAAGTCCAGTTATTTTGTGTTTATTATTAAGTGGACATGAAGTATGAAAATAACCATTACATGTACCCGTAGAAGTAACAATACAATTGGGTTATTGGCAGGACTATATTGGAGCAATAGACGGAACACATGTAAGTGCATGGGTTACGGGGCCAGATGCGACAACATATTTCGGTAGGAAATACTGTCACACGCAAAATATCATGGCCACGTGCGATTTTGACATGCATTTCATCTTCATTTCGTGCGGATGGGAAGGAAGTATGCATGATAGTCGCATCTTCAACGAGATACTAACAAATGACAATGTCCCATTTCCACATCCTGAAGAAGGTAACACAGTGCCATGAATTCTGAATTGATAGGGCTATAATTTTTTGTCAAACAGCGTTACTTGAAAATGAAGCACAATGTTTGTTTTTGGTGTCATACATTGTTATCCTGTCTGCAGGCAAATATTATCTTGTTGATTCTGGCTATCCAAAATGGATAGGTTACCTAGCACCATTCAGAGGCAGCCGTTACCACCAACAAGAATTCCGACGTACTCAACGGAACAGGACGGCAAACACGCCAAGGGAATTATTTAACAAAGTTCACTCGTTGTTACGCAGTGTGGTGGAACGCACTTTCGGTGCTTGGAAAAATCGATGGGGGTTTATTCGAGACATGCCTCAGTATGACTTTGCAAATGTGCAAGTTCAGTTAGTAGGTGCGTCAATGGCATTACATAATTATATACGGCAAAACACAGGTAATCCAACAACTGTTCACCCAATCTGTGACGAGGAAGAGGCTATGACAATAGTAAATGCCATACCAAAAGTTGAACATGACGATGATGGTTTAATGGTTGGGGATGAAGACCCGCATATGGCATTGGTGCGCCTTCTCATATGCCACAAGTTATGTTACTTGCGTAATAACGGAATGTTAGAAAATATATAATAGTCCACCTAATTTTCATAGGGTTTTAACATTAGTAACACACGTGGAACAGACTGTATTCAAATATATTATCATGTACAATATGTATGTGTTTACACGGGAATATAATCCCTTTCAGTTGGTGACGTGCCTAACTTTGAAAAACTACAAACAACAGAAAAAGTAGTAGACGGAAAAAAAAAACAAACGTCAAACAAATAAGAAAAATAAAAAAAAACGAATTCAAAATTTATCATGTGCCACGTCCATTAAAAACATGAAATAAAACAGTTTAAAACTACAAACAACCAAGACAGACATGAAAAATTATCATAAAAAATTACAGTAGATTATGATTTTTGACATCATAAATTAAAGCCAACACATGGAATACAAATTTTGTAAACTAAAAACAAATTAATGTATACAAATAAAAAGAAATTGACAAAAGCGTAAATGAAAAAGAACTGAAATAAAAAAAAAATAACATAATTTGTATTTGCCACGTAATTTAAAAATAAATACAACACATGAAAACCCATTTTTTAAAAAGTAAAAACAAATTAATGTATACCAATAAAAATGAAAATGACAAAAACGTAAATTTAAAAAAAAAAAACCACAAAAATACGCCTAACCCACAACAATAAAAAATAAAAAAATAAGAACATAATTTACCATTTGCCACGTAATTTAAAAATAAATACAACACATGAAAACCCATTTTTCAAAAATAAAAACAAATTAATGTATACAAATAATAAAAAATGACAATTTTGAAAATTTACAACAAAGAACCACAAAAATACAGCCCATCCAAAAAACCAAAAAATGAAAACATAAAAATAGATATTAGTATTTGCCACGTAATTTACAACTATCCTATGAAACACATGAAAACCATTTTTGAAAAATAAAAGCAAATTAATGTATAGATTCCTAAAAAATTGATAAAAACATAAATTTAAAAAACAGAACCACAAAAATACGTCTCATCAAAAAAATAAAAAATAAAAACATAAAATCAGAAATTAGCATTTGCCACGTAATTTACAAATAGATGAAACACATGAAAACTCATTTTTGACAAATAAAAACAAATTAATGTATAGAAATTAAAAAAAAATGACAAAACCGTAAATTTAAAAAAAAGAACCATAAAAATACGCCTCATCCAAAAAAATAAAAATTAAAAACATAAAAACAGAAATTAGCATTTGCCACGTAATTTACAAATAAATAAAACACATGAAAACCTATTTTTGAAAAATAAAAACAAATTATTATATACCAATAAAAATAAATAAGAAATAAACGTAAATTAAAGAAAAAGAACAAATTAATGTATAGAAAAAGAAAAATGACAAAAACATAAATTTAAAAAAAAATAAATAACCATAGAGATACCCCTAATCCCAAAACAGCTCATTAAAAAAAAAAAAAAAATTCCAATGACGCTGACGTGGAGCAAAGAAGTCAAGGAGTTGACATTCTTAAAATCACTTCAAAGGCATTTTGGTCATTTACCATGAACACACCTCACCAAAAAGTCTAAAAGTCAAAAAAAACCAAAAAGTCCTTCCTAAATCAGGCTTTTTAGCCCCAGGCTAAAATAGCCAAAAAAGCCAAAAAGCCAACTCATTTCCCAAACGGAGGCTGAATTCGTCCCTTAATCAGGTTATTTTTTTCACACAATTTTATTGAAGTAATTTCTCTCTAATTGAGTTGTAAATTTATAAATTCACATGCAATTTATTAGTTAAAAATTGAGAGAAACACTATGGTGCACATTCTTCAAAGTGTATGTACTATATGCACCTTATATCTAAAAAGAAAAATAATATAATTTCAATTTTTTGAGTCATAATTAAAAAAATATCATAACCAAGTAAAAAATGTCCTAACCAAACGTAACATGATGTATAATCCGTTTGGGAAGTGGGTTAGCTTTTTGGCTTTTTGACTTTTTTGGCTATTTTAGCCTGGGGCTAAAAAACCTGATTTGGGAAGGGCTTATGGCTTTTTTGGCTTTTTTTGTGAGAGAAATAATGTAATGATTATAGGTTGGATGTGATGTTTTGTCTTATTAGGCTAAAATAGCCTATTTTGTCTTATATGGCTATTTTAGCCCAAATCTTGCTTCCCAAATGGAGGCACTAGAATTCATAAGTCATAACTAAAAAGAAAATTGATCATAATTAAAGAAGAAAATAAGAAAATTAGGGGTGCATATGATACACATTTTTTAAAAAGACGTATATTAAAATTTTTCAAAAATAAAAGGAATATTTACCAATAAATCCTACCTCACAAACAGTTATACCAATCAGTCCCATTTTTGAAATGTTGATCAGATAAGTCCTACTAGTGGAGATCTTTAGTTCTATGTGATCTTATTTTCCAAGTTTGATAGTGAATGGTGGACGATTATACCCTTTCTTTTTTTGGTCATTTTGGGTGGGATCGCGTATGCCACATTGGTAGACGTCTCCAATATTTGCAGTTAGGGTTTTGGAGTTTGTGCTGGTCATTTTGCTGCATTGCGTGTGTGACGTTTAGGCAGGACATCATTTTCAGTCGTCGGATCGCTGGTGTTACGCAGGTATGTTCTTTTCTTCTTGTAGCGTTGATTTGTTTTGTTCTTGGTACCATTTAGTTGTTTATAGTATGTGAGGTTGCATTCCCCCACACTGATATGAATTGTTTAACATTTTGTTGGGGGTTGTATCCATTGTTGGGAAGTTTGATATGTTTCAATGTCTCGTGGGGGGGGTATATGCTGAATATGGGTGCGTGATTTTTTTTATTTTGATTCGTGGTCGTGTATTATTGTTTCCTGATGGTATTGGGTTTAGAACGAGGGGTTGGAGAGTGGGAGGGTTTAATGCGTGGGGTTTGTGTTACGGTAATACAAATGCCGCAATCAATTTGCAAGCCCTATTCCATTTTGATGATCTAGTTAATCGTGTGTGTCAAAAATTTGGTGGGTTGACACCCGAGATTATGAGTTTGTTCTTCAAAATGCCAGATTACAATAACTTCACATTACAGAATGATGTTGATATGGATCACATGGTCTCTCTTGCACGGTATTTCCACCTACAATGCATCAATGTCGTTATTTAGTTACAAGATGACCAAGATGTGGAAAACATTGACAGTCCGCTTTGTAATGTACAATCTGTTACACGTCACATGAACGGGAAGTCCGAAGAGTCGGATGTGGATGATGAACCAGATTTGTTTGCCAAATTCTGTCCCCATGTCAATAAGGTTTTTTTGTCTGCTATGTGGGCTAATGGGATTCAACATGTTGGTCAATGTTTTGAGGGGGGTTCTTCTGAATTACGAACGGTTCTGCACAAATATGTAGTGGAGTGTAGGTTTCATTTTAAATATGTGAAGAATGATTATGTTCGAATTATAGCGGTATGCATAATGAGGGAATCTAAAGGAAGTATATGGTCTTTACACGCACGTGTCTTAAATGCCAATGGATTTTTTTACCTTCGTAAGTGAAATAGCGAGCACACGTATGGTGTAGCTGTGCGGACACCGATATATCCGAAGGCTAGTTCTGACTTAGTGTCCGATGTAATCGCCGAACGAGTACATGACAAACCACTCAAACGACCTACCGATGTTGTGTATGGCTTGAAGAAAGATTACGGATTAGAGGTTAGTTACCAGGTTGCTTGGTTAGGTGTTGAAAAAGCTCGCGAGGAAATCTTCGGTGCACACTCCATTTCGTTTGACCAATTACAGTGGCACAGTTATGGATAATAACCCGGGAAGTTACATCAACATTGACTACGATGAACAAAACAACCGTTTCATAAGGTATTTTATATCATTCAATGCATGTATTGATAGGTTTAACCATTGTCGGCCGTTGTTTTTTTTGGATGGGATGTTCCTCAAAGGGAAATTGAAAGGGAACTTGCTAGCGGTCACTGCAAAAAATGGTAACCAAGGTACATTTTATTACTACATAATTACGCCACACTGTTATGGTTTGTTATTTTATTTCATTTCACTCTATCCGTTTTTTGTACCACATGGGCTTTTTTTCTGCATGTGATGTGTCACACAGTGGAGTGTGTGCCCTTATTATATTCACATGCCATTTTCATCATATTGTTTGCCTAAACCAACATACAAAACGAATCACAGGACTGTTCCCTTTAGCCATCGCAATCGTTGATTCAGAGAACACGACCAACTGGTTCTGGTTTTTGGGACATCTCGTGAACGTGGTAGATAGCCATAGAACACTTACGTTTGTATCGGACCAACATACTGGATTGTTGGAATCGATACCCATCATATTTCCCACTACACATCATGCATTCTGCTTACAACATTTGCAACGTAACTTACAAGACAAAATGCGATATGTAAACAGTTCATATCAATCTGGGTTGTTGGCTAAATTCTGATTGTGCGCATATGCACCAATGGTGATTGCTTTCAACCATAGTTTGGAAGAGTTCATCAAATTTGGCCGCAAAGTCACACCGGCATTTTTAAAAGATTTGCCACCAGAGTATTGGTCGAATGCTTTTTTTGGATAAACACTATTAATCCATATTATTCGTATATACATTATGTTTAAGTTCTGTTTACTCTAAGCTGTCATTCTTTAACGTTGTCAACTTTTTTTTTATACCATATTCTTGTTTATTCCTCTAGCGATTCACGTTACAGCGATATGAGTTCAAATGTCGTCGAGTCATTCAACTCGTGGATACGGGATGTAAGACACCTCCCAATAACTCAAATGATTGATAGTATTCGGACTCAAATTATGCGGTAGATGGCCAAACGAAGGAGCAAGACAGAAGCGTGGCATGGTGTTGTCTACCCGAAAATGGAAGCTCATTTGGTTAAAGCGTACAACAAAGGTAGATCGTGGCTTGTAAGTCAATCAAACAATTAGGTTTACGAGGTTCACTCGTTCCCATCAGTAATGGTTGACATTGGGAGACGTACATGCTCATGTTTCCAGTGGCAAATCAAAGGATTTCCCGTGTGCTCACGCAGTGGTTGCCATCCGTAACAGTGGCAAAGACCTGTACGAATTAGTTGATCCATACTACCATGTTGTACAGTACCAATCTTCGTACGCACACAACATAATCCCTATTCCGACCATCGAGAAACCACCATTCAATGCCGAAGATTTTGTCATACAACCACCTATTGTCAAGAGACCACCAGGAAGGCCCAAGAAGAAATGGATGCTTTCTAGAGGGGAACAAGTGCAACAAATTCAGTGTAGTCGATGTTAACACATAGGGAACAATAATAGGAAGACGTGCAATGACAAAGATTCACAAACAAACCCATTTAGCAAGATGTGATAATTACATGACTTGTATTTATCAATTTTCATAATCTTCTGATCAAGTTCCATGTTTCGCATATAACTCATGATGCAAGTTAGCTCATGATGTATTACATAATGTGTAATGTGTGTGCCATTGGGCAACACCTAATCTATTGTGTTTGTGACATTGATGGTATGCTTTGGTAAATCCAATCCAATGATGCAATTGTGTAAATGGAAATGTGTGATACGTATGGTACAACTATCGCGGGTGTTGGAAATACCTCGAATACGTTCCCCCCCACCCTCCTATATCACAATGTAGCACATTGCACTTTACATTCCGACCGTATAAAAGCATGTGAACTTTCATCATGAGTTATCAATATACTGTGTAATGTGTTATAGTGTGGTGTAGGGAGGCGGAAAAATTTGTTTGGGTTATTTCATACACACCACCACATTTATACCATACGTAACACACATTTCCACATACATCATTGCATCATTGATTTGGATTTACCAAATCATACCACTAATGTCACACACGTAACAGCTTCGGTGTTGCCCAACGTAACACACACTGCAAATTATACTTATACTTCATACACAAACCCACATGTTCATAATTTTCAATTTCCCAACACACTTCTACTTCACACCCAACACACATGTTCATCACTATATGTAACCAATCAGTATTCCATTTTTAACTATGTATGTGTACTCAATACATTTAACTATATACTTGTACCTTCACTAAAGATACGCGTAAATTATTTTACACAATTGTACGAAACATTCATCAAATTCACACCACGAATTCCCACAATATTCATCCCACAAAAAAAAAATAAAAAAAATACTTATTCCATTTTGAACGCATGGTCAGTATTCCACAACAATAGTATACAATACCCACGAGAATGCATTCATAATATCCAAAAAACAGCTATGCGACTTACCATTCACAAATTAAAAACAAAAATAAATAAACCACCATTCTAACAAAAACTAATACTAGTGTAACAACCCTCACCACTGTTTACCGATTAACCACTAATTACTGCTAAACTGAGACTGATTATGAGAAGTAATTGAATCGATTGAAATACTGAACTGACTGATTGAATGCGCTAGTTTAAATGCATATCTATTTGTTAACTGTTAAACTTATCTGTCCATGTTTTATGTTTTAAATTGCGAATCGAAGGCCTTATCGGCGGCCGAATCTGAAATCGATTGATGTTTTATGATCATTAGAATTTATAAGATTTTATGGCATATTTATCTGGAATGTGATTTGGTATGATTTAATTAGATTAAATAAGGATAAATTGCAATAGTTGGCTTAATTACCAACATGCCATCCTAGTGGCCCACTACTTAGCACTTTGAGCCTTACACTTGATCACATAACATTGTTCTCTCAGCCATTCTAGAGGCCACAACCGACTAGAGTGAGAGAGTGAGAGACTAGGAGTGATTTCAACTTGGTTTTGTGAATTGGCTGGAAGAATTGAAGTATAGATTGCAAATTGAGCTCCATTATCTTGCATTGGAGACCTAAGGTAGTATAATCACCCTCTTGTTTATGAATTGAGCTTGTTCTTGCATGATTCATGTCAAAATTAGGGGATTGAGTCTAGAACTAGCTTAAGTTGTTGAATTGGAGCTTGAATCTTTCATGCATGTTTACATTGTTGAGTTTGGAGGTTTGATTTCATGAAAATCTTGCATGCATGTTCATGTTTGTGTTAAAGTCTACGAATTCATCTTGTCTTTGAAGATATTGACTCATTAGAGCATGGAATTGAAGGTTTGAAATTGATTAAACCCATGCATGTTACATTGAAGCCATGTTCATGAAAATTGGTTTGAATTTGGATTTAATTGAACTACCTTTGGGCCTTGATTTTACAAATTGAGCTTCAAATCATGTCATACTATGTATTTACAAGTGGTTTCCAGGAAATGGGCCCAAAGGAATCGAATTTGGTCCATTGAAACTTGATTTTGAGCTTGAAGTTCAAATCTGGAAATTCTAGATTTTGAACTCACGCTCGAGTGGGGTGACTGGCGCTCGAGCGTGAAAATCGTGCTCCCAGCACTTTGCACTGTTTTGAAGTCCACTCGAGCGTAATAATTGACGCTCGAGCGGGACATTGTGTCTTGCGCTCGAGCGGGTGTCGAGCGCCCAATCGAGCGTGAATTTCACCTATCCAGCACTTTTGACTGTTTTGCAGTACGCTCGAGCGGGTAAGTCTACGCTCGAGCGGAAACCTTTGTCTGCATGCACGCTCGAGCGGGGTAACATACGCTCGAGCGGGACCCCTGTTTTCTGAAAATTCTAAAAATGCTTTTAAAGTGCATCTTTGCATCCCCATCCCATCCTAGGCATTCTTAGGCCTAGTTTAAGCGTCTTAATGAGGATATAGATGTAGAACCACACCGAGGCAAATTAGAGATTAAGTTATTATTTTTCCCAACTGTGTAGCTTAGTGTGTGTTCAATCTGTAACTGTGTAGAGTTGGCATCTGAGGACGCGCTCTAGCTTAACTGTAGCCCAGAACTCTGTGAGTAACAACTGTGTAAAGATATGTTCAAATACGAATATCTTCGGAATGGTTAAACTGTACTGTTAACTGAATGAATGTATGTCCTCTATTCTGAACTGTATTGTGGCATCCTTAGCAACTACTATTACTGTTACTATTACTGTTACAGAGATCTCTGTCAGTTCCTATCTTGGAACTTCTGTTTACTGTTATGATGGCCATCACTGACTGTTTGGTCTTTTAAGACCTACTGTTTACTGTACTGCTATGCTAATGGATGTACCACATATGACTGTTATGACTAAATGATTGAAATACTGAGTTAATGAATTGTTTTCATTACTGTAAGGACATTCATTCTTAACCTCTTTACGCATTATGTTATTTACTGGGCTTTAGCTCACTGCTCATATATATATATGTAGGTGTTCAGGCACCAGACTGGAGCTAGGAACGTGGGTTAGACTCCCTTTTGTCAAAGCCAACTACTATGCCTCACTGCGAGATTCCGAGCCTGTTCAAGCTACGGCTTTGGGATGTTTTAGTTTCCCCCCCTTTCTGTTCTGTTTTGTATAGACTGTTACTATACTGTTTTAATAGGGATTAAGTCCCTGTCCTGAATGATTATAAATGTTGTACATACTGTTTTGCACTGATTGTACATATGTATGAAAAGTCTTTTTGCATACAGACTGTCCCAGCTCATTGGACATTGTTTAAATTACTGTTTTGGCTTCCGCTAGCCCCTGTACTCTGTTTTACTGTTCTACTGTTAAGCAGGCCTTCGGTAATCACGGATTACTGGCCGGTTATGGTGCTAAACCCATAGGGGCGGGTTTGGGTCGTGGCAACTAGCCACATATTGTTCATCATTATATGTACCCAACAGTTGGGCACATATCAAAAAATCTAACCAATAAACCACTACCCAAACATAGCTACTCATTCACTTCCCGAATTGGATCATTCACGAAAGACTTGACCATGTTTGCACGCAACACACTGCAGTTAGTATCTTACAGTGACTGGTCCACATCGCAATGGTACATGTGTTGCTGCATTATAGCACAAACAACTATCCCACAAGCAAGCCTACATACAAAACCAATTATATGCAATCAATCCCATGTTCAGCAAATTAACATGTACAAAATGTATCGTGTAATAACATTAATACACATATTAACTTACGATCCCGATTTCTGTTGTGGGCTTTGTGTGACAGGCTCCAATGGATAGCTGAAATCTACCTCAATAGTACGCTCATCCATTTCAAACGCACACAATGACTGCTTCATAACGTTAGTCACACGTTTCTTCTACCACACAATTGACACAACCAAAATAAACTCATCACAACAAAATCAAAGTACCAATATTATCTCACAACACACAACACATATACTGCCAACTGATTTGAATGCTTACTAGAATTACAGCTTCGGTGTAATGCACGTCTGTCCACACCGAGCGTTGCCTCATTGGATTGTAATGCTTCCAACTCCCGTCATCAGTATCATATACCACAAACGTCTAGTACGCGTCATAGCAGATCGGGAAATGGATGTATCAGTACACACTACCCTTAGTTACATTCCTTCGTACATACTTCTCCATCGCACAGGTGTCCTTCTTTTTCACCATATCCTACAACACATTCAACAACCAAGTCACACAATTGTAAAAACTAACGCAAGCAATCCATGTTCCCACACACCTAGCCCTCACCAGGCAAATGCTACTGAAGAAGTAGGACTTGTCCGCAGTATCATCATTTGCATACATTCTATCCTGCTCAGTTTTCAACAACTCCTCATACGCATCGATCACTTATCATGCACCAAAACCAAGTTTAACATTTTTCAAACAAACACATTACAACAACCAACTGCCACCATAATGCAAATGGTAAAACAATAATAATCAAACGAATGAAATAAATAAAAAATTGCGACAAAACACAAGAATGGTAACTCACATTTTCCACAGACACTAGTTTGCCTAACAAGATCCTTAACATCGGTGAAGTAAACTACCATGACATTTGTACTATCAGCCCACATAACGTCCCTACGAACAATACAAATCACATAAATTAGTTTGGCTCATGTTCGCATAAACATTTACCGTAATGAATTAATTATGTACCCGTCGCCGTGCCGATCATAAGTTATGGTGATCTTTGCCTTCTCTTCAGGCGTCATCATTTTTTAGACACCCAACCGATTGTTTATATCAAATCCAGACCACTTTTTATCAGGCAACACAAATTCATTGACATCAATTACAGTATCATCTACGATACATTTGTTCTTACCCCCCATCGTGGCCGTTTTATTACAATGCCCACCCAATAACGGGTACTCAAACTCTAGCAATTTATGCTCTTTTCTAATTTTTTTTTTTTTAATGTTACGCACAAACGAATTCTGCACACCCATACCACGAATGTCCTCCTTCACGTACGGTACCATTTATGTATCAGTCATACATGTTGTTATCACCTGGTCTACGTACCTGCAACAGGTTCGAATCCACATACACGTTCCCATCACCTGCTACAGCACTACTTACATGTCCTTCAATTGCACGTAACGGTGTCGCCCCGCAAATTTCTGCCCTACCAATTTCAAATCCATCTCTGTTAACACCATTACCGTAACAACCACTGTTCATCGTTCGGAACGCTTAGGTCACATTATGAACATTTTCCGCCAATTGTTCTTCGAGAACTACTATTTTTTCCCGCAATTCCACGTTATCCTTTTTTAACTTCTCCACCTCTTCTTCTTTCATGTTTAGAACACAACCAAACCCACCAACTATATTGACGACTCACATCTCATTTACACTCCTTAACTTTGTTGCCTCTTCTTCAAGCATTGCAATTTTACTATCTTTGCTCTTGTTATCCATCTCTAGTGATGCTACAGCATTTAGTGCTTCTTCAAGTTTGGCAATATCCACCGTGTGATGCATTCGCGCACTTGTAGGTTCACGCACCAATTTGTTCTTCTTATCCCCATCTTACTGCTGCATATCTCCCCCATTGTGCGCCCTAGTTTGTTTGTTGTTACCCACCTCAGCAGTACTCCCACACATCCCATCATCACTTATCGCAATTTGCTTCACCTCTATCTCAATAAAATGTTTATTGCTACCTTCATCATTTTCACCCACATCAACAACATCATCTACGACTCCTTCAATCACTTCAACGTCTGTGCCCATCAAATCTCGTTCATGCTCATAAGACCTCAACCTGTCGGCTTTTACCTACGTAGATCAAAAGCATACTCAAACGGTCACAGCCAAATGACGGTTATATGTAAACAAATACTGCGTGGCGAACCACACGAACAAACACATGCACTGTACCTGGAAACTAACGGGCCTAGAAAAATCCACCCATTGAGTTGTACTGAGCAATGTCCCAAGGTCCCACTTCAAAAACCTGGGAAACATGTTATCAGTTATCGGCTGCGCAACAATAGAATATTCGCAAAGCTAGTACTGCATGACAAATGACAACCATTAGTTCATGTCTTACAAATATGAACAAAAAATTTACACAAAACTAACCAAAAAAACAAAATATATACAAATAAAACCTAGTTGCAATATGAATCATACCAGTAATGCAACCACACAGCCAGTCATTTTGCCCGGAGTGCGATGAAACTCCTTTATTGATCCTATCAATGTTGTAAGTATTACACCAATCCAGTCATATATCCTGACAGTATTAAAGTCATTCATGTAGTGAACAAACGCCCAACTTATTGTCACCCCAGTGTTGGAGAAAAAAAAGCTTCCCACAAACGTACAACGCTAACAACTTCACTGCGTCTTCTTCATCTTGTCTTGTATTACCACTAAGTACGTCTAAGAATAATGTCTTCACAAGTTTAGACATTACATTAGAAACATCACGAGCCCTACGCTGTATGAAGTCCGAAACTGGCCTCTGACCAGGTGACAGATCAATACGCCTCTTCCCGCATTGCAATCCGAATATTAACCTTATGTCGTAGCTACCAACCTTCACGTTCGTGCCGCCAATGTTAAAAGCATTCATCCGGGGATTGTACGACTTTATGATTTTGAATATCAGATCATCACACTTTCTGAAATCGTTGTGGTTCATATTGTTGATGTGTATTGCCTCTATCATGATCCAAAACGGCATCCTTTTTAGCTGCCTCAAGTGTGCCTCACTCAAGTTTGATGTGTTAACAAGCTTAACTATCCCAGCAATGTTTGACCGGAAGTTCAGCCTTGTATGTTGCTCACGCACTGGCCTAGTTGCCGGTTTACCCACATTTCCGCACACCCCCTAGTTTACCACTTTAGTTTGCTTGAAAAGAATGCGCCCCTGCATTTTCACCCCTAGTTTGTCTAGCTTAGAACCCCCGCTCTCCTCAAGTTGTTTCTTTTCACATGAGCGTGTCCATGGACTCGATACCTTACTACAACTTGTAACAACAACAGTACAATATTTTAGTACAAGTGCAACCATGCCACGCAACAATTCTCACGTGACACACGTACTCCACAACAACGTACACAACATTTTGCCACCCAACCCTAGCAAGCCATGCCACACACCGACAGAGGCACGAAAAGACTAAATAACCATGTTCATCACGCCATAGATACAAACACAACACACTATTCAACACAACACAGTAACACAACCAACAACAAATTCAATACCATGCATCTACCCAAATAAACAATTGACATGAAATATGTCACACACACATAAACAATTTCCAAAAAAAATTTGTTGCCACACACATTATGGCTGTCTTTGTAATTATGTGGTTCGCGCGAGATCTGCACCACTACTCGGCAACACAACACACTTATAACACTAACCAACAAAATGTTTACCCGAAAACCAACATGTACCCTCACACACACAACACCTACACACTATTTATTTTACACCACCCACACCCATCATCATTATGTCACAACACACACACATCAAAACCACGTACGTGTCAGCCACATCAATATTTGGGTTGAACGATGCACATTGATAACTATTTGATGTTTCTCGTGTTCCACAATAGTGTTACATACGTCCCACGTACATGTCAGCCACATTGTGTCTGCCTATGAGCGTTTGTGATTTGAGTGACTTATGCAACACTATTACTGTCACACGACACACTTCCATCACTAACAAACAAAATACCTAACAAAAAAACACAATATACTCTGATAAACACAACCCTCACACCCTATTCTCATTTTCCCACCCACACCTATCAACATTTTCTCGCAATACACACAAATCAAAACCACGTATGTGTCAGCCACCACAAACACACTCATTCCAAATCAACAACTACAAATCCCAAACCAACCCCATACTTACCCATACCTACGCACGCCCAAAAAACCCAAACCTCAATAACCCTAAACATTCAACACATAATTGACTCAAATCACAAAATAATCAAGCCCTAAAGGTCCAAACAGGGGTAAACATAATACCATGCAAGTCACTATCACACATGTGTCGTCTATATGAAACACGACAAAGGGTAATGCCACATACCTTCATCTACCATCGTTGGAGCCCACGAACCGGAACAACCTACTGTGAATATCGTGTACGCCTTAATGTTTTAGTGTCACACTACCCTCACCAAACTTTATGGACTTGATTCACTAAATCTCTTCCACCCCCTTCAAATCACGACCAATATCCCCTTTTCAAATTTTGAAAACCTACTGAAATTAGGGTTTCCCAAAACTTACTAATTCTCTAATTACAAAAGGAGATCGGGTTGTGGATTACAAATAAAAATGGACGGTCAAATTTATGTGACGTGTGGGCCCTTAGTACAAAAAGCCTTAGTGTGCTCTACTACTGTGTGTCACTCAAACTGTGTCACGTGACAATCATCACATAAATATCTAATACATGCACATCGCCCTTCTTAATGGTCCCCGATGTGTGACACACGCACAAACCACATTCCAAAACAAAAAAGCCATAAACATTACACCTAACATCCAAATAATGGCAACTACGTCTTTTCACAACCCGCGGGACCAAATGGAACATTAGAAAACAAATGAGACTGATTAGATCATAAGTACAGCATTTAGGATTTATTGGTAAATTTTCCAAAATAAAAGAGGTGAAAGGAAAACATATGAACTTTTCATTTAAGATCCTACTCAATGATTAACTTAATATGAAAATAAGAACACAATTTTTTTTTGTTTATATTTTTCATGTTAATTTTCACCTTTTGTGCCCGTGGAAAATTACTATATTTGTTTGTTCCTTTAAATTAAAATTCTAAATTTGTGGCTATTTTTTTTTTGGTACAAAAATAACATTAATATGTCTCACCACACATGAAGGTGGCTATCAGACCGTTGGATCAAACTCCAATGTGACTTTACACACTGAATAATGTGCATATTTATAGGAAGTATTAATTAGTCTTTGTTTGAGAAGAGTTAATTTAGTTTGATTTTTAAATTTTTTGGCTAATTTAATCTGGCTAAATTAGTTCTGTTTGAAAAGAACTTTTGACTTTTTTTGATTTGGATGTGATAGTTGTGAGAAAAAAAATAAAATAATTATAGTTTAGAAGTGACATTTCATTTTATTTATTAAATTAGTTTATTTTGTCTTGTTGCGCTAATTCAACCACTTTATCTCTTCCCAAACAAGACCTCAGTATTTTCAATATCTACATGTCATTAATTTTGTGAATCCCACCTAAAGGGTAAAAACATGAAGGAAAATGTTTCGATGTGCATTTTGTAACCCTATTATCAAATTATATAAGTTTTTACGAATTTAAATATGTGACACTATAAGAAATTAAGCTTTTAGAGATAAAAATTTAAAACAAAATTATTTTTTAGAGACAAAATAATTTTGTCGCCAAAAGTGTTATTACTTTATTTTTAGCGATAAAATTGGACATTTAGTGATGAATTATTAACCTTTTGGGATAAAAAATTTTGTCTCAAAAAATAAACTTTTTTTGGATCAAGCTATTTTGTTCCTAAAAGTACATTTATTAGCGACAATTTTAAAACTTTGCCACTAAAAACTCATTTTTTGATTTTTCGGGACGATCTTTTAGCGATTGTTCTCTTGACAACTGAATTAATCCCTACATTTTTTTGCAACAAAATTTATACTTGTAGAGACAAAAAAACTTGGTATCTGAAATTATTATATGTTGTAGTGTAATCTCACAAAATGTGTAAGTCGAATATAAATTCACGTAACTATTATAAAATTACGTAAATTTTAACGATTTTATGTAAGTTAAACACAAATTTATAAATTTTTATGATAAAATTATATAGATATACATTACATACTACAGCATTTCCCAACACATGAAAGCCCATTGTTCTGAGAATCGGGTTGGGGAGATAGTGTTAGTCCAGTTCTTCCCTAATTTCTTCCCAAAAAAACAAAAAAAAAAACCACAAGGGGTGATCCAAGTAAAATTTAGTTCAGTGACAATAGTCTATTCAAGACTGTTGCGCCCTCTATTAGACTCACCAATTCGATAATTTAAATTGTTCACATTTTAAAAGATATCGAGTAGAATATATCTATTAAAAATTATATTAATCGAATATCGATAATTTTTTATCAAATCACATTTACATTTAATTTTATATTTTATATTACACTTAATTTTTATTTTTTTTTGTAAACATTTAGTTTTATATTTTAAATTACACTTATAATTTATTTTTTTAGATACAAATATGATTTGATGGAAAGAGTTATCGATATCCGATCAATATAATTTTTTACAAGTATATTCTACTCGATATCTTTTAAAATGTGAACGATTCAAATTATCGAATTGGGCCTTGGAATAGACGCAATAAGATGCGCAACAGTTAGCACTGCGCATAATGCATAGCAGTAATCCAAACCCGTAAAAAGTTGTTAATCCTAGATTAGTATTTTTGAATTTACTTAAATTATTACTGCGTAAATAGATGTTGCATCAAATAATCTAATACAAAAACTTACATAAGCGACAACTAGGTGACAATAGCATGCTTAAAAAATTAATAATAAAAAAGTAGAAGCCAAAAACAGTGGTTTGCAATTTAATAGTTTTGAATTTATTTAAACTATTATTGCGTAAATAGACGTTATACCAAATAATTTAAAACATAAACTTAATAGATAATTTTTTGTAAACAAATAATAGAAAAAGGTAACTTACACAGACTTTTCTAAAGTTTGGAGAAAATATAAGTTTTATAATTTTGATATAATTATTTTACCATCTCTTTTTTTTTTTTTTTTTTTTGTTGTTGTTGTTGTTGTTGTTGTTTTAGAACATATAAAACAGTTATGTTAGAGGAACAAGCAAACATATAGATCATGAAAAAGAAAAAACAAGCAAACATATAGGAATGGCAACGGGGCGGGGCGGGGCGGGGCCGGGGATTGCACTCCCCGTCCCTGATCCCTGATGGTGAAAAGTCCCCCGGCCCCGGCCCCGATCCCCGACGGGGAGCCTATCACCGTCCCCACCCCCACCCCCTAACGGGGATCGGGTTTCCCCGACCCCGAATATTCCCCGACCAAAAAAAAAAAAAAAAAAAAAAAAAACAAAACAGAACTGCTGCTGGCTCATCATCATCAACATCAACAAGTAGAGTATCATCATCAACATCAACAACAACAAGAAGTAGAGTATCATCATCATCAACATGAACAACAAAATGTATATATACATATATATGTATATGTATATATATTACCGAGAAGATCGGCGCGATGGAGAAGATCTGGAGAAGATCGGCGCGATGTATATACATCTTCTCCGTCACGGCTTAGATCTGGAGAAGATCGGCGCGAGGTAGACAGATTTGGAGGAGAGGTGCGAGAGTGACGAGGTGGACAAGGTGGAGAGTCGACTACGGAGGTGAACGGCGGTGGTGGTGGATCTGAGAGAGAGAGAGGTCAGTGAGTGAGTGAGGTAGAGAGAGACGAGAGACACGGCTCTGTGAGAGAGAGAGAGGAGTGAAAGTGATTCAGGGTTTGGTTTATAAATTATATATATATATATATAGGGGTAAAACCGTAACTTCACATTGGGGAACGGGGCCGGGGAACGGGACCGGGTACGGGCCGGGTACGAGGCTGGGACACTTATCCCCGTTCCCGGCCCGAAACTATTCGGGGATTCAATTTTGAATACCATCCCCGTCCCCGCGGGAGTATTTTTCGGGAAAAAATCATTTATATCGGGGTCGGGGGATCGGGTCCCCGTCAGGCCGGGTTGAAATTGCCATCCCTATCCAAAATAAAAAAGAGAGAGAAGGCGTGGAAGTCAAGCGCTCCCGGCGCGTGTTTAGCTTGGCGGTAGAGTACAAAACGGCGCCGACGTAAACAACGGTTTAAATACTCTCTCTCTCTTTTCAAAAGGCAGCCCTAGAAAAGCTGTTTCATTCTCTCTCTCTCTCTCTCTCTCTGAAGCTCAAACCAATCTCTCTCTCTCTCTCTCTCTCTCTCTCTCTCTAGGTCGTTCGATTCTTGAGAAAGTCAACCTTAATCAGAACTTAAAACTCATTCAAAGAAGCTAAAGCTAAATCCGAACACAAACACAGCTATTTCAAATCGACTGACTTGTCGAGGTTCTGGTAAATTTTCTAATCGAAAACCCTAATTTTTATTTATTTGGGGACTCCGATTTCACACGGATCGGGATCGGTTCTCTCTCTTTCTCTCTCTCTCTCTCTCTCTGTGTTTCGTTTGTTTTTTCGTCTGTATCGTGTTGATTTAGAATTTGTGTTTTAATTGTTGATTAGGGTTTGTAAGTTCGGTTCAAAGTTTGGCTTTTGAGTTGATGTAGTTGCGAGTGCGTTGTTCTGGTTCGATTGTTTTTGGGAGTTTATCATTTTTGCTATGTAACTTCATAATTGTGTATTGAATTAAAATGTGGAAGAAAAAAAAATTCTGCCTTTTTCTTTTCTTGTGTTTAAAGTTTTTGGAATTATCAGGATTTTGGGGTGTTTTTGAGATTGCAAAAGGAAAATTTAGTGGGAATTGTGCTGAGACTTGAAAAGAGGAATTTGAAATCAACTTGAGTTGAACAGAAGAAATTTTATTATATGTTCTGGAATAAATTAATCAAATTGGTCGAGTTGATCTAAATTTGACCTCACGGAAACTATGGAATCGGGCTTAGATGATTAGTAAATCAATAGCAGCTTCTAAAAGCGAGCGAAGTTGCATTTTTGACGGGTTTATTATGCACCTTACCTTAGCTTGAAATTTGCACATGCTTTTCATTCATTATTTGGAATTCCACATATTTTACAGGTATGTATCTCATTTACCACTTTTTCACTCCCTTTCAAAATGGTCTTTACAATACTCAGTAGTATCTATTACACGTAGGCGTAGTTGATATCTTGTTCAGATGTAATATAGATGTGGATGGGATTCGTTGTGAGCTCATTTGCTGTTTATCTAGCTATTTGTAGTTGTAAATAAACCAACAATAGTAGATATTCTCCATTTTGCCTTTGTCTGGTTCTTGCGTAAGAGAGAGGCTAAGAGAGATTAAGGCAAATTTGTTTCACATGTCTACTTTGAAGATTGGGTTCAGATGGTAGAGGAATAGCAGGAAACAAACAGGCAAACCAAGAAATGGAATCTCAAAGTATTCCCTTCAAAAACCTACCTACATGCATCAACATGGGTATGATAGCAGTGAAGCTAGATAAATTGTGAATTAAGCATTACAGAATTAATGATGGCCTACGATTTAACAAAGTAAGTGATCATCTGATGGTGAAGAAAGATTTCTTTAGTTGCTTATGTGGTCTGACTATTCTGAGTAGTTGGGAGCTTTGAATATAATACTTTGTTGAGTGGCTTGTGGCTGAATGTGTGATCAGCGTTTTGCAGTTGCTACAAGGATTGGGCTTTCTTTTTATTCCCATGTTGTTTTTGTTTAGTTGCTTTTGGTTGCCAAATTTTCTTGCTGATAGTTTGCTCTTGGCATGCACTACTTTATCCTTTTTTATTGTGTATATATTTCTTTTTTCCAATCACAGAGGAGGAAAATTTAAGGCTGTGTTTGGTGTGAGTTTCAAATCAAGTTTCCACCCTTATATTTGAATGTTATGTTTGGTTTGAGTTTTCAAATTATGATTCTAAATCAATTTCAAAACATATTTTGAAAACATGTTTGTTAAACTAGACAATTTTTGAATTTTTAGTCTACCTGGTGGTCCGCCCGGAACAATACAATTATTTATTTATTTATTTATTTTATTTATTTTTTTTTGCAATTGCCAATTGCCACCTATTATTTGGAAAAAAAAAAATTATATTTGTTTTTGATATTTTTTAAATATACAAATTATTTTATAGAGTTTTGAATTGTGTGTTTGGTTATGAGTTATAAGTTTTTGAATTAAGTTTTGAAAACTCTTTTCAAAACAACTTTTCTTATTTCATATGTCATATAAAAAATTCAAAAAAATTTCAAAACTCATAACCAAACAAATTTTCTCTTTTCAAATCATAATTTCAAAACTCACAAACTCAAAATACAACTCCATTCTCAAATCATAATTCTAAAACTCTACCAAACACTACCTAAGATTTGAGGATGAATCTTTTGTTTGAAGGAACATAGTCAAGGGGCAACTGAATTAACACTTTGTCATGTTGGAAAATGGCTGTGATGATATCCAACAATTGAAACTTGGGAGCCTGTGGGGAATCATGTAATGGGAGTATGATCTTCTTCCCCTCCAACCTGTTCCTCTCTCTCCTTTCTGTTTCTGCAGATTTCATGGAGGACGCTATCTATGGCTGCAAAGCTTATAAAATCTTGCTTTCTAGGATGCAATGGTGGTTAAATGGTGCAATGTGACAGAAGAAATTTGGACTCCTATGAATTATGTTCATCAAGGCTATTGTGAAGAGCGGCATGGTGAAAAATGATTCATGTAGCTGACCACCTGATTGGCACAGAAGGCTTAGTTTGGTTTGGTAAGCCTATTGTCAGTGTGGTTTTTGCTGAAGTAGATTAAGAATAGGGGCAATTGGAAAGAAAAAAAAAAAAAAAATTGCACTTTTTATGGAATCTTATTGGTGCAAGCTTTGGTCCATGTCTTATTTGTGCGACTTTGCAAATAACACTTCCACCAAAACACAGGAAATACTTGCACTAAAAAAATTACCATGAAAGCGATTAGTTTCTCTTTCTTCCACTGATTTGCCATATGCCCTTAAGAATATTGTAAGTGCTACTTTCCAGATGGATTGATTGATTTAGGAATTATGTGGTGGGAGTTTATAGTTCTATTGCTGCCACAGTATGTTGAAGTCATTGAGATATTGCGAATGATCTTTACCGGTCAATGGTATCATTATATACTACCTGCACACTCTCTTCTTCATAAAGAAACCTGTTACTTGAAACCATAGAAGCTTTTGTGTTGAGTGATTGAGGATGGAGCAACATTAATCTTTTAGTGCAAAGATTGTGAAGGAGTAAAGAAGTGTTTTGGTGATAAAATTTGCTGCTTGTTTCAATCTACTGTTATTTAAGCGAAGTGTATAGTTGGGTTTTGCTTAATTATGTGCATGAAACTACTGTGTTTGTTGTACCTCATTTTCAAGGTTGAATAATTTTGTTTATTACTTTTCACAACAGTTAACGCATTCTGTTTTTTTTTTCTTTCACTTTTACAATGTGTATCGAATTTATTCATGTGATTGTGGGATAACTTATGTAAAATTGTTATACAAGTTTCTACAGTTTTTAAAGAAATAGTATTGGCAAAAGCCATAATTACACTTTAACCCCTCTCATATTTGTGCATCTTCTTTTTGAATGCGTTACGACTAATGGATGTCCTGGATTATTATTCTCACAGCATTTGTGCATTAGGAGAGCATATTTTATCTTAAATGTTTCAAGTTTAAGATGTTGTTATATAACTACTTATGCAGGGTACTTCTTGTGTTTCCTTCTCTTAGAGTTTAAATAATTCTGCTGCTTCCTTGTGGGAGGTGCCAGACATTTTAGAGTTTGACATATCAACATGCCAAAAGAGAGAAGAGATCGTTCTGTGTCTTTCGATAGGTCGAGGGCATCTCCTTATCCATGCAGCTCTAGCCGCTCAAAACGATCATTGCCCAAAAATCCTCCTGAAAGTGAAGAGAATGTGAAAGAATGGGAGGAAGCACGATGCCCTGTCTGCATGGAACATCCACACAATGCACTTCTCCTCTTGTGTTCATCCCATGACAAAGGCTGCCGCCCTTATATGTGTGACACAAGCTACCGCCACTCGAACTGTTTTGACCAGTTTCGCAAATCATTTGCTGACGCATCATCAGAAATGCCTCAGCAAGAAAGTACCCAACTTACCGTGGAGCACTCTACCAATGGTTTGATATCAGAATCAACAGTTACCGATTTGCAGATTGAAAGAAGTGGGGAAGAAGGATCCACCTCAATGCAACCCATGTTGTGTGAGAACCAAGCGGAGACAAAGCTGGTGTGTCCTCTCTGTCGTGGGCATGTCACGGGGTGGACTGTAGTTGATTCAGCCCGACATTTCATGAATGCAAAATCAAGAAGCTGTGCCTGCGAGACTTGCGATTTCAGTGGCCCATACACAGATCTGCGAAAGCATGCAAGGCTTGAGCACCCTTATGTGCGGCCATCAGAGGCAGATCCAGAGAGGCAGCAAAACTGGAGGAGGTTGGAGCGGCAGAGAGATCTCGGAGATTTGATTAGCACACTACAATCTTCGATTGGAGAGGAAAGAAGTGATGAAAGCGCTTTATCTTCTTTCGATGAAGGGGGCTGGCTGACCGTGTTTTTTCTAATTCGGGTTTTCCGACCTGGGACTAGTTCTAGGAGCAGTAGCTGGTCCGGTACCTCAAGAGCCAGAGCACAATTGACTAGAAGGAGATCAACAAGACTTTGGGGGGAGACCCATGAGAGGGAGACCGGATCCATTTCAAGAGATGACGATAACGAGTCGTCAGATGGTGGGTCCAGCTCTCGGAGGCCACGTGAGCGGATCAGGCAAAGACCCACACCGGACAATGAACAGTGATTGTGAAATTTCTCTTTTTTTGCAATTTGCTTGATTATTTTAGTTTGGATGCTTCAACTGTAAGTATTAGCTGATTTGTTGTTTTCTTTCAATTATTGGATGGTATTTTAGAAATCATTTAAATCATTTTTTTTTTTTTTTTTGGTGTTTCAGGAAGAATGTAAAGCATGAAGTGCAAATTCATTGGGTCGGGGGCTTTGGTCTGTTCTATTGAGTGTGGAACGGTTATTGCTCCACATTGCAGAATGTGTCGTGTGCCAGAGAAAGTCGACACAACTTAATTTTATTGGTTTAGAACCTAAAACAGTCCATATATGTACCTTTCTTTGGTGTATCTTTCATTGGCATCGCTTGTGGGTGCTGCAATTATTTGTGAGTTTCTTTCAAATTGATATTACATTTGATTTGTGAATCTTGCTTTTATATGAATCTTGGCTATTTTGGGAAAATGGTTATAATCAGCTTTTTAGTGAAAAGCTGCTTATAAGTAATTTTTTTGTGAGAGAGGATGTGAGTTATAATCTGGGAAGTGGATTGTAACCCACTTCTCAAAATAGGCATATGCAAAAAAAAAAAAAAAAAAAAAAAGAAAGAAAAGAAAAGGAAAGGGTGTAATTGAGTTGCAAATAATTGTTGATAGCTTTGGAATAGTTGTAGTATGTTTTTCAGAGAATGGGGTCCAACTATTGTGCCCTAGAAAATTTGGGGAAAAAAAAAAGAAAAAATTTAAATATGATTTAAGAGAATAGAGTTGTATTTTGAGTTTGTGAGTTTTTGAATTATAATTTGAGTGTTAAAAATTTGTTTGATGAATGAGTTTTGAAAAGAATTTTAAATTGAATGGAGAATTTTTTATGTGACACATGATATTTGATACAAAAATTTATAACTCATAATCAAATACATAATTTAAAATTCTATTCAAAATTCATAAAAAATTTTAAAAATTTTTGAATTTTTTTTATTTTAAATATAAAAAATAACAGGTGCCAATTGTTAAAAAAAATAAAAAATTGTACTGCTCCGATTAATCGGCAGGACGTCCGGGGCAATGACTGGTTAGTCTAAATTTTCTCACCTTAGACCAGAGTTTTCAAAAGTGAGTGAATAATTTTTAAAAACTCTAAATAAACAACACACTCAAAACATAGGATAAAAATATGTTTGGAAAACATAACCAAATATAGTCTAACTTTTTATTCGTTTTGGTTACAATTTTTTTGTATCTCTACTTTTTCATCCCCTCTAGCCACCACAGGCCACCTGCTATTGTCGGCCATCATTGCTGCCGACCTTCGTTGGCCACTGCTGCCACATCGTTGTTGACAAGAAAAATGTTTTAGAACTTTAATTCTTGAGTTCTAAAGTCAGTTTTAATGAGCTGATAGTGAGTCTCACTCATTGTGATGTGATATTTTGGTCTTGATTTTTTTATTTTTTTTCTTGTTATGTCATTAGTGCTCTATTAGGGTACCAAAATTAATACTCTCAATTATTGCTGTTGTTGACAATAACTCACCATTATTACCTTGGACAACCATCATTTTAGACTATTTCTTATTTAGACTTATTTATTTTTAAAATAAAATTTTAAAACGTGTAAAATAATTTTTTTCTTAACCAAAAATTAAAACTGTTAAATGCGTGGCCATGGGATGTTGGTTTCACACTTGATAATTTTACTTGTTTTTTCAGCATTTCCATTTAAGAACCAAAGATTCCATTATTGGGTTTTCAAATTTGGCAGAGACACTAGGGAGGGATTCGAAAACTAATAGACAGGTGATTGTTCTGGTACAATTTCAATGGTAAGTTAAAATAATTTTGCTAAAGCCATTTTTTTATTTGTTACAATATTAAAAAAAATTATTTTTTAGATATATCATTTCAATGGTTTCTATATTATTTTGGCGCAATCAATTCTCATGCTTACCATTGAATCTATTTTTCAAAAGGTATTTGGTGGTGATGATGATTACCCTTTATTGATGTGGGAGTCTTTTGAGAAGTTAGTAAAAAGTTGATTTTTTTAATAATTTTTTTGTGAATTTTTTGGAAGAAGATTGGCTTTTTACCAACTTCTCAAATTGCCGTGAATTCAGCTTTGTTTAATTTTTGCTTAAGATTTGAAATATCATTGAATAGGTTTTTATTTTATAATTAAAAAATGACTTTGATTTAAGAATTTGACAAACTAGTGAAGTTATTGTAACGTTTTGTTGTCTTTTTATGTATAGACATTTATCAAGTTGCATCCTAATGGTTATGTTTGGCATGAGTTTTATTGGTTATTTTAGTCATAAGAAAACAAAATATATTAAAATATTAATAAGACAAAATCTCACATCTAAATCATAATCATTTCGGTAGTGTTTGGTAGAGTTTTATAAATGTGATTTGAGAGTATGAGTTGTATTTTGAGTTTGTGTGTTGTGGAATTATGATTTGAGTGTAGAAAATTTGTTTGGTAAAGAGTTTTGAAAAGAGTTTTGATTTGAGTGGAGAATTGTTGATGTGACATTTGATATTTGATACAAAAATTTACAACTCATACCTAAATATACAACTCAAAATTATTTTAAAGCACATAAAAAATTTTAAAAATTTCAGAAAATATTTTTTTCGATTATATAAAAATTAACGTATCAATTGCAAAAAAAAAATAAAAAATCACTATTCTGGTCAACCGGCCGGTCAACTGGCCAGACATCCCGTTAGCAAAAATTTTGAAAAAAAAATCTGAAAAGCGCGGCTGCTGCAAATAACTCTGCAGAGTTTTAGAAACTTCCAAAACTCGTTCCAAAGACCATACTGAAAATACAGTGTAGAACTAACTTTTGAAAACACAAACAAACACAGCCTTTATTTTTTTCTCTCACAAAAATATAAAAAGTTAAAAAATCCATCCTAAATGAGATTTTTTAATCCCAAAGTAAAATAGTCAAAAAGTTAACTCATTTCTCAAATGAAAGCAATATGTCAATTTGTTTGTTATAGATAAATTATAATTTTTTTTATTTTTTATTTTTTTAATTATAACAAAAACAAAACTAGCAAGGTGGTATGCTAGGTCTAATCTAAAAGTAACATAAACTTCTCAATTCGCCCCCTTTGTTTGCCACCTAATTTCATCATAAATATTTGGAAAGGTTATCATTGTACACTTCTGTGGGGAAGTGGTTTGGAATACTCTTCGAATCCTTGAAGACGCCAATGATCCTCACTATCACCTGCAAAGATACAAATACTCCCGGTCGGGGGTGCCGGAATTAGCACTCCGCGAACAAGTCAGTTCTTCTACTCAAGAAAGCTTGTTCACTAAGTTTTTAGAAGTGATTCTTACATACCTTCACAGATCTGAAGCTCTTGTATTTATATCCATTTTTTGGGCCTCGGGGCCAGAGTCTACTTTTTATTTAATATTCTTTCTTTTGTCCTGATATGCCTTCTCAAGTCTATTCGGCTTAAGTACGTAGTCGGCGTCCCAGTTGAGCCGAATGGAGCCGTTCAGTTCCCGGCTCCTCGGGTATACCAGATTTCGTTCCTCTATCAATTCGGCTCCCACAATTGCCCCCCAAGCGTTCTGTCAATGACAGTTGGGTGAAATGCTTGGTTCCAATTTTCAAATACTCTGAACCGAAGTTCGGGGATCAGACTTATCACGCGGACGTTTAATTTCCCCCTTTAATCATTGCCTCAACTCCCCGACCTTTCGTACACGCCTATTTATTATGATTTTAAAATCTGATGTCCTTTCGAATCCGTGTTCTATGACGCTGATTGCTGGGTTGCTCTTCGAATCGTTCTTGCAATTCTTCCGTATATGATACTCTCTTCATTTTTGTAAGTTTTCTTCTCCTTGCTCTGAAGCTTTTCCTAGTTTGTTTGTTCCGTCGCGTGTTCTCATAGACAGTAGGTTATGGCGAAACATTTGAAAGACCTCCTTTCGTTAGATCGAATTGTTGGCTTTAGACGCCATTTTTCTGTTCCTGACGATGTCCACCTGTCATTTGTGGCGGACGGCACTCTTGACATGAAGATGGAGGACGAAACCACGATTGTCTTTCCCCTCTTGTCAATCGCAGAGGGTGGAGTCCGCTTTCCTCTTCACCCGTTTCTGAGGGCTGTTCTTCGCCATTGGGATTTGATCCCTTCCCAACCCAATGTGAATTTCTTTAGAATTATAATGGGGGTCGTAGCGCTGAACCGTTGCCTTGGGATTAACCTTGGCATCCCTGCCATTCGGCATTGTTATGCTTTGGCCAAGTCCTCTGGTCGGCACGGGCGTTACTTCCTCAGAGCCAAGGATACAGACCATCAGTTAATCACTATGCTTTCCAGTTCTGGGAAACGAGTTGATGATGTTATGGTCGTTGTCCGCGGCAACTGGGAGTTCGGCGAAGGGGAGGACCGTGTTGATCCTATTCCTAGACGTAGGGGCGAACCAGGTCGCCGAATGCTTTCTTGCTTGTGTTGTATGCTCATATCCGCCATACCGTTTTCTTGAGTCTTACGGCTTGTCTTTTGCAGGGAGCGATTTAAAAAAGGTCCGAGCTTCAACTGACGACGCCGTTCTTTCGGATATTAGGATTGCTCTTAGTTATTTCGGCCGTCGCAGTCTTCACAAGCAGGGAAGAGCGGCTCACGTTCTGCTTTGTTACGAGCCTACATATACGACCTTTTCGGCTGCGGAAAACATACCGATTCCGGAGGGGGAAGATTTTCTTGTTGCTCGTATCTTTTCTGACTTCAAAAACTTGAGACGGGTAGGTTTTGAAGGGTCCGATTCGGACAATACTGAAGTATCCCATACGGCCGAATCAGATCAGTCCGAGGCCGAATCTGAAGAGGTATTGGATTCTGCCGATCCTCCCTCTACATCGGGGCGGGGGAATCTTTCTGTTGACGACGTTCCTCAACGTACAAACAACCTTCTTCTCTCGGGATCTACTAACATGGCTGGGTTAAGCCTGACAAAACTCGCTAAGAAGGCGAATACGGAGAGGTTAGCTGCACGGCGAAGAGCGGAGGGCCTTTCGACCGAAACGCCCACCAGTACATCTCAACATTCCCTCCCAGTTACCAAATCAAAGTCCTTAGGAATTGTTGAGGAGGCGGCAACAGATAAGAATGCCGAATCCGCATTGGTTGGGAAAGCCGTTCAGGATGTTGAGGGAAAGACGGAGAAACGCGTTAGGGATCATGAGGTCGGCTTAGAAGATCACGGCGGCAAACGTCCTCGAATGGGGGGATCGAGCAAGGTTATGCCCTTTGTGATTCGACCAATGGTAGGAAACATGCCGGTTCCTTCGGATGCCTCTGCGCGTAAAGACCCAAAGGTCGCGTTCGGCGTGGCAACGTCTTTGTCGTTGCTGTCTGATATGAAGGCTTTCCAGTTGGAACCGGATTTGAATGCGACAATGTTAGCCGCACAGTCGGCCCTTTTGGTGCGTATTCTGACTTTTCCTTCATCCAAAAATTGTGCGCGTTATGTTTTCTGAATTTTTCTTTTGCAAACCGTTGGTAGGATAGCCGATGTAGGCCGCCGTCATCTCGACGCCGTCAAGCAGATTGGTCATTTACGAAAGCAAGTTGAGGACCAGAGGAAAAGGGCCGAGGACGAATTTTTAAGAGCGAAATAGGAAGCTTCTCGGGCAGAGGACGAGGTAGAGAGAGCTCGTCATGCAGATAAGTTGAGAGTGGAGGCCGAGAAGAAGGCCGACGATATGGAAGCTGCACTTGGCTTGTCCCAAAGGCAGTTGCCAGCCTGGAGGCTGAGTTGGCTGAAATGAAAGCGGCAAAGGAGATTGCCGATTCAAAAGGTTTCGAAGCCGGGAAAGAGGCTGGACTCGCCGAGTATGTGGACCAGGTCTCTCGGTTTGAGAATCGGGGCTTCAAACATGGTTGGGACAAGGCCCTTGCCGCAGCTGGAGTTTCGCTGAATATGCCAATACCGTATGAGCAAGTGGACATCGATCCGTTGGAGACTGATTCCGAGGGTTGATCTTTACGATACACAATTGTTATGATTTCGAGAAAGTACTTTTTCCGTTTGTTTTTGTTATTTTGTATTTGTTTATCGGACATGTTCCATGTTTTTCATGCGGGTTGATATTATAAAAGTTATGATACAGAAATGGACGTCGATACGTTTTTGCAGTTATAAGATGTTATGAATTCTGCTCGATGTGCTGATGTTTCCGTAATTTTATGGTGATATTTTTTTAATAGATCTAAAATCTGCCCTTGCCTTGGCCAGGGCGCGAGCGTGAAGAGCCTAATTGGTTCATACTCGTGGGCTGGCCGAGGCATTCTTTGAAAAGGTGGCCGAATAAAACGGGGCCGACTAGATTAATAAATCTGCCCTTGCCTTGGCTAGGGCGCGAGCGTGAAGAGCCTAATTGGTTCATACTCATGGGCTGGCCGAGGCATTCTTTGAAAAGGTGGCTGAGTAAAAACGGGCCGACTAGATTAATAAATCTGCCCTTGCCTTGGCCAGGGCCAATCGTGACATAAAGGGCGCTCCGAATCCGGAGCCGAGTAAAACGGGGCCGACTAGATTAATAAATCTGCCCTTGCCTGGGCCAGGGCGCGAGCGTGAAGAGCCTAATTGGTTCATACTCGTGGGCTGGCCGAGGCATTCTTTGAAAAGGTGGCCGAGTAAAAAGGGGCCGACTAGATTAATAAATCTGCTCTTGCCTTGACCAGGGCCAATCGTGACATAAAGGGCGCTCCGAATCCGGAGACTTATTCGGCCCTAAGGGGTCATGCCCCAGAGGGCGCTCCGAATCCGGAGACTTATTTGGCCAATCGTGACATCCACGAAGGGCGCTCCGAATCCGGAGACTTATTCGGCCCTAAGGGTCTGCCCAAAGGGCGCTCCGAATCCGGAGACTTATTCGGCCCTAAGGGGTGCCCAAAGGGGCTCCGAATCCGGAGACTTATTTTGGCCAATCGTGACATCCACGAAGGGGCTCCGAATCCGGAGACTTATTCGGCCCTAAGGTGTCGTGCACCAAAGGGGGCTCCGAATCCGGAGACTTTTTGGCCAATCGTGACATCCACGAAGGGGCTCCGAATCCGGAGACTTATTCGGCCCTAAGGGGTCATGCCCAAAGGGGGCTCCGAATCCGGAGACTTATTTTGGCCAATCGTGACATCCACGAAGGGCGCTCCGAATCCGGAGACTTATTCGGCCCTAAGGTGTCGTGCACCAAAGGGGGCTCCGAATCCGGAGACTTGTTTGGCCAATCGTGACATCCACGAAGGGCGCTCCGAATCCGGAGACTTATTCGGCCCTAAGGGTCGTGCCCAAAGGGGGCTCCGAATCCGGAGACTTATTTGGCCAATCGTGACATCCACGAAGGGCGCTCCGAATCCGGAGACTTATTCGGCCCTAAGGGTCGTGCCCAAAGGGCGCTCCGAATCCGGAGACTTATTTGGCCAATCGTGACATCCACGAAGGGCGCTCCGAATCCGGAGACTTATTCGGCCCTAAGGTGTCGTGCACCAAAGGGGGCTCCGAATCCGGAGACTTGTTTGGCCAATCGTGACATCCACGAAGGGCGCTCCGAATCCGGAGACTTATTCGGCCCTAAGGGTCTGCCCAAAGGGGGCTCCGAATCCGGAGACTTGTTTGGCCAATCGTGACATCCACGAAGGGCGCTCCGAATCCGGAGACTTATTCGGCCCTAAGGGTCTGCACCAAAGGGGGCTCCGAATCCGGAGACTTATTTGGCCAATCGTGACATCCACGAAGGGCGCTCCGAATCCGGAGACTTATTCGGCCCTAAGGTGTCGTGCACCACAGGGGGCTCCGAATCCGGAGACTTATTTTGGCCAATCGTGACATCCACGAAGGGCGCTCCGAATCCGGAGACTTATTCGGCCCTAAGGTGTCATGCACCAAAGGGGGCTCCGAATCCGGAGACTTGGCCAATCGTGACATCCACGAAGGGCGCTCCAAATCCGGAGACTTATCTTGGCCAATCGTGACATCCACGAAGGGCGCTCTGAATCCGGAGACTTATTCGGCCCTAAGGTGTCGTGCACCAAAGGGGGCTCCGAATCCGGAGACTTATTTTGGCCAATCGTGACATCCACGAAGGGCGCTCCGAATCCGGAGACTTATTCGGCCCTAAGGTGTGCACCAAAGGGGGCTCCGAATCCGGAGACTTGGCCAATCGTGACATCCACGAAGGGCGCTCCGAATCCGGAGACTTATTCGGCCCTAAGGTGTCGTGCACCAAAGGGGGCTCCGAATCCGGAGACTTATTTGGCCAATCGTGACATCCACGAAGGGCGCTCCGAATCCGGAGACTTATTCGGCCCTAAGGTGTCATGCACCAAAGGGGCTCCGAATCCGGAGACTTATTTTGGCCAATCGTGACATCCACGAAGGGCGCTCCGAATCCGGAGACTTATTCGGCATAAATGTTGAGCGCAAACATGTAAAAACACGAAACCTTGCATTACAACGACATGTGTACAAGTATCAAGCCCACAGGTCGGGTCATTGATAAAATTTACGTAGATGTGTTGAATTCCACGGCCGTGGCAGGCTTCTTCCTGACATGTCGGAGAGCCGATATGCCCCTACGCCTGCGACGGAATCTATCTGATAGGGGCCGTCCCAGTTCGGACCAAGCTTTCCATCGGCTGGCCTCCGGTCGGCTGGCAGTACCTTCTTTAGGACCAGTTCTCCTGGATTGTAGCGGCGCAACTGAACTCGAAGATTGTATGACTTGGCGAGCTGCTGCTGATATCGTGCCATGGACGCTAAGGCGCGGTCTCTCCGTTCTTCGATCAGAACCAGGTCCAGGCGAGCATCATGTCATTTCGGCCTGTGTCGAAGGCTTGCGATCTCAAAGTTGGCAAGCCGATCCCTAGGGGTAAGATTGCCTGGGTTCCGAAGCATAAGGCAAACGGCGTTTCTCCGGTAGATCGTCTTGGCGTTGTTCGATGGGCCCACAGTACACTCGGCAACTCTTCAACCCATCTGCCTTTGGCATTTTCCAGCCTCTTTTTGATGCCGTTCAAGATGGATTTGTTTGAAGCTTCCGCTTGACCGTTACTTTGGGGGTAGGCTGGCGTAGAGAAGTAAGGCTCAATACCATATTTGCTGCACAATTCTCGGTATACGCCACAATCGAACTGAGTACCATTATCCGAGATCAATGCTCGTGGTATGCCGAATCGTGTAATGATGTTCCTCCACACGAAGCGCTTAATGTCGGAATCCCGTATATGGGTTAGAGCCTCCGCTTCGACCCACTTTGTGAAGTAATCGGTTGCTACGATTAGAAATCGCTTGTTCCCTGGGGCCCTTGGCAATGGTCCCACGATATCGAGTCCCCACTGAGCAAACGGCCAGGGGCTTGTGATAGAATTCAAAGCTTCTGCCGGCTGATGGGTTAGTGGGGAGAACTTTTGGCATTGTTCGCATTTCTTGACATAATTTTCTGCATCGGCTCTCATCGTCGGCCAATAATATCCCTGTGTTATCGCCCGATGGGCCAGGGAGCGTCCCCCCAATGGGCACCACAGCTGCCATCATGTATCTCAGTGAGCAGCTCCTCTACTCTGTCCGGGTGCACGCATTCCAAGTATGGTCCAGAGAGGGACTTTTTGTAAAGCCCTCCTTGTGGATCTAAGTAGTACCGCAGGGCCTTATTTCGCAGTTTGTGTGCTTCTTTTTTGTCCTCTGGGAGTTGCTCAGAAGAAAGGAATGCAGCAATGGGGTCCTTCCAACTTGGAGCGGATTCTATAATGTTGATGTGGGTTTCCTCCGGAGGGCCGATACTTGGTTCCGGGACGAAACCTACTTCGATGGTACGCTTGAGCTCGGAGTTGATGGCGGAGGCTAAGCAGGCCAGGGCATCCGCGTGTGTATTTTGATCGCGTGTTATTTGGTTTAGTTCATGATGGTCGAATTTTGTCAGCAAGGAGTTAGCCGTTTTCATATAGGCCGCCATACGCTCGTCTCTTGCCGCGTACTCCCCCTTTAGCTGGTTGATTACCAATTTTGAGTCGCAAAACACCAACAGCCGCCGCGCGCCGAGCAGATGCGCGTTCCGCAGTCCGGCTAAAAGGGCTTCGTATTCGGCTTCGTTATTTGATGCTTCGAAGCCGAGCTTGACGGCCTGCTCAATTACTGCGCCGTCTGGAGACATAATTACTACGCCGGCGCCGCTGCCCCGTTGGTTAGATGATCCATCACAGTATAATTGCCAAATGTCCCCAACATAAATTCTCCAATCTGGCTTTGACCGATCTTCGGCCTTTGGCTGGACGTCATCAGGCTTGAGGTCGGCAAGCCCTCCTGTGAATTCGGCAACAAAGTCGGCAAGCACCTGCCCCTTGATTGCAGTTTTGGGTAAAAACTGAATGTCGTATTGGCCGAGTTCGAGAGCCCACTTCGAAACACGCCCTGATGCTTCTGCATTCCGTAGTACTGATCGAAGGGGATAGTCTGTTAGCACCCTAATGCTGTGTGCTTGGAAGTAATGCATCAGTTTTCTTGCTGCCATGACCAAGGCTAGGACGAGTTTTTCCAGCGGTAGGTAGCGTGTTTCGGCGTCCACCATTGCCTTGCTCACATAATACACTGGCTGTTGCTGCCCTTCCTCCTCTTTTAATAATACGGCGCTGACAGCCCTGTCGGAGACTGCCAGATATAGAATGAGGGGGTCACCGGTGGCGGGTGTTGTTAGAAGAGGTACTGTCCGGAGGTAGGTCTTCAACCCGTTAAAAGCTGCTTCGCATTCGGCGGACCATTCGAAAGCTCTGCCCAGACGTAGTGTTTGAAAGAATTGTCTGCAGCGGTCTGTAGATCGGCTGATGAACCTGTTGAGTGCAGCAGCCATTCCCATCAACTTTTGGACTTCTTTCACAGAACGGGGGGAACTCAGTTCCAAAATTGCTGTGACTTGCCTCGGGTTGGCTTCGATTCCTCGGTGGTTGACGATATAACCCAGGAATTTGCCGGAGCCGATCCGAATGCGCATTTGGAAGCGTTTAGCTTCATTCTGTATTTGCGTAGGGTATTGAATGTCTTTTCCAGATCGGCTATATGGTTTTGCTCTTCTTTGGATTTGACCACCATGTCGTCGATGTATACTTCCATAGTGTGTCCGAGCTGTTCTTTGAACATCGTGGTGACCAGTCTTTGGTAAGTTGCCCCTGCATTCTTCAGTCCAAAAGGCATAACCCTGTAGCAGTAGGTTCCTCTTGGAGTGAGAATGCAGTTTTGTCCTGATCATCCGGATTCATGGCGATCTGATGGTAGCCCCTGTAGGCATCGAGGAAACTCATGCGCCGGTGGCGTGCCGTCGCATCGACGAGTTGGTCAATTCTTGGTAAGGGGAAGCAGTCTTTGGGGCAAGCTTTGTTCAGATCCGTGAAATCGACGCACACTCGCCAAGTTCCATTTTTCTTTTTCACCACCACTGTGTTGGAGAGCCACGTGGGGTAGGTGACTTCTCTGATTGCCCCGGCGTCAAGCAGTTTGTCAACTTCTTCTACAACGGCGGCGGTGTGTTCTGCGGAGGATCGCCGGCCTTTCTGAATGATCGGCTTGCACCGGGGGTCGACATTTAGATGGTGTTGTGAGACTGACGGGTCTATTCCCGGCATCTCGTATGGAGTCCACGCAAAGACGTCGAGGTTGCCGAGTAAGAAAGTGATCAGCTGCTGTCTGTCGACCTGGCTCAGAGAGGCGCCGATCATAAAAAACTTTTCCGGGCTTCCATCAATGTCAACCCGGTCTAAACCTTCCGTGGCCTTTTCGTTTGGTTGACGCCCGACGTCATCCAGAACCTCTCGACTGGGCACTTCGATGGAATTTACTTGCAGTTCCTTCGGCGTCTTGGCGGCGAGAAGATAACATGTTTTCGCTGACTGTTGAGAGCCACGGATCTGCTCAACGCCGTATTCCGTTGGGAAACGTAGCAGCTGGTGGTAGGTGCTTGGGACGGCCTGCAGGGTATGCAACCATGATCGCCCCATGATGAGATTGTACGGGGACGGTAACCTGACGACCAAGAATTCCACGTCCACCGTTCTGGAGCCAGCTCGAACGGGTAGACTGATCTTTCCCAATGGGTACTCCGGGTTGGCGTTGAAGCCGAATAGTGGATAAGGAGCGGGAGTCAGATCCGAATCGTTGAACCCGAGTTTGACGAAGGTTTTATAGTACATAACCTCCGAAGTGCTTCCCTGGTCGATAAGGACGCGTTCGACGGTGAATCTGTTTACGCGCAGCGCGACAACCAGAGGATCTACGTGGGGAGTGTTACGCCGCTCAAATCAGAGTCGTCGAAGGTGATGCTTGGCGCTTCTCGGAGCCGGGGTCGCTTTGTTGGTGTGAGCTGATGCTGGGGGCCCGGAAGTGACTGGATTGCATGTACAGTCGGGGCTATCGGCAGGCTGTATATCATATGTACGGTGTCAAGCGGGACGTCTTTGGGCGACGTGAGTCCTCTGTCACCGTGTCAAGGTAATCGGTTAAGGCGCGGTGACCTCGAGGTCGTTGAGGACCTGCCCTTGGGAATCGCTCAGGAACTTTGAGCCCTGCCCGCTCGGACTTTGCTTTTTCTAAGGCCAAATCGCGGCGAAGGCGTTCGTTCTCAGCGATGATGTTGTCCAAACTCTGTTGGATCTGTCTGGCTTGTTCTACGGTCGCTTGCATCGTTTCCTTCGTTGAAGTCGTTGGTGAGTTAGAGTTCGAGGCGCGTCGCTGCGCGACAGTTTCCTTTCCGAGCGTATTTGCCGGAGTGAAGTCGTCTCTCTGTGCGGTCTCGTCGGTGGCTATCGGAGGATCTTCAGTCACGTCTTTCATGGATATTTGAGTATTCCCACAGACGGCGCCAATTGTGGGGAAGTGGTTTGGAAATACTCTTCGATCCTGGAAGACGCCAATGATCCTCAGCTAGTCACCTGCAAAGATACAAATACTCCGGTCGGGGGTGCCGGAATTAGCACTCCGACGGACAAGTCAGTTCTTCTACTCAAGAAAGCTTGTTCACTAAGTTTTTGAAGTGATTCTTACATACCTTTACAATCTGAAGCTCTTGTATTTATATCCATTTTGGGCCTCGGGGCCAGAGTCTACTTTTTATTTAATATTCTTTCTTTTGTCCTGATATGCCTTCTCAAGTCTATTCGGCCTTAAGTACGTAGTCGGCGTCCCAGTTGAGCCGAATGGAGCCGTTCAGTTCCCGGCTCCTCGGGTATACCAGATTTCGTTCCTTATCAATTCGGCTCCCACAACTTCCTTATCATAAAAATAAATATATTATAATTTTTTATATTTTGTGAGGTTAGTTATGAACTATTACATTATAATTAGAGTAAATTATACTCACTGCATTTGAGATTTAGAGAAAATATAATTAATCTAATACTTTTAATATAATTACACTGTTGTCACTTGAAGTTTTATTTTGGATAACAATTAAACCCTTTTTTATTAGCAATTTGTTATTTGTATAAGTGAAAAAATAATATTATTATCACTTTTTTTTAAACTAAATGTACATTTATTTTTATTTATTTTAATATCTACCAACCATGTGAATTAGTTTTGGTCACTTTAACTTTATTAAAAGAGAATTCAGTATAACTATGTCAAAAATATGAAAAAAATTATATATATTTTAAATCTCATGAGAGGTGAATGTAATCTACCCATATAATTATATTACAAGGGTCATATTATAAAAAAAATGTCTTTATTACGAACCGTTATGGTGTGAAAAACTGTGAACAATTATGATATAATTTCCAAAGGGGAGTTACACTAATAGTCCTTATAATTTGAAATTTGTGTTACTTTGATTCTTCACTTTTCAATTGTGACACATTTGACCTTGAATTTTGAATCTTGTTCTAAATAAAGACAATTGAAGATATCATTGCTTAATTTCAAAGGCACAATCGTCAATTTGATCAAATATACACTAATTTGACAAAAATAAATGTCAAAAAAATATTTTTGAATTTTTAAAAATTATTTCTACCCATTAAAGATAAAATTATATAAAATTGATAAATCTTTTAGACATTTGTTTATTTATTTATTTTACCAAATTAATTTTTATTATGTGTTTGGATGATGTTCATGGGTAGTTGTTCTTATTATTATTAAATTAGTTTCTATTTTTCCAAAAGTCAAATATGGCGTCAACTTTGATATCATTAATAAACCAATCCATTAAATCAAAAAATCCAAAACTAAAAATATTTCATATATTAAATATATCGATTACACATTAAAATCTTAATAACCACCCATTATATAATCGTTATCCAAACACATAATAAAAATTAATTTAGTAAAAAAAAGTGTCTAAAAAATTTATTAATTTTACATAATTTTATATTTGGTGGGTAGAAATAATTTTTAAAAATTTTAAAATATTTTTTTGACATTTATTTTTGTCAAATTAGTTTATATTTTATCAAATTAACGATTTTGCCTTTAAAATTAAGCAATAGTATCTTCAATTATCTGTATTGGGAACAAGATTCAAAATTCAGAGTCAAATGTGTCACAATTGAAAAATCAAAGATCAAAGTGATACGAGTCTCAAACTATAGGGACTGTTGTAATTCACCAATTTCGAAATCACATATTATCACAACAAAATTTCTCATTTTTAGGGGGTGTGTACTTGCATTCCCATAAATATTTTTGTGAGTGCTGAGATAATAAAAAAAATTGAGATTGCTGACCTTTTTATTTTTTGAGAAAATACAATTAATCACGAGCATAATATAGTTCAACATGTGAACTATAAAAACTCGACAACTCTTACGAATTGTAACAATGGTTTGCAAGGACTAGAAAATTAAAAATTTATTGGAGTAAGTTTATAGAAATGATGATAATAAGCTTTAATTTATTTTTCACTAAAAAAATTATTTTTGATCGGCTCTCAAAAGATTAAAATCTTACTCGTACCTACCTTACACGATATAAATTTTTTAGGATAAGAATGTAATTTTATTTTTCCAATGTTTTTTTCTTTTGTATTTCTTTACTATATTTTCTAGTTACTTCACAATGAGGTGTGATCTAAAAAATCAAGTTTCATCGATGGTCAATACAAATTTTTCTTTCCTAATTTCTTTCTATCCACTGTTAAAAAAAAATATCAATCTTCTTTTAATTGAGCTAGCCTCCTTAAAATTGACAAGTGGACACAACTTTTTTTCACCAAACTTTTTTCTACCCTTCTTTTTCTTCGACATGGGACCTTTCAAATTTTAAATGGAGAGGAGGAGATACCACGTGAACAATCCATTTTGACAATTTTAGATATTTAGGTCAATAACCAAGTATACAATGCCTTTTTAATTTTTTCATTTTTTTTCCCCTTGCCAAAGTATTTTTTTTCCTCCCGTTAATACTCCGTTACATAAATAAATGAAAATTTATTATGGAAGTTATGAAATGCTTAATATGTGAGTCGTATTTGAGTTCAGACTTTGTGATAGCGGCAAATGACAATTGGAATTTAAAAGGTTAAAGAAGAAGATAGAACATAAAGGGAGATGAATGGGATTGTGCAGAGAGAATGGAGGAGATAGTAGATATGGGTCATGAAGGAAAGAAGAAGTGGTCATGAAGGCTAGTTATCGTGGGCGAGAGTGTGATGGAAAGGTTGGATGTTTTAAGATTAGGCTCTCTCAAAGGATGAAGACAATAGGCCTGTTTGGTAGAGTTGTGGAAAAGTGATTATAACTTATAACCTAATAGTTTATAACTTATAGCTGTGAACATAAACTGATTTTTGACTTATAAATTAAGTTTCTTCTCCCCCACTAAAAGAATAAGTTGATTTTTTACTTATAAAAAGTTATAAGCTGTATTGTTAAGTTGAACCAAACACATCAAAATAGCTTAAATTAAGCTAAAAATGAAATAAGGTGGAAATAAATCCTACCAAACAAGGTCAATGGCAACTATCTTCTCATATTAAGATCTTAACCTTGATTAAATTTTTTTATTCTAAACTCTTAAAATTGATAAGAGTGGTACATAATTTCTATCTATTTAGTGTTAAATTTAACAATAGTATTTTAGTTTAAAATCATATAGGATCTATTTGATTATTTTTAAATTACGGAAAATTAAAATGCTTTAAAATAAACCACTTGAATAAAGTGAATTATGCCCAAACGTTTATCTATGGTCAAATAAAAAATAAAAAAAAATCCTTCTTTCATATGTTTGAAATTGTAAATTGAGTTGTTTTGGAATTAAGACATTCACAAATTAAACAATTATGTGTTTGGTTAAATTGAGTTGTTTTAGAATTAATTCATTCGCAAATTAAACAATTATGTGTTTGGTTATAAAAGGTTTAGTTTCTTTCAAGTTGTGATTTTACTTGAGCATCGATGGTTATAAGTTTGAGTCATATTTATTTTTAAAAAATAAACGTTTTAAGAATAATCATCAATTTTTTGTAATAAAATTTGATTCAAACATATAGTTATCAATTTCCGATCATCTTAATTTTTTGTATAAATATTTTACTTAACAAGTCTAAAAAGTGAATGAAAATGGATCTACCAAGCCCAAATGGTTATAAAAAGGTTCAGTTTAGAGCATCTTGAACCCATCCTCTATCTTCATATTTGAAGAAATTTTGCCTCCAATCCATCCTCTAAAATCATCTCCATTTAGGAGGAGGATAGGTTGATCCTCCAAATATAGAGAGAGTATGAGAAATAGAGAAGGATTTCAATAACACTATTCATTTAATATTTTTAAATATATTATAAATAGCTTTCAATATGTAAATTTAATTTTTATAAAATTGGTATCATTGAAAAGAGTGAAATCATACCTTTAAAATAAGTATAATATTAATATATTTAACAAAAATTTGAAAATTAAATATGAACAAAAATTGTTCATTTTTTGATGAAAATATTTTGGAGGAAAATCTTTAGAAAAAAAGAAATGATAATTGTGCTTGGAGTTTAGGTGAATAGTGAGACCTCGTTTGTCAACTATACATTTTAGTTAAAAAGTCAAAAAGTCATTATAAGTTGTCACATTACACTCTCTATTTTTCTACATATCTTTTTGTAAAAAATTAAAAAAATATTAAAATAACATGTTCCCAAAATACTCTATATTCACTTTTTGAATAAAAAATTATATTTTCAACCTATAATTGAAGAAAAACTCTTGGGTTGGAGATGCTCTTAGCAACTCTAAAAGTCAAAAAAAAAAAAAAAAAGTTTAAAAAATCACTAAAAAAATTAAGATAAATTATTTATAAGTCCTATTTGGAAGACTTATATAAGATATGGTCCTATGAAAAATTTTATAACCCAATAGGTCTTATGGTTTTCTTGTAGACACATCTACTCTCAATCTTAATTAATTAATAACTTGATTAATGATAATACCACATATGAGAAATTCAATGTTACCATAGGTTGTAATCATATCTATATGGTTATAAATTTGAAATTTAAAATAACCTAATTAATGGCAATACCATATATGAGAAATCCAATATTATTATAGATTGTGATCATATCTAAATGGTTGGAAATTTGAAATTCAAAATGTAAGTGTAACATGTAACATCCCAAATCTAATGTGACATTTCCAAACCCAACGTAGCATTCTCATATTCTTCTGAAATTCAAAATAACTTGATTAATGACAATACCATATATGAAAAATCCAATGTTACCATGGGTTGTGATCATATCTATATGGTTAAAAATTTGAAATTCAAAACATAAATATAACATGTAACATTCCAAACCCAACGTGACATTCTCATATATTTCTCATTCCAAACCCAACGTAAATATAATATGTAACATCTCAAACTCATAGTGACATTCCCATATACTTCTCATCCCAAACCCAACGTGACATCTAATACGCCACCGTTGAATTATGAATAATGTAACCTCCTAAATGTAACCTCCTAAATGTAACATGTAACATCCTTACCCAACCCATGTATTGAACCACCATTACCCCAACCCAGCGTAACTTCAACACCGAACGATGGGATTCAATCCACATTCAATTACAAACCCAAATCTCTAATGATTTTGCTTAACATACTGTGACATGTATATAAACACTGATTACATACAAAGACACAATACACATTCAAACATATATATAACCGAATAAACACACAAATGTCATTTCCTACATGGTGTATGTGGATTAATGTTACACACTAAATGTAACATGCATCATAACACGATTATCCAAGTCCTAATGTACAATTGCCATCCTACGACATAGTTCACATTCAACATCCAATTAACAACCAAAACCAAATACCCTCAACCTAACCCTTGAACCCATACACGCCACCCCATACATCGAACATTTCAAAACGCATCAACCATCACAATGTCAAATACACACATTCAATCAGAACATTGGCCAAAGTATACCTATCAATGAGTGTAATAGATTGCCAATATGTAATAACCCTCGTTACTGATCACTGATTAATACCGATTACTGCTAAATTAAGACCGATTATGGAGAGTAAATGAACTGATTGAATTACTGAATTGACTGACTGGAAACTGGAACTGAATTGACTGTGTATGTGTGTTATTTTGCATTCTATCTGTTTGACTATTTAATTATCTGTTTGTATTTGTTATGTTTAAACTACAAATTGAAGGCCTTATTGGCGGCCGAATCTAAAATTTATTTATGTTTCATGATCATCATAATTTATATGATTTTATGGTATATTTATCTGAAAAGTGATTTGGTATGATCAAACTAGATTAAAATAAGTTGTATTGCATTATTCGACTTATTTACGGAAATGCCATTGTGAGTGGGCTCTTTATTATAATATCCTTGAGCCTTATACACTCAACCAAAACAAATTCTTCAGCCATTTCATTGAGCTCAACCGACTAGAGAAGAGAGAGTGAGAGGTTTGGAGTGAATTCAACTTGTTCTTAAGGAAATTGCTCATAGACTTGGAGTTTTGGAAGAGTAATTGCATATTTGAGCTCCTAAACCTTGAATACAAGACTTAAGGTAGAAATCCATCTCCTTGATTGTGCATTTATGTTGATTCTTGCATGATTTAGAGCTAAGTTGAAGTCTAGAGCCAATTTATGGCTTGTAATGTTGTATTGTAGCTCATTTCATGCATGCATGTGTGTATTGATGAGTTTTGAGTTGATTTTATGGCAATTGTCACATGCATGTTCATAATTAAGCTTAAGTCCATGTTTTCAACTTGTTTTGAAAGGAATGAGCTCATTAGAGCATGTTTTGAAGTTTTGAAATGGTTTGAATTCATGCATGTTTGCATGTTCTTCATGTTCATGAAAATGGGTTTGAAATTTGGATTTAATTGATTCACCCTTTGTCTTTAAGTTCACAAATTGAGCTTTGAAACTTGTTGTATATTGAGTTTGGATGTGTTTTCCAGAATTTGGACCCAAGAGGTCGAATTTTGAGTTAGGAATGCTTGGTTTGAGCTTGGGAGGCAAATCTGGAAATTCCAGAATTTGGCTTTTACGCTCGAGCGAAGGATTCTACGCTCGAGCGACCACCATTTACTCTGAGCTACGCTCGAGCGAAGGAATGGTGGCTTGAGCGTAAATTGCAAGCTCTCAGCATCTTGGTGCGCGCAGGCGTACGCTCGAGTGAAGGGACCTACACTCGAGCGAAGAGCTGTGTCTCACACTCGAGCGAGCGTCGAGCGAGCATCGAGCGAAAAATCTGAGCATTCAGCATTTTTACTGTAGCACGCAGTCCGCTCGAGCGACGGAATCCACGCTCGAGCGAATCTCCTTTGTCTGCATGTCTGCTCGAGCGAAGAATCGCTCGAGCAAGACCCCTGTTTTCAGCAAATTTTGTAAAGTGTTTTCAAGTACAACTTTGCATCCTCTTTCCATCCTAGGCATTCCTAGGCCTAGTTTAAGGCATCTTAAAGAGGATATAGATGTAGAACACACCGAGGCAAATTTAGGGATTAAATTATTATCTTTCCCAACTGTATAGCTTAGTGTATGTTCAATCTGTTAACTGTTTAGGATTGGCTTTTCGAGGAGACGCTCTGGTTCACTTGTCACGACCCAAACCCGGCCCTATGGGTTTAGCACCGTAACCGGCCAGTAATCCGTGATTACCGAAGGCCTGCTTAACAGTAATACAGTATAACAGAGTTCAGGGCCTGGCGGAAGCCAATACAGTAAATAACTAGTGTCCATTGAGCTGTGTAAATCTGTATGCCAAAAATATTTTTTATGCATTCATACGGTTCAGAACAGTACAGTCTATACAATCATACACAAACATTTGGTACGGGGACTTAATCCCTCGATAACAGTACAGTAAAACAGTAGTCGGTCTATACAGTGGTACAAAACAGTAAGGAGACCGATGGGGACACAAAAACACCCCAAGCCATAGCATGGCAACTCGGAACCTCGCAGTGAGGCACATAGGCTGGCTTGACAAAACTGGGGACCAACCCACGTTCCTAGCTCTGGTCTGGCTGCTGAGAACCTACATATATATATAAACAGTGAGCTAAAGCCCAGTGAATAACATAATGCATAAAGAGGTTAAGAATGAAATGTCCTTACAGTAATGAAAACAGTTCATTTAAACAGTATTTCAATCTTTCAGTCAGAATAGTTATTCAGTCATATGTGGTACATCCATTAGCATAGCAGTAACAGTAGGTCATAAAGACCGAACAGTAATGATGGCCAGTCATTCAGTAAACAGTATGGTTCCACAAGGGAACCGACAGAGATCTCTGTAACAGTACAGTCAGTAACAGTAGGTGCTAAGGATGCCACAGTACAGTTCAGAAATAAAGGACATACATTCATTCAGTAAATAATTACATTTCAGTAAACAGTTCAGTTGATAATCAGATAACCATTTTTGAACATATCTTTATACAACTGTTACTCACAGAGATTGGGCTAATAGCAGCTAGAGCGCGTCCCCGAGAGCCAACCCTAAACAGTTAACAAATAGAACACACACTAAGTTTCACAGTCGGAAAGGATGATAATTAAATCCCTAAATTTCCTCGGTGTGGTTCTACGTCTAAATCCTCATTAAGATGTCTTAAACTAGGCCTAAGAATGCCTAGGATGGGATGAGGATGCAAAAATGCACTTAGAAAACAATCCCAGAATTTTCAGTGAAACAAGGCGTCCGCTCGAGCGCAGGTTTCCCCGCTCGAGCGGACAAGCAAAACAAGGGTCCCCGCTCGAGCGTCAACTTCCCCGCTCGAGCGTGACACACAATTCTCCGCTCGAGCGTACATTCCTTCGCTCGAGCGGGCTGATGAACAGTACAAAATGCTAGATGCTCGATTTATCCGCTCGAGCGCGCATTAATCCGCTCGAGCGGACTGCAACGCAGGTCAAAGAAATACTGGGAGCTTGATTTCCCTGCTCGAGCGGCACTTCCCCCGCTCGAGCGGAAGGCAAAAATCTGGAAAACCCAGATTCGAACTCCAAGTCCAAAACCAAGTTTTCAAACCCAAAATCGATCCTCTTGGGCCCATTTTCTGGAAAACTCCTTAAAACACATAATGTTACTTGATTCCAAGTTCAATTTGTAAAATCAAAGCCCAAGGGAAGTTTAATCAAGCTCATTTCCAAACCAATTTTCAAGAACATGTATGAACAACATTCAAACATGACATGCATGCATTCAAACCAATTTAAAGCTCCAATGTGATGCTCTAATGAGCTCAATACTTTGAAAACAAGATGAAAACATGGATTTGTACATGATTATGAACATGCATGTGGTATTTAACCATGAAATCAACTCCAACTCACTAAATTCAAACATGCATGCAACAATGGAGTTCTAATTCAACATATTTGCACTAAATCATGGTTTAATCCTATAATGGAGCATGAATCATGCAAGATGAAGTTTAAAGACAACAAGAAGGAGATAGATTCACTTACCTAAGTCTCAATCTCTTTCCTAGAAGTTCAATCTAGCAATCTATGCCTCAAATCTTCAATTCTCAAGCAATTCTCCAAGATTTTCAACAAGAACAATTCTCTCTCTCTCTAACCTCTTCTTTGGTCGGTTGAAAGGAGAAGGAATGGCTGAGCAAATGTTTGGTCAAGTGTATAGGCTCAAGTGATAATAATAAACAATGGTCCACTAAAGGTGGCAATTGGTAGTTAAGTCAAACTTTTTAATTGGCTTGCTTTAATCTAGTTTAATCATTCCTAATCAATTTTCAGATAAATATATCATAAAATCACAAATATTCTACCGATTCCAAAACTCTAAACAGTTCCTAATTCGGCCGCCGATAAGGCCTTCAATTAGCAGTTTAAACATATGAATTCAAACAGATAATCAATCAACCAAACAGATGCAATATGCAATTCAATAGATAAACTTATTCAATTTCAGTTTCGATTTCAACCAGTCCATTCAGTACTTCAGTTAATTCAATCATCAGTCATTATCAATTCAATTTAGCAGTAATCAGTGTGTAATTCAGTGGTTAATCGGTAATCAGTACGAGGGTTGTTACATCACTGTAGTCCAGAACTCTGTGAGTAACAATTGTGTAAAGATATGTTCAAATGATTATCTTTTGAATACTGAACTGAACTATTTACTGAACCGATATTGATTACTGAATGAATGTATGTCCTTTATTTCTGAACTGTACTGTGGCATCCTTAGCACCTACTATTTACTGTTACTGTTACAGAGATCTCTGTCGATTCCCTCGTGGAGCCACTACTGTTTACTGATTGATGGCCATCATTACTGTTCAGTCTTTTAAGACCTACTGTTACTGTTATGCTAATGGATGTACCACATATGACTGTTTACTGTACTGAACAACTGATATACTGATTGAATTGAGCTGTTTTCATTACTGTAAGGACATTCATTCTAAACCCCTTTACGCATTATGTTATTCACTGGGCTTTAGCTCACTGCTCATATATATATGTAGGTGTACAGGCACCGGATCAAAGCTAGAAGCGTCGGGGTAGATTCCCAGTTTTGTCAAGCCAACCAATGTGCCTCACTGCGAGGTTCCGAGCCTGCCAAGCTTAGGCTTAGGGGTGTTTTTATTCCCCCTTCTGTACTGTTTTTGTATACTGTATAGACTGAACGTTTTGCACTGTACTGTTAATCAGGGATTAAGTCCCTGTCTGACTGGTTGTATATTATATGCATACTGTTTTACTGTTCTGTATAAATGTATGAAAAATCTTTTTGGCATACAGACTGTCACAGCTCATTGGACATTGTTTATTTACTGTATTGGCTTCCGCCAAGCCCCTGTACTCTGTTTTACTGTATTACTGTTAAGCAGGCCTTCGGTAATCTAGGATTACTGGCCGGTTACGGTGCTAAACCCATAGGGGCGGGTTTGGGTCGTGACAGAGTGGTATCAGAGCGATACTTAACCACGAGTTATACCGCACACACATGTCCAAATGAGCTATAGAGTGTCCTAGAAAACGATTAGGGCATTACATGAGCATGAAAGTGTGTGGTTATGATATGACTGAATATGTGCTAATGTGTTAAACTGTTTATGTTTATACTTGTTATAACTGCTTATAGTGAAATGGATAACGCAAATGAATCTGAGTCCTCATCCACTGAGGCAAGAATGGCAAGAATGGAACGAATGATGGAACTGATAACTGCCAGACTTGAGCAAAAACAGAATCAACAGCCCCCACCTCCTCCTCCGGTACAGCCGGAACCGAATGTGAATGTGAATGATGGGGACATAATTGTTCTCACCCAGAAGTTCAGCAAAATGAAACCGCCATCCTTTCAGGGAGGCCTTGAACCGCTAAAAGCTGAAGCATGGGTTCTTGAGACTGAAAAGCTATTTGAGGTGTTTCCGTGTTCGGAAGCAAATAAAGTACTGTTAGCTACCTACACCTTGCAAGAAGAGGCCAGAAGGTGGTGGATGCTGATTCGTGACACCAACACTGCAGTGACTTGGGTTCAGTTTAAGGAGTCCTTCTTCGAAAAGTATTTCCCCAGTGTGTCAGGGACAGGAAAGTAACTGAATTTGAACAACTGAGACAGGGCACAATGTCCGTTGCTGAATATGAGACAAAGTTTACCGAGCTTGCTAGATATGCTCCACATATGGTGGACACTGACTATAAGAAGGCCAGAAAATTTGAAGGCGGCCTGAATGTTGCAATACTGGACAGAATTAGTGTTTTAAAGCTACCGACTATGTGGTGTTCTTGACCGAGCATTGATGGCCGAGTCAAACATCGAAGCTGTGAAACAATCTGAAACACCGGCGTCTGAATGGCGTGGTAAAAGACAGAATTTCAAATTCAAGAAAGGCAAGCATAATCAATGAACAAAAAGCAAAATACAGGGTCAACGACTACTTCTAGTCAAGGAAACCGTCCCTTTCCGCCCTGTTCCGAATGCGGTAAGAACCATAAGGAGTTTGTTATAAAATCTCTGGTGCTTGTTACAGGTGTGGCAAAGTGGGCCACATGGTGAAAGATTGCCCTTCCACTGCTCCGGGCAATAGTAAAGCTGCAGGCAGCGCCGCAGCATCAACTGTAGCACCAAAGCCTAACCCCAAAGCTACCGGGAAAGAGCCGATGAGGCAGGGCCGAGTGTTTGCCCTAGTACCGGGACGTGCAAAATACTGAAACCGTTGTGTCAGGTATCCTCTCTATTTGTGCTCAAAATGCATATGTACTGATTGATTCGGGGTCTACACATTCTTATGTGTCGCATGCTTTTTCACGGAAATTGAATAGACCCTTAGAACCTATGAACTATCTGCTAGCTGTATCATCACCCGTAGGAGGATCCATGACATGTGCTTATATGTACCCTGCATGTGAAATCATTGTTGGGGATATGCATCTGTTTATTGATTTACTGCCATTGAACATTGATCATTTTGATGTAATATTGGGGATGGACTGGTTACAAAAATATCATGCCACCATTGACTGTGTGACAAAACAAGTTGTTTTCCGTCCACCTGGTTTACCCGAATTTGTGTTTAATGGGGTTGGAGTAGTACCTCCTCCGTATTTGATTTCTTCTGTGAAAGCCGTTAAATTGATTAGAAAGGGGTGTAAAGGATATCTGTGTTCTGTACTGACTGTATCTACTGATGATAATGTTAAAACTGATGTGAACTGTATTCCTATAGTCAGAGAATTCCCAGATGTTTTTCCAGATGATCTGCCAGGGGATTTGATTGACAGGGAGATTGAATTCACCGTTGATGTGATTCCGGGAACACAGCCTGTATCGAAAGCTCCTTACAGAATGGCTCCAACTGAATTGAAAGAATTGAAAGTGCAATTGCAAGAACTGCTAGACAAGAAGTTTATCAGGCCTAGTACTTCACCGTGGGGTGCACCGGTTTTGTTTGTGAAAAAGAAAGACGGCTCATGAGACTGTGCATTGACTACCGTGAACTGAACAAGGTAACTGTGAAAAACAAATATCCATTACCGCGTATTGATGACTTATTTGATCAGTTACAGGGTGCTCAAGTGTTTTCCAAGATTGATCTCAGATCGGGGTACCATCAACTGAAAGTTAAACCAGAGACATTGATAAAACTGCTTTTAGAACGAGGTATGGACATTACGAATTTTTAGTTATGCCTTTTGGAGTTACCAATGCACCTGCAGCATTTATGGACCTCATGAATAGAATCTTTAAACCGTACCTTGATGACTTTATTGTGGTATTTATTGATGACATATTGATTTACTCCAAAAGTATAGAACAACATGAACATCATCTGAGACTTGCCCTGCAGACCCTAAGAGAACAGAAACTGTATGCTAAACTGTCTAAATGTGAGTTTTGGCTTGATCATGTTATGTTTTTGGGGCATGTTGTTAGCAAAGATGGAATTTCTGTTGATCCGCAGAAAATTGAAGCTGTAGTGAACTGGCCTAGACCAACAAATGTGACAGAAGTCCGAAGCTTTTTGGGATTGGCTGGATATTACAGAAGATTTGTCAAAGATTTCTCCAAAATTGCCTTACCATTGACTCAACTGACACAGAAGGGGACATCATTTGACTGGACTGACCAGAGGGAATCAGCATTTCAGAGTTGAAAACTCGACTTGTGACTGCACCTGTTCTTACCTTACCTTCAGGTACGGATGGTTATACTGTATTTAGTGATGCTTCTCATAAGGGTTTGGGATGTGTTTTAATGCAGAATGGGAGAGTTATTGCCTATGCTTCCCGACAACTGAGACCACATGAAAAGAACTACCCGACCCATGATCTGGAACTGCAGCAGTGTTTGCACTGAAAATCTGGCGTCACTACCTGTATGGGGCACATGTGAAGTTTAACCGACCACAAGAGTCTGAAGTACTTCTTCACCCAGAAAGAACTGAACATGAGACAACGGAGATGGCTAGAACTGATTAAAGATTACGACCTACAGATTCTGTACCATCCGGGAAAAGCCAACACCGTTGCCGATGCACTGAGCCGGAAATCGATTGCAAATTTAGCTTGTTTGCTCACTGGACAGAAAGAGTTGCTTTGTGACCTTGAAAAATCTGAAATTGAAGTTGTTTTGAGAGAACAAGGTGGAACAATAGCTGCTATTTCTGCTCAACCGGCATTGATCGAAGAAATTAAGAGAAACAGCAAACGGATGACTTCTTGAGAAGATCATCGAAGAAAGAGAATCTAAACCGAGACCGGGGTTCAAATTTGAAAGCAATGTACTGAAATTTCAAGAAAGACTGTGTGTACCGAATGACACTGAACTGAAAAGAAGAGTTCTGCAAGAGGGCCACAATCAAAATTTTCTATCATCCGGGGAATACGAAAATGTACCAAGATCTGAAACAGAATTTTGGTGGCCGGGAATGAAGAAAGAAATTGCCGACTTTGTGTCAAAATGTCTTCATTGCCAACAAGTCAAAGCGGAACATCAGCGACCCGCAGGCTTACTGCAACCCTTACCCATACCGGAGTGGAAATGGGAGCATATCACGATGGATTTTATCGTTGGATTGCCTCGCTCCAGAAAAGGTATGGATTCAATTTGGGTTATTGTTGATAGACTGACCAAATCTGCTCACTTCTTACCTGTCAAGACAATTTATAATGCGGACAAGTTGGCTGTAATTTATATTGATGAAATTGTTAGACTGCATGGAGTGCCTGTGTCCATTGTTTCTGACAGGGATTCGAAGTTTACATCGAGGTTTTGGCAAAGCCTACAGACTGCATTGGGTACTGAATTGAGAATGAGTAGTGCCTATCATCCTCAGACAGATGGACAGTCAGAAAGGACCATCCAGACTCTGGAGGATTTATTGAGAATGTGTGTCCTTGATTTTCAGGGAAACTGGGAAAGTCATTTGCCATTGGCTGAATTCGCCTACAACAACAGTTACCATTCAAGTATTGGTATGGCGCCTTTCGAGGCATTGTATGGCAGAAAATGTAGATCTCCGATCTGCTGGGCAGAAGTTGGAGATGGGCCTTTGCTTGGGCCCGAGATTGTGTATGAAACGACTGAAAAAGTGAAACTGATTCAACAGAGACTGAAAACTGCACAGAGCCGACAGAAAAGTTATGCAGATGTTAGAAGACGAGACCGAGAATATGAAGTGGGTGATCACGTGTTTGTGAAAGTGACACCAATGAAAGGCCAGACTCGTTTTGGAGTCAAAGGCAAGTTAGCGCCGAGATATGTCGGGCCGTATGAGGTTATTGAGAAAATCAATCCGGTGGCGTATCAAGTTGCGCTTCCTCCTGAAATGGAGCATATGCACAACGTCTTCCACATCTCTATGTTGAGAGATTATCTCGGGATCCTTCCATGTGATTGAGCCTACTCGGATAGTGTTGAGTGATGACTACACTTACGAGGAACGGCCTATACAGATTGTAAACAGACGGATCAAGAAGAGGAACAAAGAGATCCCGCTAGTGAAAGTTGACTGGCAAAACCATGGTGGTGTGTATGCCACTTGGGAAAGGGAAGATGACATGGCTAAGAGATATCCTGATTTTTCCACTGAATCCTGTTTTCTTCCAGAATGAAGGTAACTCGAGTTTAGAGGACTAAACTCTTTATAAGGAGGGGAGACTGTAATAACCCTCGTTACTGATCACTGATTAATACCGATTACTGCTAAATTAAGACCGATTATGGAAGTAAATGAACTGATTGAATTACTGAATTGACTGACTGGAAACTGGAACTGAATTGACTGTGTATGTGTGTTATTTTGCATTCTATCTGTTTGACTATTTAATTATCTGTTTGTATTTTTGTTTAAACTGCAAATTGAAGGCCTTATCCGGCCGAATCCAAAATTGATTGATGTTCCATGATCATATTTATGTGATTTTATGGTATATTTATTGAAAAGTGATTTGGTATGATTAAATCTAGATTAAAATAAGTTGTATTGCATTATTCGACTTATTTACGGAAATGCCATTGTGAGGGCCCTTTATTATAATATCCTTGAGCCTTATACACTCAACAAAACAAATTCTTCAGCCATTTCATTGAGCTCAACCGACTAGAGAAGAGAGAGTGAGAGGTTTGGAGTGAATTCAACTTGTTCTTGGAAATTGCTCATAGACTTGGAGTTTTGGAAGAGTAATTGCATATTTGAGCTCCTAAACCTTGAATACAAGACTTAAGGTAGAAATCCATCTCCTTGATTGTGCATTTATGTTGATTCTTGCATGATTTAGAGCTAAGTTGAAGTCTAGAGCCAATTTATGGCTTGTAATGTTGTATTGTAGCTCATTTCATGCATGCATGTGTGTATTGATGAGTTTTGAGTTGATTTCATGGCAAATTGTCACATGCATGTTCATAATTAAGCTTAAGTCCATGTTTTCAACTTGTTTTGAAAGGAATGAGCTCATTAGAGCATGTTTTGAAGTTTTGAAATGGTTTGAATTCATGCATGTTTGCATGTTTTCATGTTCATGAAAATGGGTTTGAAATTTGGATTTAATTGATTCACCCTTGGGCTTTAAATTCACAAATTGAGCTTTGAAACTTGTTGTATATTGAGTTTGGATGTGTTTTCCATAATTTGGGCCCAAGAGGTCGAATTTTGAGCTTAGGAATGCTTGGTTTGAGCTTGGGAGGCAAATCTGGAAATTCCAGAATTTGGCTTCTACGCTCGAGCGAAGGATTCTACGCTCGAGCGACCACCATTTACTCTGAGCTACGCTCGAGCGAAGGAATGGTGGCTCGAGCGTAAATTGCAAGCTCTCAGCATCTTGGTGCGCGCAGGCGTACGCTCGAGCGAAGGGACCTACGCTCGAGCGAAGAGCTGTGTCTCACGCTCGAGCGAGCGTCGAGCGAGCATCGAGCGAAAAATCTGAGCATCCAGCATTTTTACTGTAGCACGCAGTCCGCTCGAGCGACGGAATCCACGCTCGAGCGAATCTCCGTTGTCTGCATGTCCGCTCGAGCGAGACCCCTGTTTTCAGCAAATTTTGTAAAGTGTTTTCAAGTACAACTTTGCATCCTCTTTCCATCCTAGGCATTCCTAGGCCTAGTTTAAGGCATCTTAAAGAGGATATAGATGTAGAAACACCGAGGCAAATTTAGGGATTAATTATTATCTTTCCCAACTGTATAGCTTAGTGTGTGTTCAATCTGTTAACTGTTAGGGTTGGCTTTCCGAGGAGACGCTCTGGTTCACTGTAGCCCAGAACTCTGTGAGTAACAATTGTGTAAAGATATGTTCAAATGATTATCTTTTGAATACTGAACTGAACTGTTTACTGAACCGATATTGATTACTGAATGAATGTATGTCCTTTATTTCTGAACTGTACTGTGGCATCCTTAGCACCTACTGTTTACTGTTACTGTTACAGAGATCTCTGTCGGTTCCCGTGGAACCACTACTGTTTACTGATTGATGGCCATCATTACTGTTCGGTCTTTTAAGACCTACTGTTACTGTTATGCTAATGGATGTACCACATATGACTGTTTACTGTATGAACAACTGATATACTGATTGAATTGAACTGTTTTCATTACTGTAAGGACATTCATTCTAAACCCTTTACGCATTATATTATTCACTGGGCTTTAGCTCACTGCTTATATATATGTAGGTGTACAGGCACCGGATCAAAGCTAGAAGCGTCGGGGTAGATTCACAATTTTGTCAAGCCAACCAATGTGCCTCACTGCGAGGTTCCGAGCCTGCAAAGCCAAGGCTTAGGGGTGTTTTTATTTCCCCGTCTGTCTCTGTACTGTTTTTGTAATACCGTATAGACTGAACGTTTTGCACTGTACTGTTAATCAGGGATTAAGTCCCCGTTCTGACTGGTTGTATATTATATGCATACTATTTTGTACTGTTCTGTATAAATGTATGAAAAATCTTTTTGGCATATAGACTGTCACAGCTCATTGGACATTGTCTATTTACTGTATTGGCTTCCGCCAAGCCCCTGTACTCTGTTTTACTGTATTACTGTTAAGCAGGCCTTCGGTAATCTAGGATTACTGGCCGGTTACGGTGCTAAACCCATAGGGGCGGGTTTGGGTCGTGACACAATACCCTATTAAAGATGAACAATCCATATTTCAACAAACAACAACACATTTCAACCGAAAAAAAAACTCTTTCCCTCAATCGATTGGAATCAAAATTTGTCGAAGGAATCAATATACAACCCTCAAACTTCATCATATCATCGACCATATACACATCCATTTAAGCAACATTTTGAAATGCAGTGAAATTCCGCGATCAAGGCGAAAAAAACTCGCACGGTTATTGTCTATAAACTTGTCTTTTTTAAAAGCCTTCCCAAACGTGATATGATGAATGAGAAAATAACGTACAATATAAAAATAAATTCGGGGTATAATAGTACACTAATATCATTTATTTACAACTCATAGGACCTTATGGAACACATTCCTATTTAAATAGGATTTCAAACTTTAAAAGAATATTCATAAGAATTCACATTAAATAAATCTTCTAAATAGGACTTATAAATAATTTTTCTTATTTATTTTTGTTTTTAAAAACTTGTAGTAATTAGTTTATAAAATTTACTAATAGTTTCTTCTTGTAGAAAGAAAGAAAAAAAAAATTCCAAGCAATGAATTGAATTAGCAAATACTGAGTGAATTGAATAAATGACAAAACAGTGGATTGCATTGAATTGAATTTCTTTTTTTATTAAAAAAAAGCAAAAGTTTGATGTTATAGAAAGGAAACTAAAAAAGAGAATTGAATTTTCTATATATGGTATTATTGTTAATTAGGTTATTAATTAATTAAGATTAGAGGTAAATGTGTCTGTAAGAAAATCACAAGACTTATTGGATTATAAATTTTTTCATAAGATCATATCTTGTATGACTTATAAACATCTTAGTAATTTATAATTTTTGATATAATTAAAAAAAAATCATTCTTAATATATATATGTATATATATATATATTGTCACCTCATAAAAAAGTAAATTTTTTTAAAAATTACTTAAAAAATCAATTCCTAAACATGACCTAAAACAATTTCAAAATCTAACCAAAATTACTTTCCTTGTAAAAATTTAACTTTGATCACTTCTTTTGAAACATAAATTTGTCAAATTTTTTTTGATGGTTTAGGGTTTATAAAATTTTCAAATTAAAAAAATGAAAAATTAATAAACTATTTTGTTGTGTGCCTACACAAACCTTTGTATTACTTCATTTACAAATTAAAATTCTAAACTAATTAATTCAAAATGTAATAGTAATTATTTCATTTGAATAAAAGACTTTTTTTTTTTTTTGTTCCACTTTTGCCCCTTTCTTCTTCTGTTATTTTTTAGATTTTTTTCCCACAAAGTTCCCAAAACACTTTTCCTTTCAGGCTGGAAGAGAGAGAGGGTCAGAGTTTAGACCGTTCTCAGGGCCTGCTGTTTGTTTCCTGAGAAAATGGAGTGAGAAAGAAAATTCTTGCATCGTCGATTCTCAGGGCTTCTCTGAGACTTTTCTTCGAACAAAATTCAAACAATATATATATAGTATACATCAAAATGGGGGCAGAGAACGCCTCGAACTCAAACTTCGAATACGGTGGTGTTGGTGGTGGTGATGACAATTTCGATACCCAAGTTGTGTTAAATATCTACGACCTCACACCCGTCAACCATTACACTGTCTGGTTCGGTTTCGGAATCTTCCATTCTGGTATCGAAGGTCAGCAATTTATGATTTCCTAACCTTGATTTGTTCAGATTTTGCTTTGTTTATGTCTATTACATTGCTAATCAGAATTAGGGTTTGGTTTAGTTTTTTAATATTTTTGTTGGTTTCCATTTTAGGGTTTTTTGTAAAGATATATTTTTTTAGGGGACTATGTGTAGTTCCTAATAGGGATTTATTGTTTAATAGGTCTTGCGATAATTAATACTATTTTTTTATTAAACACTATTAAAACTAATAGCTAATTTTTAAATTTCAGCAAGAGTTTGAAAATTTTGTCAAAAAAAAAAGGCACAAATTGTAAGTTTTAGTAACAGTTTAAAAAAATTGTCACAAAAAAAATTATAAAATTTTAACTTTCAGCTATAGTTTAAAATATTCATCACAGAAAATCGTCACTTATTGTAAATTTTAGCAATAATTTATTAAAATCGTAACAAAAAAGTCACTAATTATCAATTTTTAGTGATATACACAAAAAATAGTTGCAAAATATTTTATTTTTAACATGATTTTATTGAAATATATTTTCAATAGGACTTGATGAGAATTAACCTATTGGTAGTTTACCCCTTTTTTTTTTATAATCATAATGGAGCTCCTTTTGGTTAGTACTTCTGTTTAATGCCATGGCTTGATCTTGAATTTGGAATTGTTAATTGAGAATGTTGGGGTTTTTGCAGTTTAGATTTATACTTGTTTCTCTTAATTTTTAAATTTTTCTCCAAAGTCATGGATAGGAAGAGCCTCAAAACTGCTATCTTTATTTGGGTGTTTATAATTCCAATCAACCCATATTGACTATATCTTTTTGTTAAAATGTGCCAAAAGCATCGCCTCGTAGTTGATTGGTTTTATTCAACAACTCTACACATCTTTAAGCCTCTTTCGGGCCTGTTTGGTGTATTTTTTTTGTAAGCAGAAAGCTCATAATAAGAAAATAGAAACTAAAATCATCGCTTTCCCAACTTTCCAATAATCAGCTTATTTTCAAGTTGCTTAATCTATTTTTGCCTCATAAATTATGAGCAAAAATTGTGCCAAAACATTCCCCCAAAGAAAATAAAAAATAAAACTATAACCAAATAAGCTGCACCATGTAGGGTCTTCATCTTTTGGATTACAAACAGTCTCAACTCTCAAGTGATCTTGGCCTTAGTTTTCTCCATATGAATGCCAACCCATAAAGAATCTTATGAGTATACTTGCAATATCTCTATCCACTTTCTTGGCAAGAATAAAAACTTTTCTCTAGTAAGCTTGAATACTAAAAAGAACTGAGTGATTTAGCTGAATTCTCCCTACCAAAGAGTAGAGTTGCTTTTGGTTAGTGCAAATGAAAAAGAAATTACTCATCCAAGATTGGATTCTTGAGCTAATTCAATCAACTAGCCCTTTGCAAGCCAACCTAGATGATATTGAAGTTACTAGAGGAACACCCAGATATTCCATAGGTCTTGTGCCTTCTTTGAACCCCAATATATTCCAACATTTGATCCTTTAAATCCTCTTTCACTGCACACACGACTTTTGGTTGAAGTAAATCGTTTTGTGAACAATTGCACAACTAGCAGCCTGCTTTCAAATAATTATGAGTTAGTAATAAATTTTGGAGAGGTACCATTTAACATTATTGTGATTGCACAACTGAATCATAACAGTAATTTTTATACGATGTCACCAATTTATTTTGCTTGATTATAGCAAAGGCCCAGAGAGATTCAAGTGCCATTTTTGGGGATATTGTCACAGCAAATACCAGAGTTTGTCACTTGGGAAACTGCTTCTAACAAATAATATTTGTTGGGTTAAAAGGAAAAATGAAAGAAACAAAAGATTATTGTATTGTGTAGATTCTGCCATCTAAAGCAAAATTACTTAGTTGTTGTTGTATTCAAAGACATTTCTTCCTAGAAGCATATCATTTAAAATGAAAATTTTCCATTGGTTGTGTTGAGAGAAAATAGGGGATACGGGGATTCAACATCCAATTCAATTGTGGAAACGATGATTGGAAAAAATGAATGATATCATTAGCTCCTATGTGCACCCTTGGGGATTAGTTGGACTTTGATCCAGACACCCCGGTGCCAATTTAAAAAAATGATATCCTTAGTTCCTAGTATTGTGCATCCCTTTGATTGCTTCCTTTCTCATAAGAAAATTAGAAAGAAAACAGGACTCTCAAGTCAGGTATAGTGATCTAGCTTAACTCATACATTCCTAATCTCATGAAATCAAGAAGACCTGAACTCTGAGGAGCAACCTCCCCATGGTTCGATTTTATTCCATCCTATACCTTCTATCCTACTTATCACTCGTGATTGCATTCTATCACATTGATACTTCTTGTTAAAGATTGGATGTGTCTTTTTGTCCACTCGTCACTCTTGTTTGAGAGTGATTAAATATCAATAGGGGAACCTCCTAGTAAGGAAGTTGCTTCTTGGAAAAGTCTTTTCGCTGCCAAGCCTTTTCTTATTTTTTGGGCAAGAATCTATCTCGGTTTAAGAATTCACCCAATTGGGACATCCATTCAGAACCTGAAACCATTACCAACGAAATAGAAGGTGTTAACTGAAGAAGAGAAATCTAAAGGAATGATTGGGCCAACCAATCTTTTGTGTATCCTATTCCAGTAAGGTCTAATCCATTTGGGGATTCTGGACTCCTAATCAATTGGCCGGATGAGAATTCATATATCTGGAGAGATGAATAGACAAGGTGGAGCCAACTGAAGCAAGGGAGCTAGTGTGCCCCTTATTGAAAACTAAAGCAAGAAATTAGAATATTGACTTTGATTAAACACAATCACAAAGACTGGCACCTTTCACATAGAACAACATTAATGGTTTTGGGTAGTTCTGCTCTTGTTCAATACACTTATCCATCAAGTGTTCTTTTCCTGCTTGTTCTCAAGAATTTGGCATTATATTGCTGCTACGATGATCCCTATGCTTTTGTTGTAATTTACATGAAAATTTGGTGCAATCAAGAAAAATCATATACCAGGGTTTCAGTTATGTCAAAGATTTTTCATTAAAAATATGTCATGTGGAAATAATGGCCCTGTATTGTAAGACACTAAATAAATAAATATATATAGAGAGAGAGATATCACATTAAAATTAAACCATTAACCTAAAATATTGGGTTCTTATGAAAGATATATTCGGAAAGCATTTTTTTCTTTTTGTTGAATGAATTAAGCTATGCTAACAATCTAATCTGAAAGAATCGTTAGATTCGTTCCTAGCATTTTCTTAAATTTTTCGTTTTCCACTTGACACGTAGCAACTACCCTTTTTTTTCAGTCCATGGAATGGAATATGGATTTGGAGCCCACGACTTCCCCATTAGCGGAGTTTTTGAACTGGAACCTAAGAGCTGCCCAGGATTTATCTACCGATGTTCCATCCCACTAGGTCATATGAATATGCCTCCCTCTGAATTTCGAACATTTATTGAGGATGTGGCTTCCGAGTATCATGGGGATACCTATCATCTCCTCTCTAAGAATTGCAACCATTTTACGGATGACATTGCATGGAGATTGACAGGCAAACATATCCCTGGGTGGGTGAATCGGCTTGCCCGGTTAGGTATGTTCATTTTTTCCCATCATTTAATGTTTTTCTTCATCTATTTCTTTTTGTTCGGTCTATTGATTTGTGTATTATCAACACTATCATCAATTAGGCTGTATGGTTGCAGTTCATTTCTTCCATTTGTGACTAGGAACATGCTTTCCTTTTTTGGGGGGGCTAATTAGGACTTTTGCCTGTGTATGTTCCATGGACTTTTCAAAATAAGTCAAATACCCATGTCGGACAGTCAACAATTAGACAAGGGTCGTGGGACGTGTCTGATACTTTTCATTGGACGCTTATTAAATATTTTTATTTAACACTATCGTTATATGTATATATCGTTGTATAATTATTATAAAATGAGTAAAATGTCTTTTTGACTTCGTATGTAACATATAAAACCATTTTATCTCACATAATAGATTAAAAATATAAAAATATGACTCTTTTTTTCCGAGTTTGTTTATCCTTTGGTTGCCCAAGGAAATGAAAATTACTCACTCAGTAACTTCATTTCCTTAGAACACTCAAAATGCTTTGATTACTAAACATCTTTTATTTGGGGTACACATGAGAATTGTTCAAGTGAGAAACATTTTTATGTCATGTAGAATATTTCTTGGTGAAATATGTGGTAGTTTGATTTACGGTGTACTCATCCCATTTAGTTTTCATCAAAACGTATTCTCACCTAATTAATTTGAATTGGGTTGCTGTTTATATCAAAATTTTCAATTTTTACATTCCTCAAATATTAAGTAGATTAATTAGTTTTGTTAAATTGAATCTACTTTCTTAATGCTGATGCCATCGTTACATTGTTCCACAATTCATTAAGCTGTAAAAGAATTCTAAAATACATCCTTTTCCCCCCAAATTTCAGGTTCTGTGTGCAGTTGTCTGCTCCCAGAAAGCCTCCAAGTAACTACTGTTAAACAGCTGCCCGAGTACCATGCATGTACAGGTTTGTAGTTAATCTATTTTTTGAATTCTGTTCTTAAGACATATGAAGCACGGATACTTCTGGAAGGGACTCATATCGCATCCTGAATATATCCAATACTTGAAATTAATTATTATTATTTTAAAATTTTGAGAAGTATCAGGTATTTTTTGGATACTCTGGGTTACGTATGTAAACTATTATGAAATTGATTGCATTAGGGTATAATTATTAGGTTAAATACAAGAATAATGTTTTAATACTTTGCTTACTTGTTAAAGAAGAAGAAAATAGTGAGATTACTATATTACTCTCCTTTTTTAGAATTTATCAAATTGATGCATCATTAATGTATACATGATATTCTAAAATCAAATTTTAACAATTAAACAAGAAAGTATACTTGTTTATATAGTATTTAAGTGTGAAACGGTCAAGCCCAATGGCTATAAAATAGTTTAGACTTGATAGCACTAAAAATTATAAATAAATATAAAAAATTCAAATGTATCTTGGTTGTAACCATATTCTTCTTTTTATTTTGTTGTTGTATTGCCATATTTGTATCGTATCCATGTCCATGTGCTTCATAGCTTATGACTTATCAACTTAGTGTCTAATTTCTTCTTTTTCACACTTATCACATCTAGAAGAAGACGGGATTGACTCTTTGTCGAGCGCAACACTTGAGCCAACGGAAAGCGACGATGCAGATCAAGATAAGCTCCTGCTGTCGCCTACTGCTGGAACCTTGGAAGTTAATTTTATAAAAGAGGTCCAAAGGTGATATTGAGCCGCCTTTCTTGAATCAATCTTTGGTGGGGTAAGATGGAAGGAAATTCTTTATTGGTGGATCTATGTTTTTCTCATGAAAGGCGCGGCTTCAAGATGAATATCTGCTCGCCATTTTCATGGCAAAGTTGCCACTCATCATCTCTTGTTTGTATGCATGATTGTTCGCATGATTTGCTGTAATTTTTTTTCCCCAATTTCTTCTTCACTTTTTTTTTTTATTTTTTTTTATTTTTCAAGTGGAAATTTGGGAGTGAAGAATCTAGAATAGCAAGAAATGGAAAGGGTTTGCATTTGATGATTTATACAAATATTCTGTATTGAGATCTGAGGAAATTAGTGATGACGTCTCCACCAGTTGAATTTTGTAACACTATATGCCAAAAAATTAGAAGTATTAAGACTCGGCTAAATTATGAGAAATTGATGAAGGTTACGTGTGAAAATTCACAAAAGCATTATATTGTTTCATCATCTGGGGAGAGAGAGAGAGAGAGAGAGAGCTTTAGCAACTGAACGAGATGCAAAAAACCGGTGGAACTGGAAAGCTGGTCAGGACCAGCCCACAACATAATGGTTTGGTTCAATTTTTTGAGAAAACAGTTTGGTTATGGTTCTGAGCAATGAAGAACCACTAATCATGGATTGATTGTGATTCAGTTCACAGATTGAAGCTCAAAAGGACTTGACCGGACCATCCAACATGATGGTCATTTATCAACGTTAAGTCCTTTCCTAAGAGAGGAGGAACATTTACTTGTTATTGTATGTAGTGGAAAGTTAGCCCCATCTTCCAACATCATGTGCACCCATGGCTCATTAACGGGGGTTAATTTCCACCAGTCTGAGTCTCGCCAATATAGCACATTAAGAATTACAATGCTAATTTGGACATAGGCCTCGTTTGGTAGAGCTGTGGGAAAGTAATTATAACTTATAGTCCAACAGTTTATAGCTGTGAACATAAGTTGATTTTTTACTTATAAATTAACTTTCTCCTCTCCCACTCAAAGAATAAGTTGATTTTTGACTTACAAAAAGTTATAAGCTGTATTGTTAAGTTGAACCAAATACATCAAAATAATTTAAATTAAGCTAAAGCTGAAATAAACTGAAAATAAGTCCTACCAAACAGAGCCATAAAGCTCATAAACAAATATATGCTCCACCATTATTGTTCCATTCCATGTAGATGCCAACAAGTCAAACATGAATAAGAAGCAAAAATAAACAAAATAAAACAAAGCATCAGTGAAATTTCACTGTACCATGATTTTCACGTCTACAACTATTTTTGGATGTCTGCCCCTTCTACTATTTCTCGCTTTTATGCCAATTTACGAACGCCCTTCGAGTACCAGCTTTGACGTTAACCAAGAGCATATGTCATCCAACTCTTCAGGAATTGTGTAGTGGCCAAGCCTGCAAAGTTGGAGGAAACAGCCTTAAGATCCAATAAAATTTTATCAAATTTAAGCAATATAGTTATTGATGAAGATATATTATATATATATATTAGTGTAAGTGATCCATTAGTGTAATGCTCCACTATAGTTAGTGTAATGCTCCATTAGTGTAAGTGCTCATTATGGCAACTTGTTTATTGCCCCTATTGTCTCCTTCTCCTCTCTATAAAGAGAGCTTATTCCTTGTAAATGAAATATACAAAAAGATCAATATATACATATTTAGTCTCTCTCCCTTTGCAATTACCTCAGCAAAAATCCTCTGAGCCGCAAAGCCAGCATAGAAACAGCTCCTGGTAGCGGCCTGGATCAGTGCAGCGGCTAATCGTCCAGCTCCAGCAGCAGCACCGATTGGAACAAATAGATGAGGAAATGCAGGAGTTAAAATCTCCATTCCATAAGCAGCATTTTCCAACAAGTCAGCAAATAATCTCCATCCCTTCGGATTGACATCAAAATGCCGACCATACTTTGACAACAGAATTTTGCTGAGATACCAATTCCATCCTTGAGTACCCAATTCACAGCCGCTGCAGTTGGAATGGCCCCTTTTCCCAACCCAACAGCATAAAGTAAAGACTCAGCCATGAGATAGATGAGCTGGGAACACCAAAAAGCGATGGAGAGATAGAGGGGCTGAGGTTGTTCCAAAAATAGGTTGGGAAGATGTTGTCCCAGATGGGTTTGTAGAGAATGAAAAACTAGAACTAAACACAGAAGGGGATGATCCAAATATAGGTAAACTTGATGTGTATTGATAGAGATTACAGCGGAATAGGTTGAGGTCCGGCGGACGGCCAAGGCAAGGTTGCCGCCCGCCGGTAAGGCGAAGAATACCAAGAGCTTAACCTATAGCTCTGATACCATGTAGGAAAAATTGATAGAGAAAGGGAGAGAGACTAAATATGTATATATTGATCTTTTTGTATATTTCATTTACAAGGAATAAGCTCTCTTTATAGAGAGGAGAAGGAGACAATAGGGGCAATAAACAAGTTGCCATAATGGAGCACTTATATTAATGCTCCACTATAGTTAGTGTAATGCTCCATTAGTGTAAGTGCTCCATTATGGCAACTTGTTTATTGCCCCTATTGTCTCCTTCTCCTCTCTATAAAGAGAGCTTATTCCTTGTAAATGAAATATACAAAAAGATCAATATATACATATTTAGTCTCTCTCCCTTTCTCTATCAATTTTTCCTACATGGTATCAGAGCGGGTTTAAAACCTAATATTTTCGCTTCACCGGCGGGCGGCAACCTCGCCTTAGCCGTCCGCCGGTCCTCAACCTATTCCTCTGTATATTGATATAGCTTCTTCTATCCCTGCTACTGGGGCATCAGCCACGGATACAAAGCTAAAGTTTGATCTACACGAAGGATTTTATGCAGATGAAGGAAAATATGGGGAACCCATCAACCTGGCTGGTCCTGGATGTTCAACTTCTCATTTGATTAGCCTGTTGCCTTTTCCTGTTTCTTCTGTATCCAGCAGCCTTCCTGCTTCCATTACAGTGGCTGCTGCTGCAAACGGACCCTTTGTTCCTCTGGAGGATCTGTTAAGAAGTAAAGGGAAGCTTGGATGGAAGGGATCTGCTGCTACAAGTGCATTTCGGCCTGCTGAACCCAGGCAGTTTCTGGAGATGCCACTGGATGCTACTAGTATCTCTCTTCCTGATGCTACTGCGGGCAAACATGGTCCACCTCTGCGGGCAAACATGCACTTCCTAATACCTGCCATGCTCCTGAAGTAAAATTCTCTACAGAACTATCAAGAACCTTCAAACCCTTTTCCAATTTATCGAAAGCAGCCTTACGCTGATTGTCAAATTCCTCTTCATCCTCATCTTCTCCTTCAACTGCAGATTCTTCCCTATCACCCTTCTTAGAAGATTCTGAGTCTTCAGCCACATTCTGCATAGTTGTAATGCTTTTTTCTGCAGTCCTAGCAACCTCAACAGCATTGCGAGAGATTTCTTGGGCAGCGACAGTAGCGGCCTTTTGGAGATCTGATAGAACGGAGAAAGGAGAGAAACCAGAAACTCTGCTGTCATTTTTTGACAGCATCGTTGGCTATTTTTCTGGTGGTAATTTGGAAAAGTTCATCCATCATTTTCATCATTTGGCTTTGATTTCTTCTCCAAGAATTGGAATACTCAGAAAAAGAAATCTGGGTCATCCAAAAAGAGAAAACAATTGCAGTAATGTCACCAACTTTATTTTATTCATGCCGGGGATCAAAACCGATCACCATTTTACACAAAAAAAAAAAGAAAAAAAAAAAAAAGAAAAAAAAAAAGGGATCAACCATAACCCACAACACTACAACAAAATCCAGCCTTATTTTTTCGTCTCTTCAGCTGTTCTCTTCTTCTTGCCTTTGTCTTGGGCGGCCCTTGCCGGTGCTGCCTCCGTGTTTCCATCGCCGCCGAGCACGTTCACTTCCCGTTGCTCCTCAACCGTCACATATGGCGGCCCTCCAAATCTGAGCATCACGGTGGCCTTCCGCTTCAGTTCCTTGTTTTCTGCCTTCAGCACACATATCTCTGCTCGGGCATCCGTATACATGCGCTGGAGCAGAGCCAGTTGGGCTTTTACCTGCTGCACCTCAGTTGTTCTACTCTGAAGCCGGTGCGACAGGTTGTTGACCGCCGTCATTGTCTCAACACAAGACCTCAATGTATAATAATTGGCCTTAATATCAGATTGAGCAGCCATTATCTGCTCAACTGCCACCATCGGATAGTTCAGCGGTGCAAAACCAGGGGGCTTGGTCCAAGGGCACTTGGTTGCGGTTCCAGGGCAACTGCCCCAGTTATCTCTCTTGTGCACTCATTGAGGTCGGGAAAGAGAGTAAGACCCCGGGAAGAAGAGGCTATGTTCTGGGTAGCGGAACGGGAAGAAGAAGCCATTTTCTGGGCAGAAGTGTTACAGAGTATATCTCTCAGCAAAATGAAGAGGTTTTTTCAGAGTTTTCAGCAGATGTTTTGTTCTGCATAAGCGGCTGCCTCGCCTTGGTTTAAATAGGCAAGGCAGACACGCGTATCACGCGCCTCTCCACGCCAGACGACAAATCGGCGCGCCTTTTGATGGCTTGACTTTTGATGGCTGTCGGGCACACCTTTTGATGGCACGTCTTTTGATGGCACGCCTTTTGATGCACGCCTTTTGATAAGAGTGGGCACGCCTTTTGAGGGTGCGACTTATAAGGGTCCGACAAGACTCTGTAAACTGTCCCGACTTTGATTCCGGTTAGCTTCTATAAGGGTCCGACAAGACTCTGTAAACTGTCTCGACTTTGATTCCGGTTAGCTTCTATATGGGTCCGACAAGACTCTGTAAACTGTCCCGACTTTGATTCCGGTTAGCTTCTATATGGGTCCGACAAGACTCTGTAAACTGTCCCGACTTTGATTCCGGTTAGCTTCTATATGGGTCCGACAAGACTCTATAAACTGTTTTCTACAACGGTCCGACATGACCCAGTAAACTGTTTTCTACAACGGTCCGACATGACCCCATAAACTGTTTTCTACAACGGTCCGACATGACCCAGTAAACTGTTTTCTACCACGGTCCGACATGACCCATTAAACTGTTTTCTACAACGGTCCGACATGACCCAGTAAACTGTTTTCTACATCGGTCCGACATGACCCCATAAACTATCTTCTACAACGGTCCGACATGACCCCATAAACTGTCTTCTACAACGGTCTGACACGACCATACAGTGTCTTCTATCCACTTTTATTTTATTTGTCAGATTATTTTTCTGTTTTGTTACTCTCTCCAAACTCAAGTTGGTTAGTACCTACCCTCCTTGAGTTTGAGGGGGGCTATTAGTGTAAGTGATCCATTAGTGTAATGCTCCACTATAGTTAGTGTAATGCTCCATTAGTGTAATGCTCCACTATAGTTAGTGTAATGCTCCATTAGTGTAAGTGCTCCATTATGGCAACTTGTTTATTGCCCCTATTGTCTCCTTCTCCTCTTTATAAAGAGAGCTTATTCCTTGTAAATGAAATATACAAAAAGATCAATATATACATATTTAGTCTCTCTCCCTTTCTCTATCAATTTTTCCTACAATATATATCAAATTGCATACCCATTGTAGGCGTTGAATGTCACATCTCGAAATCCAGATGAACTCAAGACCTGTGAGGATTTCTCACCAAATTTAAAAGGAACCACATCATCACCTGCAACAGAGTGTACCAAATTTTAGTATTGCAAAGGTGCCGTCTAAGAAGCACAGACATGGACACAGACATATGCCGACACAGATTTGTTTAGTGATGTCATCTTTGTAAAGATTTGTTTCTTCATTATTATTATTTTTATTTTATTTTATTTTTTGTAAATGTCAAAATTCAATTGTGTTGTGTCTGATTCTGTCTTGATTCTAGGACCTTTAATTATCCATTTCCAAGCTTTGTTTGATTTTTTTCCTTTTGCCATTCCGTCGATTCTATTTTGATTCTAGGATTTTCAAGTGTCCGTTTCCATTCTCCATTCACTTTTTTCCTTTTTGGAAAATTTCTTAATTAGTGTCCTAACTAAGTTAACAGTCTTGATCTATAACTACAGAAACCGATGTAATGACTATGCCAAAATCAGTGTTTGGGATATTAATAAAATTCAAGATTCTCTTCTTTCTTCATACTCTTAGGCCTCGTTTGGGAACTCTCCCTTTTAGCCAAAAATTCAAAAAGTTACTAAATTAGCCAAAAAGCCAACAACCCATACCAAAAAGTCAAAGATTCTCTTTTCTCTCTACTTTTTGCACATCTTTTCGTAAAAAGCCAAAAAGTCATCCCAAACATACTAGTTTTTTTTAGCTCATATTTTAGCCAAATAGCCAAAAAGTTACTAAATTAGCCTGTTCTCAAACGAGGCCTTAGGTTATTCATGTGAATTTACCAACTGTGGATGTCTTTAATGTCGATATTCTTAGTGAACCAACAGGTTTATAGAAGATTTTGTTTTCATCATTTGTATACAAATCAACAGACTCAAAATCCTGCCTCAAGTAGTTTTGCAATTTCTTGAACCGAAAATAAAACAAGGGGCCATAAATTCCTATAATTGTAATCACCAACATTAATAGTCAAATACCAGGATGTTGTTAAGATTATGTCCTAGAAGTCCAGCAAGTCAAAACTGGTCAATGGGGATAGGTAGGACAACTATAGCAGTAGGGCAAAAGGTAAGAATTATTCAGCCCTAATTGTGGTGGAGTGGCCAAAAAAAGTTCAAAAGCATAATATTTTTCTAATATAGCCCAACAAGTCATTTGCTCAAAGTCTTGTTGTTTGAGCTTACCAAGTTCCAAGCTTGGACTCGATCTTGGCTTGTACAACAAAGAAGCGAGCCCCTAAAAACCGCAAAATTGGTTGACCTCAAGGTGTTCATTACCAGCTAAACTTATAGACTTGGCAATGGGCATCAGGTGTGAGTATGTGTCCAAGTGTCGGATTCATCTAGTTCTCATGTACAAGAACAAGGGCACATGGAAAAAGATTCATATTTCTTAATACACTTTATTTTCTAGGGTAAAATGGTGTGTATAAGGTACCATATGGATTTTTGTGCATAGTAATAATATGTTAAACTTGGATTACTAGATATGCTTTCTGGGTGAATATCCAGCCATGTGTTGGACACATATTCATACCATTAATGTCTAGCCAAGAATAGAACTCCACTACCTCTTGATTTCTTAGAAGAGTCTATGTAATCTTAACAACATCCTGGCATTGACAAGTTTTGTCCTAGAAGAGTCTAAGTTTTGACATTAATGTCTAGCCAAGAATAGAACTCCACTACCTTTCTGGGTGAATATCCAGCCATGTGTTGGACACAAATTCCTACAATGTACTCTTGCTAAACCAAGTAAATCCGACATTAACAAGATATGAAAGAAAAATGTGAATAGTACCTCTACCATGACAAAGCAGAACAGGCGACGATGCAGCTCGCCTTGCAGCTTCATTGTCCCCTTCTATCTTGCTACTCAAGTCCCTGGATAACATTAAAACTGTAATACTAATTATAAGCACAAGATAAATTACAAAAAGAAATTAAATGTGCCACATTGAGGATGAGTATTTTGTAGAAGTCAAACTTTGCGCATGGAAGCCAGCCGCTTAGTCCAACAGCTGCACTTAAATTGATCGGGTATGGGTCACCATTCCCATATTTTCCAAGAGCAAAGCAAGTTGCAGAGTAGAGGGATGTTGCTGCACCCATACTGAAGCCTCCAACTGCAAGCTTAACTGAAACAGAGAAGACAAAATTCAATGATATAAAAGTTTTTTTTTTCTTTCCATAAAATTAGTAATTAGGTTATACCTCATAGTGACTATAATGGATTTTAAACAACAGATGGATACTAGAAAATGAGTAAATTACCCTTACCTCGCCTGAAGTTTGGAAAAAAATACAGCAACCCCCATAGTTTTTGCATAATTACCACGACCTCCTTTTTAGTAAGGTTAAAAGGACAAGAACTAGTACACATGGTGTGAAGAGACAAGGATAAACAAGGAAAAATATACATTTCAGTGTAAAAGAGAAGACAACATCATTTCCATCAATATGACTAACGAATTATTGATGAAAAGGGGGCTAAGTCTTGTGCGAATTAAAACTTTAAGGGAACCCAATGTAATTCTGTTAAAATTGGGGCTTACTGTATTTTCTCCAAACCTCAAGGGAGGCCAATGTAATTCACCCTAAAAAAATTCTATTGTGTTTCAAGGAACTTGAAAGAAATGAGTCTATTAGAATAAACTCAAATTAAAGAATAGTTTGATAACCATAAATCACATAAAAACAAGTGAAACAGTGTCAATTCATGAGGTCCTAGACATGATATTGTCAAATACGATAAAAGCTCATTTCAAATGTTATTAAAAGCAATGGAATTCCAAACACCTCCTCAAGTATACCAGAGATTCAAGACAAACTAGGAACATCATATGCTCCACTTGATTCTCGTGGAACCACAGGAAATATGAACCTTTTACCAGGACGGAGTAAAAGGGACTATTGTACTTTCCCATGATTCCCAGCAATCAAGCGGAGGATTAGTATTTCACATGTATGAATATAGCAAGCTATCACAAATCGGAACTTTTTTAATGAAAGGAACATCACCACAAATTAGGAACATCATATGAAAGAATGCTGAAGGAGAGAACTTACTGTCAGTGGGCTCTGTTGATAACAGACTTGCAACATGTGCTGCTGATGCATCCAAACCCTCTATATCATTTTGAGCATTTTCCGAGAGGTCGCTAACGTCAAACCCTAATTTTCATTTCACTGTAAGTAATTTGTTCATTGCAATATTACTGTAGACCATAAAATATTTTCCTTGTGTTTCAAGATAATAAACAGGAAGATGGTATAGTCTTATTTTCGTAATTGTTCTTGCTTTTCCCATCATTTTTCTGTAATATTTCAGAATCAAATGTATCGTTCTTGATCCATTTACCATAATTCCAGCACTAACAACAAAAGGGGGAAAAAAAAAAGGTTTCTCAAAACAAGTCAACTTACAAGCAGTAGAAGGAAATCCACCAAACAAAGACACTGGTTGAGAAGGAGCAGTTGGGCAAATCCACTTAATCTGCACAAAACCACATATAAATACCCTAAGCATATATTGGGATTTTTTTTTTCTAATAAAAGGATATTCAGTTTCCCATCGTGGATTGTAAGAAAAACAAGTGTTTCACAAGGGGTAGCCAATATGCAATAGATCTAATGGTATCCTTACATTGGGAAGAGGAAGTGTCTCCAAGAGTTGGGACCAGCTGCCAAGAAAAAACCAATTGCAAAGTTTTAAAAAGCGTTCTGAACACAGCTTCAATGCTTATTAGATAGACATCAAATAACTATCGAAATAATAGAAACGGCGTTATAAAGCTAAATCAATTTTTGTCCCACATAAAAACACAATAAATAGATCCAAGTTTTCAAAGGATATTTAAACATTCCATTGAACTACAAAGCTGGGAAAACAGCATCTAGTGCATATCAAAACAACGATAGCAAAGTGAACAAAGAGTTACCACCAATTTTTACCCCCTCTATTTCAATTGGAAACAATATTGAAAACTTGAATGCAAGAGTATTATGGTATTGATATGTGTGCATTTTGAATGTGCCAGGAATCCCACACCTCAAGCTTTATGGTATGCATAATTTTTTTGTACATGACTGCACACAGGAAGGCAGGAGAGTCCTAAGCCCTAACCTATACATGCCATTTCAAAGTAGTGCAGCCATCTCAGATCCACTCGTAGACCGAAAAAAAAAACCTCCATGAGACTGAATTATTATTCTAGATCAATAACACTACCTATCTCATTTTACAAAATAAAAAACCCCTTCAAAAGATTCCTCGATCCTCTCTTGGCTGAAGAATATGCTTCCTCACAAACCAATATAGGAAACCCATTCAAAGGAACATACATCAATAGTTTCCTCCATGAAAGTAGAGAGCCTGCAAAGGCCTCACTTGGGCCCAAATAATTCGATTGGGGTAGTTGTTGAACCATACCACATGGTTCTAGCAAAAACAAAAGCTATCAATTAAATTAATGACATAAAGATATTCTCTTCCGTAAACAAGAACAACAATTTTTGCCATTTTTTTCAATAAAGAAGAGGCTGGAAATAAATATTTACACATGGGACACCTACTCATCTTAATCAACACAACTTTGGACACCTCTCTGAAGGTCACCTACTGATGTCTGACAGGATGGGACACTTGGGACACGCCACACGCTGAGGACACGTTCAAGACATGTTGGGAACACACTGTGTGTCATTTTTTATTTTATAATTTTCTAATGTCTTTACTAGAATAGCATACCCAAGATTGATGGATTTGATGCAATTAAATATTTGACATAAAATAAATATATAATATTCATAAATATGACATAATAAATATATAAATATATAAAATTATATATTTTGCACGTGTCCCCAACATGCCGTGTCCGGCATTTTTTTGAAGTTTTGTATGTCCACGTGTCCATGTCATGTCGTGTCACGTGTCCGTACTTCTTAGCACTGAACAAAACAGCCCATCATATCCTAAAACAATAATAGTTTCACCAAATGTGCTGCTTATGAGTTATTATGAGCAATGAATAACAATTTCAATAAAGTCACAAGTTAAGGCAAAACTGAGCAAAGGGTACTAAAATTGTATGTTGGAATCTCATATATGGTTTTACATGCATATAGCTTGAAAGGAAAAAAGCAAATGTTGGTTGATAGATGGCATTCAGCTGCAATAGACAATAAAATAAGAGGAGCTAAAATTGCAACAAAAAAGGGCATTAAAAAATAAAAATGCTCACTTATCTTGTTGTCTCCTCTTACACATTGCAACAAAACTGGGCATTACAGCTATGGAATAAAAACAACTGCCCTTAATTACAAATAAAATTCTGGATATAATAATATTAAACTTCATCCGGACCACATGCAACAAGAATATAGTTACTACCTGGCACCATTATCACCGAGGCCGTGCAGCCAGACTATAGTGGTCTGGTGTCTACCTTTGGGCCTGACCACATGGGTCCTTCCAAACTCAAATGCCCTTCTAAAGGTTCTACTACCTGAAATGGAATTGGAATACAACTTTCTAAAACAAAACCAAAAATTAACACCACCACATTCATTCAAAAATGGTTGATGCCCAGCCTTCATGTATGGAATGTGCACATGAACCAAAAAACTCAAGCTCCATTTGGTTTAACTATAAAAGTCAGGAGAAATAGAACACACCATGTTTGGTTGAATTTTCAAAAACTGTTTTCTGATTTAAAATTTTTTTTTTTTTCCAAAAAACACTAAAAACTAGTTTGGTTAAAAAAATGAAAAATAAAATAAAATAAAATAAAAAATACTGATCATTTTCATATGGTTTTCTCTTTTGCGGGGCAAAACTAATTTTTAAAATTTTGAAAATATATTATTGGTGTTTATTTCCATCAAACTATCTTCTATTTCTTCAAGAAAAAAAATTAGAAAATAGATTATGAAATCTCAACCAAACAAAGGTTAAATCTTTGAATCTTGGGTTATAAAAGTTTATTACCAAAAAGCGAAAGTCTTTTACCCAATGGAGCCTAACTAAACGCCACAAATTCCATCCCCAAAAACCATATTTTGATTGCACTTCAACCATATCAACTGTAACTGTTAGATAATCATAGTCTACAATTACATCACTAGTACCATCTCTATTACAGACGTGTACAGGTCACAAATAAATCTAAGGGCATGTTAGATATTATTTATCTTTGATATGTTTGTAGGGATAGTCTGGATAGATAAAAAAGTCAAATTCTATCTTAAGAATTGGCATTAGTTTACCCAACATATTCAATTTGAGGAACTAAAACAACAATATACAACATTCAAAGTTCTATTTTCTTGGGATAACAGAGTCAAAACCTATCTTAAGAATTGGCATTATTTTACAACATATTCAATTTGGGGAACTAAAACAAGAAGAACAACATTCAAAAATTCATTTTTCTTTTCTATTCAAAGTTTCTTTTTATCAACCAAACATAAAAATGATTAAAATTAAACCATGGACTGTAGAAACAAACTAACCAGAACCAACAGAAGGACCGGTAAAGCTCATTTTAATCCCCCAAAATAAAGAACTTGATTAAAGCTGGATGAGCTAATCACAGTAATTGAAACAAGTTCCTGCATTGAAAGTGGCGAAGAAAAAAAAAAATTGAAATTATCCATACATACTATCAACACCCATTAATTTAAATCAAGCAATTTTGCTTAATTTGATTAACATTATGGTTAGAACATCAGACATAGATAGACAGATATATATCAAGAGAGTGAAGGAAATAAGTGATTTTGGGGGATTTGAAGGTTTTAGACATGAGAACACACCTGGGATGATGAGAAAAAGAGCAGTCGGAGACTCCGAGGTGATCGTAGAAGGTCTCACTCTTTGCCTGCGGTCTAGTTCTTTTCTCTTTCTATTCTCTCTGTGTCTCTCTCATCCTCACGTTGTCTATCGTTGTACTATAAGATACTCATCTTGACATATTTATTTTTCAGTACCCAAAAAGAAAAAATACAATTAATTTTTTGTACCCAAAAAGAAAAAATACAATTTAACAACTCGTTATGTTAAAAAAATTATTTTAAAATTATTAATTAATCATAAAGTGTTACGTAATTATATCCCTCACCAATTGGTGTAAGAGCGCCTCGTAATACTATTGGGAAATTGTACATCAAGATCAACCATGTTACGTTTGAAGTGGTATAATAGTATTTTTGGAGTGTTATATATGTGAAAAGTATATTAAAGAATTTTTTTCGCGGATTAGTGTTATGTTTGAAAAAAATATATTAAAGAATTTTTTTTTTGTGAACATTACATTGAGTGTTTAAGTTGAAGTGTTATAGTAGTATTTTTAGAGTGTTACGATAGAAAAAAGTACAATAAATTTTTTATTTTATTTTATAATGTTATATTTAGAGTGTTACGTTTGAGTGATGAAAATATGACAAAAAAATTGAATCCAACTTTCTTAATATGGTATTTCCCAATGATGAATGAAGGGTAAAAATATTTGTCAAATTATACCAAAATTAAAAATAAATTTTCTTGATAAAATTATCAAAATGAACAAAACCTATCAATATATTAAAAAATTGATGAGATTGATTGAAATAACTTATGGGAGGCTTTCTAATAATTTTTCTTTATTACAACCACAGTGATCAAATTTTGAAAGGAAATATTATAAATTCTAAATTTTTTATTACATAAATAGTTAAATGTCACACATGGATCTGATATAAAAATTGGGTCATTTATTGAATAAAAAATTTGATATCCTACCATTACCAATTCTGAAACAAAAGAAGTGAAATATGCAAGAGAGTGCAGGTAGTCCCTTCCACAGTGGATAACACTCTAAAAAGAAACAACCAATCAAACGGTTGTGATCAAATACACGTCAGCACAACACTCTCTCACCTGCCTATAGTTCGCTTACGCTGCCCTAAAGTATTGGATTCGTCTCTTTCTCTCTCTTCAAACATCTCTTTCTCTCTCATTCCGCCATGTCAAGCTCGGTCACCAACGGCGTTGCCGGCGACCACACAACCACCACCATCAATGCCGCCGCCGCCGCCGGCGTCGATAAAGGCGTCGACTTCGCCAACTATTTCTGCACCTACGCCTTTCTCTACCACCAGAAGGAGATGCTCTGCGACCGTGTTCGCATGGACGCTTATTACAACGCCGTTTTTCAAAACAAACACCACTTCAACGGCAAGGTTTGTCTCTGATCTTCTATTCCTACGTTTGGTTCCTGAGAAACCTGAATAGCTTAGAGGAAAAAGATAATTTTTTGTTTTGTTTTGTTTTGTTTTGTTTTGGGAGTGATGAAATTAACTCTTAGAACTTTTGTAGTTACTTTTGTTAAACTAATTTGAATAAATTCCTTTTGTTTTCAAATTATGAAAAATCAAACCTAACAAATTTTTAAAATTTTTTTCCCCTCTCTTTAAAACAAAAGCTGTACCCTCTATGCTATGTTTGGTTCATTGGAATTGTTAGTTTCATGTATAGAGAAAGAGAGAGAAGAGAATAAATTGTGTATATATTAATTATTGTACAATGGTTCAGGGCTCCTTATAGAGGAGAAGTTTACAAACAATGGATCCAAAAGCAACCGAGGGCAAAGACATCATGATTACAGCTTGGATACTTTACAGCTAATAACACTAACAGCTAATAACATATAATACATTGGCCCTGTTTGGTACAGCTTAATTTCAGCTTATTTCAGATTTCAGCTTAATTTAAACTATTTTGATGTGTTTGATTTAGCTTAACAATACAGCTTATAGCTTTTTGTAAGTCAGAAATCAACTTATTCTTTGAGTGGGGCAGGAGAAGCTTAATTTATAAGTCAGAAATCAGCTTATGTTCATAGTTATAAGCTATAAGCTGTTAAGGTATAAGCTATAAGTACTTTCCCACAGCTCTACCAAACAGGGCCATTAACATACTAACAGCCCCCCTTAAACTCAAGGAGGATAGGTACTAGCCAACATGAGTTTGGAGAGAGTAACAAAACAAGAAAATAAAATAAAATAAAATATGATAGGAGACACTATATGGTCGTGTCGAATCGTTGGTGAAAACACTGTATGGTCGTGTCAGACCGTTGTAGGAGCTAATCGGAATCAATGTCGGGACAGTTTACGGGGTCATGCTGGACCGATGTAGCAGACACTGTGTGGTCGTGTCGGACCGTTGTAGGAGCTAACCGGAATCAATGTCGGGACAGTTTACGGGGTCATGCCAGATCGATGTAGAAAACTTTGGTGGTACACCAAGGGGGCGACTTAGAGAGTGCGCCATGGGGTGGCTTAGGTGGTTCGCATGGTGTATAACCATGCTCACCATGATATATGTATAATATCTCCTCTCAAACTCAAATAGGTTTGAAGATAGAAACCTATTAGAGGTTGAAATAAAGGGATTGAGAAAGTGGAGCAGAACGACTCAACACAGAATGGAGATGTTAAAAAAAAATGGTAGAAATTTTTTTTTTTTTGGTGTAGAACGGTGAGCGGGGTGGATCCCTAATATGAATAAAACAAGGGTGTTGTGCAAGCCAGATGGCAAGAATGGTACAAGGTTGTTTGGAGCAGAAAAATCAGTGAGGTGGTGTTGAATGTGTGTTGGTATTATAATAATAATAAAAAATATGTATATATATGTATAGAAAATAAAAGAAAGTTGAAGAGAGTGTGAACATGCTGATGATGTAAAGTAAAAACATAACATAAATTAAAAATTAAAGTGGGTTAGTGGGGAATCGAGTGGTGTTTGGTCAGAGTGGTGGAAGAAGATACATGGCCAGCAGGATGATTAGGTTTTGGTGGGTAGGAAAAAAGTAAAGTGAGAGAGAGAAAATTTGTTTCATGGAGTCCAAATCCAAATCTCGCGGACAGATCTTGGGAAATTAATGAAGCACATGCACAGATGGGTGTTCAATACTCCCGTTGATGTGGTAGGTGATGGTGTTGTTGTGGTCGACATCGAAGACACGGACGAAGCTGTCGAGGGAGGCGGAGGCGGCGATGACGCCGGAGGGATGAGCTGCGACGGAGACGACGCCGAGGCAGTGGCCGGTGTTGGTGGCGACGCTTGTGAGCTCGTCGGGGCTCCACACCCTCACTGTTTCGTCCAGCGACCTCGTCAGAAGGAGCGCTTGCTGCTCATCCGTGGCTGGGACCCACGTTGCCGTCCACACCGAGTCGTCGTGGACATTGTCGACCGATAAAGGGGTTGTGGATGGCGGAAGATGACAGAGGCGGCTGCCATAGCGGCGGAAGACTCGCCGGCGAGGTCCGACCCGGGCCACAAACCTGAGCATTGTAAGTAACAATAGAGGGTATATTAACCGAACCTAGAAGAGTACACAAAGATGTTCTGACAAGAAAAGATGACAGCGGAATAGGTTGAGGTTCGACGGGCGGCCAAGGCAAGGCTGCCACCTGCCGGTAAGGCGAAGAACACCAAGAGCTTAACCTATAGTTCTGATACCATGTTAGTTTCATGTATAGAGAAAGAGAGAGAAGAGAATAAATTGTGTATATATTAATTATTGTACAATGGTTCAGGGGCTCCTTATAGAGGAGAAGTTTACAAACAATGGATCCAAAAGCAACCGAAAGCAAAGACATCATGATTACAGCTTGGACACTTTACAGCTAATAACACTAACAGCTAATAACATATAATACATTAGCCACTCCTCTCGCGGTGGTTCTTTTCGGGGGAGCTTTCATCGTTCCGGGAATCATTCTCATCACACTGCTGCTGCTTCTGGGAATCAGTCTCATCACACTGCTGCTGCTGCCTCTGAGGGTTTCTCTGAGTCACCTGCTCCATCTACCCCTCTATTTTCTCAAACGGATGTAGAGGCCATGTTCAAAGACCTTCTCTCCCCTTCTGGTACACCTCCTCTTACTGCTTTATCTGTGATCCCAGGTAACTCTTCTTGGTATTTTGACTCTGCCTGTTGTAATCATATGACCTTCAGTTCTACTATATTTTCTTCCATCTCTTCATCTCCTCATATTCCCTCAATTCATACTGCTTATGGTTCTCTCATGTCTGTCCGTCATGTTGGTACTGTTTCCACATTTTCTTTATCTTTACCTCAAGTTTATCATATCTCTGCTCTCACCTTAAACCTTATTTCTATTGGTCAATTATGTGAACTTGGTCTAACTGTCACATTTTCTGCTATTGATTGTTTGGTGCAAGACCCTCAGACGGGGCAGACTATTAGGATCGGCCGTAAGCACGGACGTCTCTATGAACTCATTCACCTTCATGTTCCTGCTTCTCCTCAGATCGCTGTTCCTGCATCTGCTTCCTCATTATCTCCTTTTCATCTTTGGCATTGTCGCTTAGGGCATATTTCTGTTAATTGCTTAAAGTCTTTGATTTCTAGTGGACAATTGGGTCATGTAATTCCAGATAATTTCAATTGTATACCCTGTCAACTTGCCAAACAACCTGCTTTATCATTCAATAAAAGTACTTCTATTTCCCATGTACCTTTTGATCTTATACATTTGGATATTTGGGGCCCCTTCCCTACTACTACTATGGGGGATCTCATTATTTTGTTGTTTTTATTGATGATTTTTCCCGATTTACTTGGCTTTTTCTCATGAAAACTCGGTCTGAACTTAAACACCTTTATTATCAATTTGCCCAAATGGTCTACACTCAATTTTCCAAAACCATCAAACTTTTTCGCTCTGACAATGCTATGGAATATCGAGATTCAGATTTCCTTTCTTTTCTTCAGAGTCATGGTACACTGCCTCATCGTTCTTGTGCTGGCATGTCCCAGCAAAATGGCCGTGCTGAACGGAAACATAGGCATATTCTTGACACTACTCGCGCTCTCCTTCTATCTTCTTCCTGCCTTGAAAACTTTTGAGGGGAAGTTGCACTCACTGCTGTCTACACTATCAATTGTGCTCCTACCCTTGTCATCCATAATCAAACTCCCTTTGAACGTCTGCATGGCACTCCCCCTCCATACACCAATCTTCGGGTTTTTGGCTCTGCCTGTTTTGTTCTGCTTCAATCCCATGAACACACCAAGCTTGAATCTCGTTCTCGTCTTTGTTGCTTTCTTGGGTATGGAATTGAACATAAAGGCTTCCGCTGTTGCGATCCTCTCTCTAAACGTCTTCGTATCTCCCGACATGTCGTTTTTTGGGAGCACCAAATGTTTTCCTCCCTATCCTCCTTTCACTTACCCGCACTTTTCACTAATGTACTGTTTACTAATCCTTCCATAGATCTCTTCTCTGATGATTTTGATACAGGTTCCTCCTTCATTGAGACACCCTTGTTCACTCCTGATCCCATCCAAACTGCTCTTCCTGAAGGTCTAGCTCTCATTGCACCACCTTCTTCTCCACCGGTTCTTCCTCCCACCGATCCTCCTACGGGTCGATCACGCCGGGTAACTTAACCTCCTATCCATCTTCATGATTATATCGTTGGATCAGCTGCTTTTTCTACTTATGAACCTACCTCCTATCGTGAGGCTTGTACTAATCCTCTTTGGCAGCAAGCTATGACTGATGAACTCCAGGCCTTGGACAAAACTCATACTTGGGATCTTGTTGATCTTCCTCCTGGCAAGACTGCGATTGGCTGCAAATGGGTTTACAAAATCAAGACTCATTCTGATGGCTCTATTGAACGCTACAAAGCTCGTCTTATTGCCAAGGGTTTCAAAAGAATATGGTATTGATTATGAGGAGACATTCTCCCATGTTGCTCGGCTTACCTTTGTTCGCAGTTTACTTGTTGTTGTTGCTGCTCGCCACTGGGAGCTCTTTCAGATGGATGTCAAAAATGCTTTCCTCAATGGTAATCTTCTTGAGGAGGTCTATATGCAACCTCCACCTGGGTCCATTTTTCCACCTCATAAGGTTTGCAAATTACAGTGTGCCCTCTATGGCCTCAAGCAAGCGCCCTATGCTTGGTTTGCTAAGTTCAGTTCTACCATTCATGACTTCGGGTTCACCTCTAGCTCTTATGACTCTGCTATTTTTATACGGACTACTCCTCATGGTACCACTTTTCTCCTTATGTATGTGGATGATATGATTATCACTGGTAATGATGTAGCTGGTATTCTCCACCTCAAACGTTTTCTCCACCGTCAGTTTGAGATGAAGGACCTTGGTATTCTTAACTACTTCTTGGGCCTTGAAGTCTCTTATGATTTTACTGGTTCCTATTTGTCCCAAGCCAAATATGCATCCGATCTTCTGGCTTGTGCTGGACTTACCAATTGCAAAACTACCTCTACTCTAGTTGATCCTCAGATTCGTCTCACTTCTCTCGATGGGGATCTCCTCTCTGATGCTACTTTTTATCGCCAGCTCGTCGGAAGTCTTGTCTATCTCATAGTGACTTGTCCTGACATTGCCTATGCTGTTCACATTGTCAGTCAGTACATGTCGGCTCCTCGCACTCCCCACTATACTGCTCTACTCTGCATCTTTCGCTACCTCAAAGGCACTCTGTTCCATGGCCTTCACTACTCTGCTTCCTCCTCTCTTGAACTGCGTGCCTTTTCTAATGTTGATTGGGCTGGGGATCCTACGGATCGACGCTCTACCACGGGATTTTGTTTCTTCGTAGGGGATTCTCTTCTTACTTGGCGTAGCAAAAAACAATCCCTCACTGCCCGCTCTAGTACCGAAGCTGAATACCGAGCTCTTGCTGATACTACTAAGGAACTTCTCTGGCTTCGCTAGCTCCTTGCTGATATGGGTGTTTCTTCTTCTGGTCCTACCTCTCTCTATTGTGCCAATCAGAGTGCCATTCAGATTGCTCACAATGATGTTTTTCATGATCGCACCAAACATATTGAGATTGATTGTCATTTCATTCGCCAGCATGTTACCTGTGGTATTGTTCATCTTCTCCCTATTGCTTCTGCCGATCAACCTGTTGATATTTTCACCAAGGCTCATCCTCCTGGGCGCTTCAATGATCTTGTTTCCAAACTCAACTTGGTTGATGCTTTCCCTCCTTGAGTTTGCGGGGAGATGTTAGTGTATATAGCTGTTATAGCATTAGTTTATTGTTTCATTTATTAATGTAAAGTAAAGCTTTTCCTTTATTTGGCATCCAATGTATTCTCTTCTCTCTATAAAGAGAGTGACCTTCTTTTTGTAAACTACACATACAACAGATCAATATAGAGTTATTTCTTTTTTTTTCTCTCTCTACCAAACTATTGTTTCATGGTATCAGAGCTCAGTTATACAATTCTGGCATTTTTCAATTTTGGTGCTTAGTCCCGTACACAGTGGCAGTACACCAAACAGCTCAGAATCTCTTTACGATTCCAATGGCACCACGCCCGTCGTCAAAAACTCCTTCACGCGCTCCCACGCGCTGCATTTGTGATCGGCGCGTCTCTGCTTCCGTCGCCACTCTCACACGCGCCTTCAGCTTGCTCTTTCGTGCGTCGCGCCTGCAACTGTGCACCCGCGTGCGCCATCCCTCTACCGTGAGCCACGCGTGCACCCACGTGTGCCATTCTGCTACTGTGAGCCGCGCGTGTGCCGCACTCCATTCCTGCTATCGTGCTCCTCACTGCACCTGGCTAATGTTCGCCGCTGACATCATTTTACATCCTGCTGACGTCATCTTTGCACAACACACCTTTCCTAGCTATTTTCGACCTTTCGGACTCATTGATACACTCTGTTTTACCTAATTTTGCTCCTACAGGTCTGTTCCTATTGATTTAGCCCTACTCAACTATTATTATGGATCGTCATGATGCCTCCCATTCCATTTCCGTTATTTTGAATGGTTCCAACTATGTTCTGTGGGCCCAAGTCATGTCTTCCTTCCTCAAAAGAAAGAAGCTCTGGCGAATTATCACCGGGGATGTGACCCAACCGGTGAAAGACACTGATGAAACTACTGCTACTGCTACTGCTACTGCTACTGCTACATATGAAGACCGACTTAAGGAATGGGACAGTAAGAATTACCAAATCATTACCTGGTTTCGAAATACCTCTGTTACCTTTATCAGTCTTCAGTTTGGTCGCTTTCAGCTTGACTCTGTCACTACTCCTGCAAAAGACATTTGGGATTTTTTGAAAGAACGATACCAGACTACTGGTCTTGCCCATCAATATCAACTTCAGAGCCAACTTCACCGCATGCGCCAAGAATCCAGTCAGTCCATTAATGACTTCCTTTCTCAAATGTATTTTGTTTGGGACCAGCTTGCTCTTTCAAAACCGACTTGGCCTCACTGAGAAGATGCTGTTTTATTTACTATCTATCGTAATCAGCAAAGGTTGGTGCACTTTCTCATGGCTCTTACTTCGTCTTTTGAGCTCGTACGTGCCTCTCTTCTTCATTGCCATCCATTGCCCACTCTTGAATAAGCTATTTCTGAGCTGCTATCAGAGGAGACTCGTCTCGGTACTCTCCAAACTCATAATGTGGACTCTGTTCTTGCCACTCCTCCGTACCGACCATCATTTACCCAGCGGACCATTGCCTGCCTCTATTGTCAGAATCGGGGCCTTCCTTCAACACATCTCCTGGTCAATTGCCCCGTCAGATCCTGCCGATATTGCAACAAACTTGGTCCTGGTCATCTGCAACAGGATTTTTTTCACAATACATCCCGCTCATCCTCCAATAGCCACTCCTCTCGCGGTGGTTCTTCCCGGGGGAGCTTTCATCGTTCCGGGAATCAGTCTCATCACATTGTTGCTGCTTTCGGGAATCAGTCTCATCACACTGCTGCTGCTGCTGCCTCTGAGGGTTTCTCTGAGTCACCTGCTCCGTCTACCCCTCTATTTTCTCAAACGGATGTAGAGGCCATGTTCAAACACCTTCTCTCTCCTTCTGGTACACCTCCTTCTACTGTTTTGTATGTGATCCCAAGTAACTCTTCTTGGTATTTTGACTCTGCTTGTTGTAATCATATGACCTCCAGTTCTATTATATTTTCTTCCATCTCTTCATCTCCTCATATTCCCTCAATTCATACTGCTTATGGTTCTCATGTCTGTCCGTCATGTTGGTATTGTTTCCACATCTTCTTTATCTTTACCTCAAGTTTATCATATCCCTGCTCTCACCTTAAACCTTATTTCTATTGGTCAATTATGTGAACTTGGTCTAACTGTCACATTTTCTACTACTGATTGTTTGGTGCAAGACCCTCAGACGGGGCAGACTATTAGGATCGGCCGTAAGCACGGACGTCTCTATGAACTCATTCACCTTCATGTTCCTGCTTCTCCTCATATCGCTGCTCCTGCATCTGCTTCCTCATTATCTTCTTTTCATCTTTGGCATTGTCGCTTAGGGCATATTTCTGTTAATCGCTTAAAGTCTTTGGTTTCTAGTGGACAATTGGGTCATGTAATTCCAGATAATTTCGATTGTATACCCTGTCAACTTGCTAAACAACCTGCTTTATCATTCAATAAAAGTATTTATATTTCCCATGCACCTTTTGATCTTATACATTCGGATATTTGGGGCCCTCCCCTACTACTACTATGGGGGAATCTCGTTATTTTGTTGTTTTTATTGATGATTTTTCCCGGTTTACTTGGCTTTTTCTCATGAAAACTCGGTCTGAACTTAATCACCTTTATTATTGATTTGCCCAAATGGTCCACACTTAATTTTCCAAAACCATCAAACTTTTTCGCTCTGAACAGAGGTAAGCCGAGCAACAGGGGAGAATGTCTCCTCATAATCAATACCATATTCCTGGTTAAAACCCTTGGCAACAAGACGAGCTTTGTAGCGTTCAATAGAGCCATCAGAATGAGTCTTGATTTTGTAAACCCATTTGCAGCCAATCGCAGTCTTGCCAGGAGGAAGATCAACAAGATCCCAAGTATGAGTTTTGTCCTAGGCCTGGAGTTCATCAGTCATAGCTTGCTGCCAAAGAGGATTAGTACAAGCCTCACGATAGGAGATAGGTTCATAAGTAAAAAAGGCAGCAGATCCAACGATATAATCACGAAGATGGATAGGAGGTTGAGTTACCCGGCGTGGTCGACCCGTAGGAGGATCGGTGGGAGGAAGAATCGGTGGAGAAGGAGGTGGTGCAATGAGAGGTGGACCTTCAGGGAGAGTAGTCTGGACGGGATCAGGAGTGAACAAGGGCGTCTCGATGAAGGAGGAACCTGTATCAAAATCATCAGAGAAGAGATCTATGGAAGGATTAGTAAACAGTACATTAGTGGAAAGTGCGGGTAAGTGAAAGGAGGATAGGGAGGAAAACATTTGGTGCTCCCAAAAAACGACATGTCGGGAGATACGAAGACGTTTAGAGAGAGGATCGCAACAGCGGAAGCCTTTATGTTCAATTCCATACCCAAGAAAGCAACAAAGACGAGAACGAGGTTCAAGCTTGGTGTGTTCATGGGATTGAAGCAGAACAAAGCAGACAGAGCCAAAAACCCGGAGATTGGTGTATGGAGGGGGAGTGCCATGCAGACGTTCAAAGGGAGTTTGATTATGGATGACAGGGGTAGGAGCACAATTGATAGTGTAGACAGCAATGCGGGCAGCTTCCCCCCAAAAGTTTTCAGGGCAGGAAGAAGATAGAAGGAAAGCGCGAGTAGTGTCAAGAATATGCTTATGTTTCCGTTCAGCACGGCCATTTTGCTGGGACGTGCCATACGATGAGGCAGTGTACCATGACTCTGAAGAAAAGAAAGGAAATCTGAATCCCGATATTCCATAGCATTATCAGAGCGAAAAAGTTTGATGGTTTTGGAAAATTGAGTGTGGACCATTTGGGCAAATTGATAATAAAGGTGTTTAAGTTCAGACCGAGTTTTCATGAGAAAAAGCCAAGTAAACCGGGAAAAATTATCAATAAAAACAACAAAATAACGAGATCCCCCCATAGTAGTAGTAGGGGAGGGGCCCCAAATATCTGAATGTATAAGATCAAAAGGTACATGGGAAATAGAAGTACTTTTATTGAATGATAAAGCAGGTTGTTTGGCAAGTTGACAGGGTATACAATTGAAATTATCTGGAATTACATGACCCAATTGTCCACTAGAAACCAAAGACTTTAAGCGATTAACAGAAATATGCCCAAAGCGACAATGCCAAAGATGAAAAGGAGATAATGAGGAAGCAGATGCGGGAGCAGCGATCTGAGGAGAAGCAGGAACATGAAGGTGAATGAGTTCATAGAGATGTCTGTGCTTACGGCCGATCCCAATAGTCTGCCCCGTCTGAGAGTCCTACACCAAACAATCAGTAGCAGAAAATATGACAGTTAGACCAAGTTCACATAATTGACCAACAGAAATAAGGTTTAAGGTGAGAGCAGGGATATGATAACTTGAGGTAAAGATAAAGAAGATGTGGAAACAGTACCAACATGACGGACAGACATGAGAGAACCATCAGCAGTATGAATTGAGGGAATATGAGGAGATGAAGAGATGGAAGAAAATATAGTAGAACTGGAGGTCATATGATTACAACAGGCAGAGTCAAAATACCAAGAAGAGTTACTTAGGATCACAGATAAAGCAGTAGGAGGAGGTGTATCAGAAGGGGAGAGAAGGTGTTTGAACATGGCCTCTACATCCGTTTGAGAAAATAGAGGGGTAGACGGAGCAGGTGACTCAGAGAAACCCTCAGAGGCTGCAGCAGCAGTGTGAGACTGATTCCCGAAAGTAGCAGCAGTGTGATGAGACTGATTCCCGGAACAATGAAAGCTCCCCCGGGAAGAACCACCGCGAGAGGAGTGGCTATTGGAGGATGAGCGGGATGGATTGCGAAAACAATCCTGTTGCAGATGACCAGGACCAAGTTTGTTGCAATATCGGCAGGATCTGACGGGGCAATTGACCAGGAGATGTGTTGAAGGAAGGCCCCGATTCTGACAATAGAGGCAGGCAGTGGTCCGCTGGGTAAATGATGGCCGGTACGGAGGAGTGGCAAGAACAGAGTCCTCATTATGAGTTTGGAGAGCACCGAGACGAGTCTCCTCTGATAGCAGCTCAGAAATAGCTTATTCAAGAGTGGGCAATGGATGGCGATGAAGAAAAGAGGCACGTACGGGCTGAAAAGAGGAAGTAAGAACCATGAGAAAGTGCACCAACTTTTGCTGATTACGATAGATAGTAAATAAAACAGCATCTTCTTGGTGAGGCCAAGTCGGTTCTGAAAGAGCAAGCTGGTCCCAAACAGAATACATTTGAGAAAGGAAGTCATTAATGGACTGACTGGATTCTTGGCGCATGCGGTGAAGTTGGCTCTGAAGTTGATATTGATGGGCAAGACCAGTAGTCTGGTATCGTTCTTTCAAAAAATCCCAGATGTCTTTTGCAAGAGTAGTGACAGAGTCAAGCTGAAAGCGACCGAACTGAAGATTGATAGAGGTAACAGAGGTATTTCGAAACCAGGTAATGATTTGGTAATTCTTACTGTCCCATTCCTCAAGTCGGTCTTCATATGTAGCAGTAGCAGTAGCAGTAGCAGTAGTTTCATCAGTGTCTTTCACCGGTTGGGTCACATCCCCGGTGATAATTCGCCAGAGCTTCTTTCTTTTGAGGAAGGAAGACATGGCTTGGGCCCACAGAACATAGTTGGAACCATTCAAAATAACGGAAATGGGATGGGAGGCATCATGACGATCCATAATAATAGTTGAGTAGGGCTAAATCAATAGGAACAGACCTGTAGGAGCAAAATTAGGTAAAACAGAGTGTACCAGTGAGTCCGGAAGGTCGAAAATAGCTAAGAAAGGCGTGCTGTGCAGAGATGACGTCAGCAGGATGTAAAATGATGTCAGCGGCGCACGTTAGCAAGGTGTAGTGAGGAGCACGATAGCAGGAAAGGCGTGCGGCGCATGGTAGCGGACTGGCGCATGCCGGCTCACGGTAGCAGGATGACACCTTTCCTAACTATTTTCGACCTTTCCGACTCACTGGTACACTCTGTTTTACCTAATTTTGCTCCTACAGGTCTGTTCCTATTGATTTAGCCCTACTCAACTATTATTATGGATCGTCATGATGCCTCCCATCCTATTTCTGTTATTTTGAATGGTTCCAACTATGTTCTGTGGGCCCAAGCCATGTCTTCCTTCCTCAAAGGAAAGAAGCTCTGGCGAATTATCATCGGGGAGGAGACGACGTGGAGGCGGCCGGACCAGATCTTGTCGGACTGGAGCCACTCGCCGCACTTGTAGCCGTTGTGGTGGTGGAAGACGACAGAGGCGGCTGCCATAGCGGCGGTGGTGATGAGGCTGCAGGTGGTGAACGCGAAGCAAGCTGTGCGAGCTGTGTGAGCTGGGTATTAGCTGACTGTCGCATGGGCCGACGGTGTGCAAGGTGGCGTGGGTCGAAGGAGACAAAGTGGGTGGTGGTGATTTTCAGTCCATCAATTTCATTTTTGTTTTTATCATCAGTTTACAACTTTACATTCAACCAACCCCGAGAGAGAGATATGATATCGGGGGAGGGGCAGCACAGAGAAAGGTAATCCGAGGGTCCAGAGAAGGGTCCAGAAAAGGGTTTGGATTGATGAGAGGAAAAGTGGGATCCAACGGTTGTGATCGGATCTGGTGCTCAAGGTTCTGAAAAGCGGTTGCAGTTGCCGTAACGGTGGCGGTGGCGCGGTTGCGGTTGCGGTTGCGGTTGTGGGGTGTAAAGGCCGTAGCGTAACGGTTACGGTAACCGAAACTGTGAATTTTTTTATTTTTTGCACACTTTGAAAAAAACTTACCGATACGCACATTTTTTTTCCATGATCATATTTATTGGGTTTTAAAATAAATATTGATCAATTTTTATAAATTTTTAAGTTTGATCCAATATATTTCATATTTTTAAATCACTATAAACTGAGTTTTTTACATTTTATTTTAATAATTAATGATTTTATATTATACAAAAAATCAATCACTAACTATTATATATAAGATAAACAATGACAAAAGTAAGAGAATAAATAAAAGCCTAAATATATATATATATATTAATCAAGCCAATTAGATAATGACCACACTTATTATTTTGAGTGATAGCAGCTGAATAGAACAGCATAGGTCTTACAACTTTAACAAATCAATAACATGTTCTTCATCTTCCCTATTCTCTCTCTCTATCTCTTGTTCCTCCATCTTCCCTCTTCTCTCTCTATCTCTCTTCCCCCATTTTCAACTTTTTTTGTTGTTTTTTTTGGGTGTTTTTTCGAAAGAAGCAATTCAGAACCGTTACGTAACGGTGCGTAACAGGCTGTTACGGCCGTTATAGCACCGTTACGACCGCTATAGCAGCCGCTACGGCCGATACACCTGTGAATCTCAATCACACTACAAAAGTGGTCGTAACGGATGGCGGTAATTACCACAACCGTTACGTAACGGTTGCGGCCGCTTTTTAAAACCTTGGGTGCTGCGGTGGTGAAGTGTTGTTGAAGAATCTGCCATTGAAGAAGAAATTAGGGAAATTTGGGTTTGTTCGGCGGGCGGCCAAGGTGAGGCTGCCGCCCCCTTGATGTACCACCAAAGTTTTCTACATCGGTCCGACATGACCCCGTAAACTGTCTCGATATTGATTCTGGTTAGCTCCTCCAATGGTCTGACACGACCATACAGTGTCCTTTACAACAGTCTGACACGATCATACAGTGTCTTCTCCCCGGTCTGACACGACCATACAGTGTCTCCTATCCTATTTTATTTTATTTGTCAGTTTATTTTCACGTTTTGTTACTCTCTCCAAACTCAAGTTGGTTGGTTCCTATCCTCCTTGAGTTTGAGGGGGGCTGTTAATGTATTATATGTTATTAGCTGTTAGTGTTATTAGCTGTAAAGTGTCCAAGCTGTAATCATGATGTCTTTGCTTTCGGTTGCTTTTGGATCCATTGTTTGTAAACTTCTCCTCTATAAGGAGCCCCTGAACCATTGCACAATAATTAGTAAATAAAACAGCATCTTTATAGAAAGGTCACTCCTTTATAATACAATATTTTATATAATAGAGTAGTATATGCTTGCACAAACAAAAAAACGGTTGTAACTGTCATGTAGGAAAAAAACATTGACGGAAGAAAAAAAAAACCCGGAGAAATCAAAATTTAAAGTAAAAAACTTGGACAATTATATGGAGATAATTTGGGCATGAAAAATTACGTGGCATAGCTTCGCCAAGTGAGTTGTGTGCTTTATGTAATAGCATAAATAGATATATACATATACGTAACATAAATATGGGCATATATTGGTTGACTCATTAGCAACATAAATATGGATGGAGTCTTGTGACCTCAGGAGAGAGTCGTTACATTCTAGAGATTCTTTACACACACAAACCATGCATTTGCACAGCATATGCTTAAGAGGAATGTTGTGAGCATTACTCTATGTTTAAACACCCATAAACGTCCACATGAACAAATGCACACATGCACATTCTTCTTGATTGGGTGTTGTCCCTTTGGTTTTTGTATGGAATTTGTGTTTGGGGACTAAATTGGTGAATTTGTGGAAAAGACTGTGTTGGATGTAGGAACTGGGAGTGGCATTCTTGCAATCTGGGCAGGGCAAGCCGGTGCAAGAAAGGTCTATGCAGTGGAAGCAACAAAGATGTCTGAACATGCCCGTGCACTTGTGAAAGCAAATAACCTTCAAGGTGTGGTTGAAGTGATTGAGGGTTCAATTGAAGATATTACTCTGCCAGAGAAAGGTTACAACTTGCAATTTGCAATAGTAACTGTCCCTTCACCAGCATGTTTTGTATGCTATTTTGTATTTATACTTTGTGGGAACTCTATGAACTTGACATTTTTAAATTGATTGATGGTCAGTTGATGTAATTATCTCGGAGTGGATGGGATACTTTCTTCTGCGTGAATCTATGTTTGATTCTGTGATTTGTGCACGGGACCGCTGGCTGAAGCCAACTGGGTCTATGTAAGTACTTCTACAATGGATGTTTTTACATGTTTACAATGGTTTTAGTGTCATGAGTTTTTGTTCTTTTGAATTATGGCTTCTTTTATTGTTTCATTCTCTTTATTACTGCTTGGATTGTTTATGAACTTTAATATATCCTTCCTCATGGAGCCTGGATGCTTGGGGACTTAATCTCATCAATGTTACTATGGTGCATGTAAATTTCAATGGATCCAACTGTTATATTTCAGGGCCTTTTCGTATGCACCTCTAAGGTTTACACTCATGAGAAGGTTGTATTGAACATGTTATTTGTAAAGGACTTACAATTTTTGATGAACTTTGAGAGTGTGAGCATCAAGTTTGGATTATAAATTACGATCCATAATCAAGGAGATTAATATAAATGATACAAAATCTCAAATGTAGCTATATTGAATGTATGAGTTCATGGTGTTGTGTGATTGACTTATTCCAATTAAATTAGTAGGGAAATATTATAAAGTAGCTACAAAATCAATGCTTTTGTATTATGAGTAGGTTGGTGGCAGTCAAAGAATGTATAATATATGGGGGCTTGATTGAGAACACTAGGGATGAAATATTGAGTTGGGGTAGGAATCCAAAGAATGATGGACTCACTTGTGAGACCTAATATTAGTACTTAGCTTAGTACCAATTGGCAACAAAATGGTGAAATTTGGCCATGAATTGGATATGTTTATTGAATGCGATAGTGGCTTCTAGTAAAATTTAATGTGAGCCACAAGGTAGATTCTGTTAATAATAATGTTGGATATTTAAATGGCCTTGTGTAAATTGCAATGTTATAAAAACGTAAAGCTAATCAGTGTTCCTGCAGAGCTTGCACCAAATGATTTGATTTTGATAATTAGGAAGAGAGGCTTGTTGTTAGATAATCTTTTGATGAATGTGATTTGTGTTCTGCAATTGATTGAACAGGCTTTCATTTTGCAGGTATCCCAGCCATGCTCGCATGTGGTTGGCACCAATCAGATCTGGATTGGGAGATCAAAAAATGAATGACTATGAAGGATCCATGGATGATTGGTTTTATTTTTTGGATGAGACTAAAACTTATTATGGTGTTGATATGAGTGCTCTAACGAAGCCTTTCTCCGAAGAGCAGAAAAAATACTATTTACAGGTCAGTGCTAGATTTCTGCAGTCTCTAATTTAATGATCATTATAGTGCTCTAACTTAGCGATCATATAGATGAATTGGCTAGCACTTTTCCTTTTATCAGTTGGTTAGAGGGTGGTCCATATATCATTATTTTCTTGTCCTAATTGATATGTAGTTCTAATAGAGGGTTGAAATTTTGTGCCATAATTTTTTTTCCCACATTTATACGGTAAGTTTATATGTATAGAATACTTATGTTTGGCTCTTTCATAGTTTTGGTTCCTTCATTTCTTTGGCTCTTTCATGAAATGCTCCATCAGACTTGAACCTACTTTCTCATGCTTCGCAGCTTGAGTTTTTATGTTCACACTGGGCTATGACCCTTATATATACAATTAGTACTCATATTCTGAAGAGTTCCACCAGTTCTTTAAGTTTTATGTAAATTTGAAGAATTCAATGATTGTCTCAAGCTTGCTGGATTGTTCATTTTTTAAACTCTTAAAGTCTTCTCCTCTTCATGTCTTTTGGTTAACTTGGTAGAAAATGTTGAACCTGGTCCTTAAGGTATCTAAACCTTCAGTTTTTCTCATATTCTTTTCCTCAATCTTTTGTTACTTTTTATCTATATCTTTGATTCTTTCATCTTTTTAATCTCCACTCATTTTTGTGATCTCATTAATGTTGTGGTGGGATGGTGGGCCTGCTTCATTGTTTGTTCCCGTCAAATAAAAATTCTTTCAATCATTTAATCCTATATGCGATTTTTCTGGCATTAAGGTTCGAAGTTTTAAGCAGACTTTGTTGGAGGGATTCTATTAGGGAAGAGGGGACTTACTATATAGTGTTGGACCATAGGTTATGATCTAGTTACTCTAGTTATTCTTGATTCTTGTTTGATGTTGATGTTTAAATATTTGATGTGTTGATGATATTCATGTGTCTTTGAAGTTATTGTTCTCTATCATTACTTTCTGAGACTTGGTTTCATATATTTCAAACCAAGCTACATCGCCTGTTTACTGTTATATTCTTACATTTGTGGAGGAAATTATGTTATTGATAGTTTCTCCCTTTTTAGAATTGTATTCTTATAGTTTTGTTGTTAATAGCATATTTAATTGGTGGCATCTTTTTGCACTTGTTCATGTTGGAACTCGTGGTAATCAAAATTCTAATCTCTTCTCTGCTTAACTGTGATGTGAGAGGCTTCTAACTCTGTGCCTTAAAACTCAAGGCCCTTAGCAGTTTGCACCCATACATAGTAGTTCTGTGTTTTATCTGCTAAAACTGATATATATATATATATATATATATTCTTCGAATTATCTTAAAGTTAACTTATGCTGTTGATTATTGCTTATATTCCTATCCTATGTATCCTAAAAGATTATGCTATTATATTTTTGTAGACATCACTGTGGAACAACCTTCATCCAAATCAGCTTATAGGGTCAGCCGCCATGATAAAGGAGATCGATTGTTCAACGGCAACGGTAAATGACATTCTTGATGTCAGAGCAAGCATGTCATCATTAATCACTACAGAGGAAACGAGGCTCTGTGGGTTTGCTGGGTGGTTTGATGTCCATTTCCGAGTGAGTTGATCTTGAGTGTCCCTCATTTTTATGACATGCAATAAATCTTAATCCTCTGTGTACTGACTTGAAAACTTCTTTATGCACCTTGTTTGGTTTCCTTAGGGAAGTAAGGAGAATCCAGCTCAACATGAAATTGAGTTGACCACTGCTCCTAGTGAAGATTATAGCACACATTGGGGCCAGCAGGTTGTAACCCTACTTGTGAAATGATTTTCTGCCTTGCATTTTACGATGATTTATTTGAAGTTTGACAAAGATTTCAGTGTTTGCAAATGGAAGTTTAACACACGTCTCTGCATCATTTGTGGTTCCATATTACAGTTATTGTTTTTCCATTCCATACATGGCACCATCAGCAAATCACATGATTTCCTGAAAATCTAATGCGGTTACAGCTATTTCACGTAGTTGTACTTGGCACAACCTGACTTTTTTATTAACTTAAAATTTGATTATTATTATTATTTTATTCTGGAATGTCCAATAATCCTTGTCCTTTGATTTTGGGTTAAGTCACTAGTCTGTCTATTGTCGCAAATAATAACTGTAAGATACGATGCTTTTACATGATTTGGATAAAATCAAATCTGCAGAGGACATAGGGCCGTTTGGTGCAGCCTCTTGCAAGCTAAAAGCTGAAAATCATAAAGCAGAGGCTAAAAGCAACTCTTTCCTTGCTTTCGAATAATCTACTTTTTTCCAGCTTATATAAACTATTTTTCCTTTGTAAGCAGAAGCTGCACCAAACAATCTAGTGCAGATTTTCAAAATAAAAAGGTTATAAGCAGCTCCATAAACTGTTCCAAACAGGGCCATAGTGCTAGTTGTGAGCTTACAGCTATTACCTTGTGGCTGGATGATGTGGTGAAATGCTGCTGCAGCATTGCTTCATCTTTTAAATGCTGGTTTCATGCTTATGCCCATTAATCTGGTTTTGTTCCAACTTTTCTTCTCTTGCTTTATGGGCAGGTGTTTCTCTTGCATCCTTCAATACATGTTAGTGAAGGCGATAATCTGGCCATTAATTTCTCAATGACTCGATCCAAAGAAAACCATCGGTTGATGGAGGTTGAGCTCAGTTGTGAGATAAAACAGCCTTCTAGCAGGCTGCTTCCGCCATTCAGAAAAAAGTTTTACATAGAGTGAGGAAGAAAATAGATATCACTAACAATTACACTGGTACGTCTTTTTAGCACCTTAGTTATCATATGAACATACAATACATGATGTGATTGCTTAATTGCCTTAAGTGGAGTGGTGGTGCAATTCGGTCAAATTGAGTTTAGGAGGTTTTTATTGGTGCAGTTCACATTTAATTTCTGTCTGGTACTAAATTGCTTTCTATGCCTTCGAGAACCTTTACAATCACATCTATTCTATTATATAAAGCACACAACTCAGAATGTTGTGAAGTTTTGTCACAATTTTCATTCCCAAAATAACCCCAACAACATTAGGTTTTGTTCTCCAAATATTTACCTTTGCATAGCAGTTACTGTAAGGGCTAAAGCATATAACTAACGAAACCAAAAACTGTTGTTCAATAGTCCACGACCCCCTTTCTATTCTCGCCCACGATCTGTTCAATTTACCCTTCTAGTATAAATAGAATTTGCAATTCATAGCATTCGGTCAACTATCCACACTAAAACTGACCCATGTCCTGTCTGTTGTTGGTTCGCTAGCATCAACATGAACTCTTCCTCTTTTTAAAGTGCTGCCTTCAATAATATGTGGGTGATGAATTGATCCTGTCCTAGACCTTAACCAAAACCCATTAGTTTTCTGGTTAAATTGGATTATATAAATTTATTTAAATTTGGTAGGTGGGTTTTTGGGCCTTGATTAGTTATTATACACGATATAAAATTGAGAAAATTTTGCATTTTAACCTGTTGTATGGTTATTGAGTTTTGATGTTGGAATACTGAGCGAACATCATTTATTGAAATTTTAGTTACTCTTTAAAACAACACCCATTCTCTGAAGTGTTACTGTAAATTTAGATGCTTCAAAATCATTTGATTAGCTGATTTTATGAATGCTTGCATCAGCTGTGTTATATTATTTGCTTGGTGGGAATTTGACTTCTTAATCCTGATGTCGTAATTGTTAAGATTATGCATGTAGGCGTAATTACTACTTTTTAAGATTTCCTCACGTTGCATTTTCTGATGTTTGATACACCGGAAAATGAAAGTCAAACAACAGAAACGTTTTCGGTAGTCAACGATTTATTTGGACGGAAAATGTTTTCCACTTTTGAAATGTAACATTTTTTATACTAAAATCTTACCAATATCACTGCACTACCATAACCACCATCACCTTCACCACCTCACCACCGCCACTTCCACTTGCCCACCACCACCACCACCACCACCACCTCCATCTCCACCTCCATCACCCCACCACCACTAATACAACCACTTGTACATTAGTTTCAAGAACGTAACCAAACATAAGAAAACATTTTCCACGAAAATTATTTTATGGATTTTTTTAGAAAACATTTTCTGCTGGAAAACTGAAACAGAGTGTTCCTATAGTTTATACTTGCTGTGCTCATGATTGGATAGCAAAATTTCTGGTTGTGGATTGGATGTGTTATATGCTCCATTTGCTTAATCAAATGAGCTTTGCTGGTTCTGATGCTCTTTATTTAATTTTGTGCAGTCTTTGTTTAATTCCATATATGGGCATGTTTACATCTTTCTGAATAGAACCTTGCTATGTTTCAGGGCCTCCAACGAGTGGGACGTGTAACCTGTAACTTTTGGTGCTGGCCACATCGTCAGGTTATCATATCTGCGAAGGCCTGTGTCAAATTTTGAGCAATTTTGGCTACTAAGTTCTGCTGTTGTATTATTATTATTATTATTATTTTGCTTTTGTTTTCAGTTTTGTAATGTGCTAAAACAAGCATCTTGTTGATTTATTGACAATTTTGATTTCACAGTGTTGTTATAGTAGAGCGAGAATTTTTTTTCCATTTTTTTTTTCCCCTTTTCAGAAGTAATGGGAATTGATATTATATAGCAATGTTTTATATATGAGAAAATATTGAACTATTACAATTGCCATTGATGATTGATTCATATTGCAGAATGCCACTACTCTCTCTATCTTTCTGGTCTTCTTGTTTGACAGGCAGTTGCATCATTGTGAGAAGAGCACAGTTCACAATGAAATCATTTTCTCGAGAGGGGTGGGTATGAAGAGAATTTTTTCAGGTGTATTTAGTTCCATGTTCGACTCCAATATCTTGGTGTTATCCACATGAGTGTAAGTGCCTTACAATTATTGCATCAACTGTGGTTATTTTAATGACTCCTTGGTGTTCATGAGGTTGCTTTTTTTGCTTAAAATTATGATAGTGTAGCCTTTAATTACATCGTAAGATGCTTCTATGTAACTCTAAAAAAAACTCCACTTTTTCAGATGGTCAAAGTCATAAAGTCAATGAATTTAAAACCACATTAAGTCTCTCTCCCTCTCTCATCTTTTTTTTTTACTCTAAAAACAAATAGTTATTGTATGCACACATAAACTAGTTACATAATCATATATATAATAAACGTGAATGAATAAAATTTTACAAGATTTGTTGACTTTTGAATTTTTTCCCAACTCATAGACATCGTGATTGGCTTTGTGATCAATTTCTATAATCGTAAGCAAATGATTCCTTTCTTAACTTTTAAGGCTTTCAGCAGAACTTGCTGAATTCAACACACCAACACAAACTTTATTCACATGCCATCTCTATAAAATCTTGAATACTCACTAGCATTGTATTCCTATACTCTCTTCACCTTCCCAGTTTTCAACCTACTTGACCATCCTTTCTCACTTTTCTACTCCTAGAAGATGTATAGAGCATCGAGTTCGGCTAGAGTCTCTGATGAATTTTTGGTGAACTTGTTGCCGGCTGCAAAGGCCTCTCCGGTACTGAAATCTTCAGCCTCTGGTGACCTGCCTGTGTATGATCTGATTTCTGATGCCATCAAGAAGGAAATCTCCCCGTTGCAGAAGTCCTCGCGGTCGCTGGGGGAGAATGTTATTCACCTTATCCCACTTATTTTGATTCTCTGTGGTTTGATTCTTTGGTTTTTCTCTAGGCCAATTCAAAAGTGATGAAATCAAATAACCAAAATAAGAACTTTTTTTTTCCCTTTTTTTCTGCTTCTTGATCTCTTTTACTGTTGTCCTGAGATTGGGATAGATGCTTTGGTGATGTATCACTGCTCAATTGTTTGGGAAGTTGTTTCCGAATGAAGGTAGAAGAAACTTGCTTACTTGACTCAAATCAATATTCTTACTATGTTTGTATTTGTAATTTTTTGAAATATTCTCTTTTTTATTTTCAAAAAGTACAATACTTGGTTTAGTACAACTCAATGCTCAATCTAAAAATAAAAGTTTTTGTCACCTAGAAAAGAAAAAAAGGAAACAAGATTGTTTTGTTTTTGCTTTTGTTTTTTCGGTTAATAAATAAAAGTTTGATGGTAGAGATATCTTGGACCACTCGTACAAAGTGAATTTCTGATGCATGTAATTATCTGTTAACTTCATGTATCAGGTAAGTCCGGACACATCACCAAGGATTGGTCAAAAATGAAGTTACTATCACAGTCATGTATCAGGTAAGTCCGGGCACATCACCAAGGATTGGTCAAAAATGAGGTTGCTATCACAGTTTGTAATGTAATATGTAATGTGTTTGATGGTGTTACCTTTTATTAGTAAAGTTGAGTTTGCTTCCAAGCAACACATTTATACATCACCAAGGCTGGCTGGCTGGCTGGCAAATATAGTGATATATGAACTTTAAAGGAAGAATATATTTATCTACAAATATACATATATATATATATATATTATAATTGAGTGCAAACGTAAGCATTTATAATTTTATATTTAAATATTTTGGAAATTTAATAAATAAAAAAGATGAATTGAATTTGATAACAATGTGTAGTTATTTTTTGAGACAGATTACAATATAAGTGTTTTTCAAAAAGAAAAAAAAACGTTATAAAACTTTAAACCTTTTAAATTGTGTGCTTTGTATAATAGTATAAATATTTTATCTAGCCTTGGAAAGTGTCAAACATATTGAAAATTTAGGCATGCTGTCAAACCAATACATGTAAGATTAATGCTTAAGGGCAACTTAAAACTATGTATCAATTTATAATGGTAGTTTTTGTTGTCCAAATTGTGAAATTAAATAAATAGATTCACGAATAAATCAAAATTATATACCAAGAACACATGTTGAGAATTACAATTAAATTATAACAGAAATACCCAATAGATTAAAATGGTAAAGAAAGCAAACCAAAGCCTGCACAGTGACAGTTTCCTTAAAACAGATTTTTGCCGTCTCATGGGTCAAGTGCTTGAGGAATTTCGGTGTCTGTCTCCCAAGATACGACGGTCAAAAACCAGCTACGGCAAAAGCACTCTCTGTCTAGTTTAGCGAAGAAAACCCGTGGTAGTACTCTCTCACTGTAGGAACTTTCTGACAAACTGACTTGTAAAATGGAAGCAAAAATTTATGTGTTAAGACTAGACAAGAGGGTCTCAATTTATATATGTATAGGGGAGAGAGGAGGCGCCTCCAACCTTTATGACTGGTCACTAATGCACCATTAACCTCTGCAATATTGCATGAGTTACAAACATATTCTACACATTAATCCCACTACCCCTTTCATGAAGCTAGGTAATTTCTCATTCAATTCTCAATGGTTTTTGGCCATTCTTTTTGGGGTGTAAAGATCTCATTGCAAAGTATCTAGACCCACTTGGACCCAACACAATAGATGGTTGGGGCCCACTTTAATATTTAATTAAAGTCACTAAAACCCATTTTTTTCAAGAATCCCCCACATGAATAAAAATTGACCGAATGACTCAACAAACGGACACTGTTCAACAATAATGACTCGGAGAGAGAGTACAGCGGACTAATCCCGACATTAGAGAAGGTAGCTTTTGACTTTGAACCTCTCCCAATGAAAACCTATCGAGTTTACTAGCTGATCAGTGAATATGACATTTTGAACTGTTTTGTCGTTTATGTAAATTGAGACAATAGTATCTCACACGGGAATTACTCCTACCACCATTTTGTTCTCACTGGTGTACCCTGTATGGCCTTGAGCACTAGCCTGGTTCAGCGAGTGGTTTCAAAGAATTTTGGCCTTCCCAATTCTTCTAGAAGCGGCCCCACTTTACACTCATATAGGTGACTCTTCAAAGTATCCTGCCATACCCTGTTTGAATCCTCAACACATAAGAGTCATTAAAAACTTTGCTTAACCTTTACCCCTGCAGGTATCATTGCTTAAAGGAATGGCTGAATGGTTTTACCCCCACAGTAACATACCATTGTTACACGCAATTAGGTTGTCCCATTGAACCTAAATCTCGGGATCTCCAGTCAGCTAGGTTGGGTTTCCATTTCGGTAACTTCCAAAGGCCTCAACCCTATTCCTTTTGACGATGTCTCGACTAATACTCAATTTAACCATTTGGTTAGCGGATCCGCAATGTTGTCCTTAGACTTTACATAGTTTATAGAAACAACTCCATTCGAGAGTAGTTGTCGTATGGAAGTATGTCTACGGCGGATATGTCTAGACTTTCGATTATACATAGGGGTGTGCATAATACCATCGAAACCGCTGAAACCGCCAAAACCGCACCGAGCCGCACCGCCAAGGCAAATTCGTTATTATTTGTCAATCGAACCGCCGGTTTTTGGCAAGAAAAATGGCAAATTCTAGTGACACTTTTATCAATCCGCCGGTTTCTATTTTTCTTCCAAACCGCACCGACCCGCACCGCTATTAAATCATGTTTTATAAGATTCTAAAAATTCTTTTTACTTAAGTTTGCTTGTTGTTCTATACCTTAGAATATAGTATTACATTACTGCTCGAGGGGAATTCAAGATGTCAGTAATCCAAAATAAAGTTGGATTCCAATTCACTTTTCAATCTTTTTTTTTTTTTTTTTTTTTTTCTGGCCATGTTGCAAACTTGCATCAGCTCACTTTTCAATCTAAATACTTTTCAACAGTAAACATTTTCAATATATTGTAAACCCTGAATGATATTAATTTTATGTATTGTATTTGATCATTGTAGCTTCCACAAATGCTTGTAATGAACTGATGGCATAGTCGTTGATATTATCATGTTGTTGCTACACTTGCTGCATCAGAAGAAAGCTTCGCAAGATGCTTAACATCACGGTATCTCTCGTCTTTTTTTTACTCTTTGATTTAAGTTTTGTAATTTGAATTATATTTTTTATAAATCGCCAATCCGCCCGAACCGCCAAGGCAAATCCGCCATTATTTGCCAATCGAACCGCCGGTTTTTTATAAGAAAAATGGCAAATTCTAGTGACACTTTTATCAATCCACCACCCGCCATGCGGTTTCTATTTTTCTCTCAAACCGCACCGACCCGCACCGCGCACACCCCTAATTATACATATTACTCTGTGCCCTACCAATTGCAAATTGATTATCACAATGAATAAAAATAGCTGGCACAGGTTTAGACCAACGTGGGATGTCTTCAATGAAATGGTGAAGCCATTTAGCTTCTTTCATTGCTTTATCTAAAGCAATAAACTTTGATTCCATCGTTGATCTAGATATACACATTTGCTTGGAAGATTTCCAAGATATGGCTGCCCCACCAAGAATGAACACATATTTACTAGTGGACTTTGAGTCCTTTTTATCTGATATCCAATTCGCGTCATTATAGCCTTCTAACACCGTTGGATATCGAGTATAATGCAGTCTATAATCCTGAGTGTAGCGTAAATACCTTAACACTCGCACAATGCCTTTCCAATGAGTAGCATCGGGATTACTCGTGTATTTATTAAGCCTGTTAACCGAGTAGGCTATATCTGGCCTAGTACAACTCATCAGATATATCAAACTTAAGAATATTCTAACTGAGAGACACTCTATTATTCTTGGTAAAATGTAGACTTAAGTCTATAGGTGTCGATGACACACTCGTATCTGATCCACTAAACTTCTCAAGTATCTTATCAACATAATGAGACTGAAAAAGTACAATTCTGCTAGATGTTCTGGTAATCTTAATTCCCAGAATAACATCTGCAACGCCCATATCCTTCATGTCAAACTTAGAGTTTAACAACTTCTTGTTAGTTTTGATCATTTCATCATTACTACCTATAATGAGCATATCATCAACATATAGACACAAAATGACATAACCTCTGTCAGTGTCTTTGACATAAACACACTTGTCACATTCGTTGATTCTAAACCCACTTGACAACATTACGTTGTCAAACTTCCCATGCCATTGTTTAGGCACTTGCTTCAAACCATACAATGATTTGACAAGTTTATAGACTTTCTTGTTTTGCCCTGGAGCTGAAAACTCTTCAGGTTGTTCCATGTAGATTTCTTCATTCAAATCCCTATTTAAGAAAGTTGTCTTTATATCCATCTGGTGTATCTCCAGTTTGCGCAAAGCTGCTATCGTAATCACCATGCGAATGGATGTTATCCTCGTTACAAGTAAGTACGTATCAAAGTAATCCAGGCCTTCTTGTTGCCTGTACCCTTTGATAACGAGCCTAGCCTTATACTTATCAATTGATCCATTGGCCTTCATCTTTCTTTTTAAAATCCACTTGTAGCCTAAAGGCTTACTACCTGTAGGTAAATCCACCAACTCCCAGGTGTGGTTCTGTAAGATGGAGTCAATCTCACTTTTGATCGCTTCTTTCCACAAAGGACTCTCAGGAGAAGTTACAGCTTTGTGGAAAGTTTGAGGTTTGTTCTCAATCATATAAGTCAAGAAGTCTGGACCAAAAGACTTGGACCTCCTAGCCCTTTTACTCCTTCTAGGCTCATCTAAAACCTTAATTTGATCATCATCTTGATCTTGATCATCAAAATGATCATCATCACTAGCAAGCTCATTCAATTGTTCTAAAGACCTCGGAACCCCTTCATGGGTTCGACAAGGAAAAATGTCTTCAAAGAAACATGCATTCCTTGACTCCATGATGGTATTCCTATGTATGTCTGAAATTTCAGACTTATATACAAGAAATCGATATGCACTACTATTATGTGCATAACCAATGAATATACAATCTAAGGATTTCGGGCCTATCCTAACCCGTTTGGGTGTAGGTATCGCCACTTTTGCAAGACACCCCCACATTCGTAAGAATTTATAAGAAGGCTTAACGCCTTCCATAACTCATACAAGGTCTTGTCCACCTTCTTTCAGGGTACTTTATTCAGAATATAATTCGCGGAGAGAATTGCTTCCCCCAACATGTTCTGTGGCAATTCAGAACTTATCAACATTGCATTCATCATTTCCTTTAGTGTTCTATTCTTCTGCTCAACAATCCCATTTGTTTAAGGAGAATAAGGCGCCATGGTTTGGTGGATAATCCCGGATTAAGCACAAATCTCAATAAACAGTGATTCATACTCACCATCACGATCACTTTTTAAAGTCTTAATCTTGTGGCCTAATTGATCCTCAACTTCATTCTTATAAAGAACAAATTTGTCAATAGCTTCATCTTTTCTTTTGAGCAAATAAAATAACAATACTTAGTGTAATCACAAACAAAAGTGATGGAGTACTTATTGCTACCACGTGATTGTATAAACTTTAAGTCACACACACATCACTATGCACTAAGTCCAACGGCTCTGAAGCTCTTTCAATAGAATGAAACGAAGATCTTATCAACTTCGCTTCAACACAAGTTTCGCACTTGTGTTTTGGATTAATCTTAAAAGATGGTACGTGATCTAACTTGATTAATCTACATAAAGATTCAAAGTTCACATGTCCTAGTCTACCATGCCACAAATTGGAAGACTCAAGCATATAAGCAGAAGAAGATGTAGTTTTATTCATCTTTGAGATAATAGTCATTACATTGAGTTTGAACATATCCCCTAATATATATCCCTTGCCCACATACACTCCACTCTTGGTCAGAACGACCATGTCGGACTTGAAGACCATGTGAAAATCATGTTTGCTAAGAAGAGACCCTGAGACAAGATTCTTACAAATGTCCGGAACATACAAGACTTCGTTCAAGGTCAGCTCCTTTCCTGAGGTCAACTTCAAGACCACCTTTCCTTTCCCCTCAACAATTGAGGTAGCAGAGTTTCCCATAAACAACTTCTCACCGTTTGTAACTGGCTCGAAAGTTGTAAGCAACTTCTTCTTAGAGCAGATGTGGCGTGTAGCCCTAGTATCAATCCACCATTCTCTTGGGTTTGAACCCACCAAATTCACCTCAAAGACAACGACAAACAAGTGCATGTTATCCTCATCATGGGAGTGCTTTTGCATATCTACCGTGTGAGCACGAGGCATGGTCTTGTATGGCTTCTTCTGCTTGCGAAAGTCACTAGCTCGATGCCCCTCGCTACCACAGTTGTAGCACTTCCCTAAGAACCGATAACCAGGTTCCTGCGGCTTGTATGCTGGCTTCTTTGTAACACCACCATTTGGCCCCATCTTTGAGCCCTTGTTCACATGGGGCTTCTTCCTTACCCTAGAAGATTTTCCATGCTCAATGACATTGGCCTTCACTGAGGAGGCACTCCCTCTTTTCTCTATATTATCCTCCTCAATTAGGAGTCGGACAATCAGGTCTTCAACTGACATTTTCTTAGCGTTTGTGCTTTAAGTAGTTCTTGAAGTCCTTTTAACCATCGGAAAGTTTCTCAATGATCACAGCAACTTGGAATGACTCGTTCAAAGGCATCCCCTCAGCATGAATTTCATGCAAGATCACTTGGAACTCTTGGACTTGGTTTATTACAGTTTTTGAATCTACTATTTTAAAGTCCAGGAACCGGCCAACCACAAATTTCTTTGCCCCGGAGTCCTTAGTCTTGTACTTGTTATCCAGAGATTCCCATAACTCTTTTTCTGAGCTCTTGGCATAAAACACACCGTAGAGTGAGTTTGCCAAGCTGTTGAACACATAGTTTTGGCAAAGATAGTCTGTCTGCTTCCATGTGTCAAGTGCCATGACTTTTTGCCTGTTTGGCTCATTCTCTGCCACGGTGGAGGATCCTCGCTCAAAACCTTTGCAAGGTTCAGCGTGGTCAAGTAGAACAGTATCTTTTGTTGCCATCTCTTGAAGTTCACCCTAGCAAATTTCTCTAGGTGCTCATGGTGACTGAGCGATCCTCCCGGAACAACCGAAGTAACACCAGGGTTGACCACAGAGGTCACAGTTGGGGTTGGCAAGTCAGTTGCCTCGGGGTTCAGATCCCCACCAACATTAGTAGTAGCAGCATCATTTGTGACAGTTGCCATTTCTGAAAAATACAACCGAATATCACTTTCTGTGTTTCCAGAAATTAAACTTAACCCTTAGAAAATCTCACAATTGGAAATTTAATTCAAAAACTAGTCTCACCACTTAACCTAGAATCGAACATGATCAAGAATGTTCCTAGGAAGATTGGAGGGGTCACATCGATCTCATTTAAAACTCAGTTAATCTTTTGACAAAACTTTTAAGAGCATATTGACTCCTAGTCTGTGATAAACAATTTTAAGAATTAAATTTTCCAAAGGATGAACTAGGTTAAAACAAACTAGTTCCAAACTTACAAGCAATTAGAATAAAATTGCTAACAATTACAAGCAATATAAAAAATTGCTACAACAAAGATAAGGAAAAAAAAAATGATTCTAATATGCCAAGCAAACAACTTTGCTTAAAAAATTAGCAAATAACCACTATTAAATCTCAAGCAAAATTACTTAAATAATATAGTCCAAATCATTCTTTTCCACGCTTAGGTATTCCTGTAAAAAAGTTAACAGAAAAACCAAAACAAAAATACAAACCAAATAATCTAGGCAGAAAGTAAATATAATAAATTAATTAAAACCATCTAGCAAACTAATTAATAAGAAAATTAACTAATCAATTAACATGCTAGATGAGTTACAAAAATAAAATTACTACAAAGGTGACAAAACCTTATACCTCCTAAATAATTAAACTTCTAGCCACGAGTTACATATCAATTTAATTGACAATAATCACTAAATTAAATTAATATTCAAGAATTACAAAATAAAACTAAGACTGTTAGGGAAATTCAATGATTTTCCACAAGTAAATCAATCAATGGGAATAAAAACTAATGCGGAAAAATTAAATCAAACGCAACACAAGAATTTTACGTGGTTCCCTCAATGTGAGGTACGTCCACGGGATCGAAATCTGATTCCACTATCAACCAAATAAGTTTCCAAACGATTATAAACAAGACACGAATGGTCTCACAAACCACCCTTAGGTGAATTCCAAATAATTACAAATAAACAAAGAGGAAAGGCCTCACCAAAAAGATGAACAAAATCTTCAAAACTAAAGTTGAAGAAGATCCAAAATAACGAACCCCAATTAGCTTCAAATCCAAGGTAGTAGCAGCAACAATAAATTAAGAGCCAAGCATTGACTTGATGACCAATCTTAGTTCCCAATTGACAAAAAACCCAGCACAATCTCACCGATCTCACCGAAAAATATTAATCGGCAGCCACTCCTCTGTATCACGGGACAAAGACAATATATATATTATATATTGTTGATTTTTGGATTATTAATCAAAACCCTAGTTGTATCCAAATTGAATTGGGTTTTCACAAATTAGATATAATATATAAAATATATTATAACTAATACCAAACCAAATTAAACTCTTTTAATAAACCATTGGGTCCCATACTCCAATAATGAGATATATCCCAACAATTCTCCCCCTATCGACTTAGGTGGAGACATCAACCATACCCGCCAAAGTTCGACACTTTAAATGTTTGTCCATCGACAAAGTCTTAGTCAACATATCCGAAATATTATCATCTATGTAAACCTTTTCAAGTTGCAACAATTTTGAATCTAACACATCACGAATCCAATGGTATCTTACATCAATGTGTTTCGATCTCGAATGAAAAGTAGAATTTTTACTCAAGTGAATAGCACTTTGACTATCACAATAAAGCACATACTTTTTTTGTTTCAAACCCAACTCTTGCAAAAATTTCTTCAACCATAATTCTTCTTTGCAAGCTTCCGTAATGGCAATAAATTCAGCTTCGATAGTTGAGAGAGCAACACATTTTTGTAATTTAGATTGCCATGCCACAGCTCCCCTTACAAATGTCATCAAATACCCCGAAGGAGATTTCCTAGAATCAATATCACCGGCCATGTCAGAATTTGTGAACCCATCAAGCATCGACTTACCATCCCCAAAACACAAACACACCTTCGAAATCCCTCGAAGATACCTCAGAATCCATTTTACCGCTGCCCAATGTTCTTTACCCGGATTAGAGAGAAACCGACTCACCACACCAACGGCGTGAGCAATATCCGGCCTTGTACAAACCATAGCGGAACTTTCAACATCTCTTCCTTGTCTTTCTCACTTTTAGGACATTGATTCAAACTAAGTTTGAAGTGACCCGCAAGTGGACAACCAACCGGCTTTGCTTTATTCATGTTGAACCTCTCAAGAACTTTCTCAATGTAGCTTTCTTGAGACAACTAAATCAGTCCCTCTTTGAGATCACGAACAACTTTCATACCAAGAATTTGCTTTGCCGGTCCCAAATCTTTCATAGCAAAAGGCTTGCTTAACTCCAATTTCAACCTGTTTATCATGGTAGAATCTTGACCCACAATTAACATGTCATCAACATAAAGCAAAAGAATAATAAATTTACCATCCGGAAAATTTTTCACAAACACACAATGGTCCGAAGTGGTTTTAGAAAAATCATTATCCATCATGAAAGAGTCAAATTTTTTGTACCATTGCCACGGGGCTTGCTTGAGGCCATACAAACTTTTCTTCAATTTGCAAACAAATTTCTCTTTCCCTTTTTCCACAAAACCTTCCGGTTGCTCCATGTAAATTTCTTCTTCAAGATCACCGTGAAGAAATGCGGTCTTCACATCAAGTTGTTCAACTTCAAGGTTCATACTTGCAGCCATGCCAAGTACAACCCGAATAGAAGACATCTTCACAACTGGCGAAAAAATCTTATCAAAGTCAATACCTTTCTTTTGCCCAAAGCCTTTCACAACAAGACGTGCTTTGTACCTTAGATTCTTCCTATCATTCTTCAATTTGAAAACCCACTTATTTTTCAGAATTTTCCTCCCTTTAGGCAACTTCACTAAATCATAAGTCTGGTTTTCAAGCAAGGAATTCATCTCTTCGTCCATGGCCTTTTTCCAATCACCTTTCTTTGCATGCTCAATTGCTTCTTGGTAGCTCTCGGGCTCCCCTTGATCGGAAATCAACACAAATTCATTGGGAGGATACTTTCTCGAAGGTTGTCGGTCCCTTGTAGATTTCCTCAACTCAAGTTGTGGTGGCAGTTCTTGAATTGAATGCTCTTCCTCAATTTCTGGCTCAACTTCATTAGGATTAGCATCATCTTCTACATCTTCAATATGTAGCTGCACATCTCCCCCATTTTCATCATCAACTGAAGATGAAGAAGATGGATCTATGTCAATGAGATCACTAGTTTTTGGCTCCGGTTGATCACCTTTGCCAAAGTCTTCAATTGTTTGGTCTTCAAGAAACACAACATGACGGCTTCGAATGACTTTCTTATCGACCGGATCCCACAATCTATACCCAAATTCATCATGCCCATAGCCAAGAAAAATACATTGTCTTGACTTACTATCAAGCTTGGACCTCTCATCCTTTGGAATGTGAACAAAAGCTCGGCAACCAAACACTCTCAAGTACTCATAAGACACATCTTTACCGGTCCAAACTCTTTCTGGAACATCACCATTCAAAGGATAGGAAGGTGACAAATTGATCACGTCAACCGTTGTCTTCATTGCCTCACCCCAAAAGGATCTTGGCAATTTAGCTTGTGAAAGCAAACACCTTGTTCTTTCTACAATGGTGCGGTTCATCCTCTCGGTAACCCCATTTTGTTGAGAAGTCTTCTTAACTGTCTTTTGGTGCTGAATACCTTGGCTGCGACAATACTCATTAAATGGCCCAATGTATTCACCACCATTGTCTGATCGGATGCACTTCAATTTCTGTCATGTTTCTCTTTCAACCATGGCCTGAATATGCTTAAATACTTCTAGAACTTGATTTTTAGTTTTTAGTAGAAAAGCCCAAACTTTCCTTGAATAATCATCAATGAAAGTAACAAAATAAAGTGCACCACTATGTGTTCTAACTTTTAAAGGACCACAAACATCCGAATGAATCAACTCCAAAGCATTTTCTTTTCTAGAAGCACAATTTTTATGAAAAAAAATTGTATGTTGTTTACCCGCCAAACAATGAACACAAGTTTTGAGATGTGTACCTTTTAAACCGGGTAGAAGCTCTTTCTTGAACAAAACTTGTAGCCCCTTTTCACTCATATGGCCAAGCCACTTGTGCCACAATTCGGTAGAAGTATCATCTTCAAGTGCATTGACAACACCTTTACAAATTTTTCCTTGCATCGAATAAAGTGTATGAGTCTTCTTGCACTTGGCCACCACCAAAGAATCCTTTGTGAGCTTCCATATTCCATCACCAAATTTGTTGTTGAAGCCTTCATCATCTAGCTTCCCAGTAGAGATCAAATTGAGGCGAATGTCGGGAACATGCCTCACATCTTTAAGCAACAACTTGCAGCCCAAATTTGTTTCCAAGCAAACATCACCCATGTCGATAATCTTGGACAAACCTTCATTACCCATTCGAACAGAACCATAATCTCCTTCGGTGTAGGTAGTGAAGAAATTAACTCGAGAAGTCACATGAAAAGAAGCACCGGAATCAATCACCCAATTGCTCTTTTGGCCCACAAAATTGATACAATCATCTTCACAAACAACCATGAGATCATCGGTAGTAACTACCGTTGTGTCTTCTTGCTTCTTATCCACACTTTTGTCACGCATTTTCTCCTTATTCTTGAGCTTTCGGCATTCCCGCTTCATGTGCCCTTTCTCATGGCAATAATAGCACTCAATGTCTTTCTTTGAAAAAGAACCATCTTTTGATTTGTCACGGCTTTGATCACGACCATGAGGAGTCTTACTCCTCCCCCTTGTTTTGCTTCGACCTCTCACAACAAATGTTTCCGAATGAGAGGAACCGGTTGATTTTCTTCTAGTTTCTTCATTCAACAAGCTACTAGTGACTTGGCCCATTGTGACAATTCCATCAGGTGCCGAATTACTAACTGTCACAACCAAAGTTTCCTAACTTTTGGGCAAAGAACTAAGTAGCATCAAAGCCTGCAACTCATCATCAAAAATAATTTTCATAGAAGTAAGTTGGTTAACAATACTCTTTATTTCATTCAGATGTTCCGGAATAGGGCTGCCCTCTTTATATTTTAAATTAACCAACTTACGAAACAGAAAAGTTTTATTTGTGGCTGATTTCCTATCATAAAGGCCTTCTAATTTTTTCCATAAATCATGTGCTGAAGTTTTAGTAGCAACATGATGAAACACACTGTCATCAATCCATTGACGGATAACACCAACGGCTTTCGATTAAGCCTCTTCCATTCATCATCTTTCATATAATCAGGTTTGCCACTAACACCCTCAATAGGCCCATACAAATCTTTACAAAATAATAGGTCTGCCATTTTAGTTTTCCAAGTTACCTAATTGCTTCCATTGAAGCTAGACATACGTCTCACATTCCCCTCCATTGATTTACACAAATAAATAAATCCAAATAAACCGTAAGCTCTGATACCAGTTGTTAGGGAAATTCAATGATTCCCCACAAGTAAATCAATCAATGGGAATAAAAACTAATGTGGAAAAATTAAATCAAACGCAACACAAGAATTTTACGTGGTTCCCTCAATGTGAGGTACGTTCACGGGATCGAAATCCGATTCCACTATCAACCAAATAAGTTTCCAAACGATTACAAACGAGACACGAATGGTCACAAACCACCCTTAGGTGAATTCCAAATAATTACAAATAAACAAAGAGGAAAGACCTCACCAAAAAGATGAACAAAATCTTCAAAACCAAAGTTAAAGAAGATCCAAAATAATGAACCCCAATTAGCTTCAAATCCAAGGTAGTAGCAGCAACAATAAATTAAGAACCAAGCATTGACTTGATGATCAATCTTAGTCCCCAATTGACAAAAAACCCAGCACAATCTCACCAATCTCACCGAAAAATATTAATCGGCAGCCACTCCTCTGTATCATGGGACAAAGACAATATATATTATATATTGTTGATTTTTGGACTATTAATCAAAACCCTAGTTGTATCCAAATTGAATTGGGTTTTCACAAATTAGATATAATATATAAAATATATTATAACTAATACCAAACCAAATTAAACTCTTTTAATAAACCATTGGGTCTCATACTCCAATAAGGAGATATATCCCAACAATTTTCAAAATTAAATTCAACTTTAAAATAAAATTTGTAAGTCCAAATTAAATTACAACTTTAAAATAAAATTTAATAGTCATAACTCAAAATAAATAAATTTAATTCACCCAATTAAATTAAATAATAGTCATGTATATAAGTTTAGACAAGTTACAAAACTCTATAACTCCAAAAATTTAAATTAAAATTTAATATGCTAGAGTTATATAGAATTTAAATCACAATAAACATGTAATAAACTTATAAATTATTCTAGCAATTAACATGCAAATAAGTCTATAGTAATTAACATGTAAATAATTCTAGAATAGGAAGCATGAAAAATTGATTTAAATCTAGAAAATAAAAATATGTGAATTAATCTAGTATGTAATCATATTGAACATGATATTTATACTAGAAACTAATGAGCATGTCAAATAACATTTAAACACTTATGAACATGCAAATTATATTATAAAATTATAAAATAAAAAGACATGCAAAGCATGGTGGTAAATTATAGAATCATACTCATAAAATAAAATTATACTAGAAACTAAATAAGCATACAAATTATGCAAGAGAGAAAAATCATTCTGATTAAATTCAACAATTCCAGTACAATTATGAATTCAAAAAACCCACCATCTCATATATGAATTTATTAAATTACACATGAGTTTAAAATCAGGGGATCTTATATGCAACAGTAACTAGCAGTATGTAATTTATTATTATTATTATTATTATTATTATTATTATTATTGTAGGCATGCCTCGAAAAAATGTGTGAAGGAAAATGAATTCAAATGCAAACAGTAGACAAACCTCGCACATCTTCCAATACACAGACACCAAACCAAAATTGTGGCCACGATTTATTCTAACATAAAGGAACATGTGGTTTATAAAAATAGACCAAAACAAAACGAATCATGAAAACAATGGGCTAATCTATTTTTTACAAACCAATAGTAAGCCTATTTCTATAATCAATACACAACTGTGCAATTGTTAATGTAACATCTAGTAACCCCAGAAAGAAAAAATAGTGGACCAATTTTTCAAAAATTACTGATACTGAAAATATGCAAAGTAGGTACATAAAAATATTTTCTATTTGTTTTCAATACAAACTGTGGGTACATCAACTTATGTAGTAGACTAAATCTGACTTTCACGCAAGAATAACATGGCAGCATGTACAATCAAGAATATGTTTTGCACACCAAATATATGAATTGAAAGAAATTGAAATACATTGACAATAACACAACAGTAAGCATAATATGAATCTATTTGGCCACTTTCACGGGAAAATATGAAAATTGTTTTAAGCTTGTTGTCCAAATAGTGAAATTAAATAAATAGATTCACGAATAAATCAAAATTATATACTAAGAACACATGCTGAGAATTACAACTAAATTATAATAGAAATACCCGATAGATTAAAATGGTAAAGAAAGCAAACTGAAGTTTGCACGGTAGTAGTTTCCTTAAAATAGATTTTCACCGCCTCACGGGTCAAGTGCTTGAGGAATTTCGGTGACTGTTTCCCAAGATACGACGGTCAAAAACTAGCTACGGTAGAAGCACTCTCTATCTAGCTTAACGAACAAAACCCGTGGCAACACTCTCCCACTGTAGGAACTTTCTGGCAAATTGACTTGTAACATGGAAGCAAAAATTTCTGTATTGAGACTAGACAGGAGAGTCTCAATTTATACATGTATAGGGGAGAGAGGAGGAGCCTCCAACCTTTATGGTTGGTCATTAATGCACCATTAACTTGCCTTTATGGTTGGTCACTAATGCACCATTAACCTCTACAATATTGCAGGAGTTACAAACATATTATATACACTAATCCCACTACCTTTTTCACAAAGCTAACTTCATGAGGCAATTTCTCATTATGGAGAAACCCCATTTTTGACCGTCCTCAAGACTTGGACATTATTGTTTGTGCACTTGATGATTATGACTATTTGTGCTCGTTTTGGTGCCCGAAGTCCTGGGCTGAATGCCCTGTCTTTGAGCCTTCAAACCCCATCCATTCTGTGCCTTGTTTTGAACCAAAATCTTCAAGCCTGCAACCCTTGGTGGCTACCAGCCACCAACTGAGGCTGCCGGTCACCAATTGAGCCTACCGGCCACATTAGTGGCCTACCGGCCATTGATGCCTTTTTGCAAATATTTTCTTGACAGCTGTTCCAGCTGTTGGCACAATGGGCTTGATCACTATACACGTGTATGGATGGATATAACTCAGCTGAAAGCTTGTTTTTCTATAAATATGGGACCTTCTCCCCCATTGCAAAGGGTTAGAAAATTTTGGAGCAAAATTCTCTCTCTCTCTACAAAATTCTCTCTCTTGAAATTTCGTGCTTGGTTGCTCAGTGTCTCTACATTTTTGTCTATCAACCCTTGACCAAAGTTGCTTCTCTTTGGGCTAAGGTTACTTGAGATGCTCTTTGAGCTTTAGAAGGTGGTTGTGGCTTGCTTTGTTGCCTAATTTGTGCCTTGGCTTCAAGAGGTATAACACTTGCTTTGTTAGCTTGTTTTACATACTTGCTTTGCCATCTTCTTCTATTGTTTTGGGGCTGATTTTGAATTGTAAAAAAACTCTATTTTTGTGGCCTAAAGGTGGTGGTTCACCCTTCTTACTTCTTTGTTTGTAAAGCTTTTGTACCTTTGTTCACCACTTTCAAACCAAATTTTTTGGCCCTTTTAACCACTAAATTTTAGAGGTTTTTTCAGTGACAAAAAACTCATTTTGAAGTCCAAATTTGGAGGGGTTAGCCTTCCCTCCTTGTGTCTTGTTTGCATACCTAATTAACTCCATATGTTAGCATGTTTTTCTAGCTTAACTTAGCTCAAGTCCAGCATGTTTTAGCCTCTGAAATAGCATGTTTTAGCTCTGTTTTGGGCTGGTTAGTTCATTTGAATCTTGTTTTGCATGGTTGTGGTGTAATAGTCCTCACAAGTTGGTGTTTTAAGGTCTTAGACATCTCTTGTTTGAGTTGATAGCATCTTTTAGGCCTCGTTTGGCAAGTGGCTTTTTTAGCCAAAAAGTCAAAAAGTTACTAAAAAAGCCAAAAAGCCAACAACCTATACTAGTAAAAGTCAAAGATTTCCTTTTCTCTCTACTTTTTGCACATCTTTTCGTAAAAAGTCAAAAAGTCATCCCAAACATACTAGTTTTTTTTAACTCATATTTTAACCAAATAGCCAAAGAGTTACTAAATTAGCATGTTCCCAAACGAGGCCTTAGTGTTGTTTTTCACTCCATTTTAGCACTATAAACTCTGCAACCTCCCTCTTTGCTTCACTTTTTCATTTGTTTTTGAGGGTTGTTTCAAGCTTGGGATCCTTTAAGCTTCAGATTGAGATCACGCTTAATGGTTTAATCCTTTTTAAGGGTTCATTATCAACGATATGATTTCTCTCTTGCCTTACATTATCCCTTGATTGACACTTCTTTCATCTTAGAGGACACTCACCAATGGATAAATTGATTAAAGAACGATTTGGTAACTAAAATGTATAAACAAAATTGGCAAGTAAAAGTGACAAGATAAGCATTTCTTTGTGTTGCATTGCATGTGTTCAAATTGGACGTTAATTTGAACACAAGGAAAATGGGACATTTCATACTCAAAAGTGATGACATGTGCCACTTTCCTAGGTTTCCGTTGCCCTTGATCATGCATGATAGGGTGATGGTATTTGAGTCTTGTTTTGCATTCATTGAACTTGTACAAATTGGTCCCTTAGCCATCATGCATGGAAATTGCTTAATTGATGGTTTGAGGGCCAAATGTATCACTCCTTGAGCTTGTGTTGATGATAAGGGGTGATACATGGTACAAACAACCTGTAAGACCAACCCTTTCTTGCTCTGTTTTGTCTTCTGTTACAGCAAGGAAAGGCTTGTCTCCAATGGCCAGCAAACCCTCATCGGTGGCCGACCAGCCACCTCCAATGGCCGGCAAACCCTCATTTGTGGCCAGTCAGCCACCAGTGAAAAATTCAGTATTATGCTTCTGAAGCAAAGTAGTGTTGATCTGGAGGAGAAAAATAGTGTAAGTGTTGTGCAACAGAGGCAATTAGTGGCAGACAGTGGATGTTCTTCAAGTGAAAAAGTTGAGCATGTATGCATCCCTCGTTTCCCGAGGCCATTTAGTTAATTTGCTTAGTTAATTAGTTGTAGCTAATTCATGCAAATGTTGTAACTATTTAAGTAGATTAGTTAATTAATCCATGTTGTAATTAATTAGCTTAGTTGCTTTGTAATTAATTAGCTTAAAATAGTTAATTCATTTCAAGTGTTGTAATAATTAGTTAAGTAGTGTAGTTTAGCTAGTTTCATTCGGACCCTCCTTCGCTAGGGCGTAATGTTGTAATAAGTGTGCGTGTGTGCGTCTATGTCTTCTAACCCCGCGTCTTTTTCCTTTTTATTTACCTGCTTTTGATGGTTAGATTAGGGATATGTTTCAATTAGCATACCTTATGCTTGCATCCATTCATTCGTATTGTATGCACCGAGGCTCGGCACATCATTCAAACTGCATTATTATCTCAATAATCTTTGAATACGTGTTTAACCGCATGTTATTTAAATTATTTCATATGCCATATTAGTAGCTGAGCCTATTAAATTGCATATTGCATGTGTTGCATTAGGCACCTTGTATAGTTAAGAATCATGCATATTTTTCTAACTTATGTCTTCTTAGCTTGGAGTACTAGGTGAGTTTTATGCTTTAGCATACTCGCATGAATGTGAATGTTGCCATGTCTAGCATGCTTGCCATGAGGCTAAATGCTTATTTGATAAACTGCTTGAATGCTTGTAGATGAAGGCTTATTGCTTGAATTGGAACGATTCGATAAAATGTATGTTTTAAGCCCACTTTATTGAGTGGTAAATCGGTTTTAAGCCCACTATATTTGGTGGCAAATCCACAAACTTTAAACCCAATTGAGGTGGCAAATTCAAACTATTTTCGCAAACAAACATGAGTTGAATTGTTCCAAATTGAGCAAACTAGTCTATACTTGATTGTGCACATCACATCGTAAAGCTAGCTTAAATAACTGGAATAAGAACACATAATGTTGATAAAAAATCATATCATGATTAGTAGAAGCCGATCTTTGATCGGGCGAGCGGGGGTACTCAATTCATGACCTTCCTCTTTCGTACCTAAGTTCTCGAGCTGAGGCATCTTTGGTGATGATGGACATGTGGCTTTTGGCACGAGTTATGGGTTTCCTAAATTTTCCAAAAATAAAATACTTAGGTGGCGACTCTGTATCTGGCAAATCAGTCCAATTTTGACACTTTTTGATTCAAAATCAATTTTTCAAAACGATTTTCTGGATTTAGACTCTTTGGTGTTTATCAGTTTCACATTGCACTTGTGAGCCGCGAGAGTCTGAACTGTAGGGCTTCTTTTCGAGCTTCTAAAAGGGGGCACGAAAAAGTCCAGCCACAGTTTCTGGCAACTCTGCTGGGGATTTAGAGAACTTGACTAGAACTCGACTCGAACTCATGATATAACTTTTTTTATGTACACTTATGTGTTTCTTTGCATTTTCATTTGCATCGGTGCGCCTAAGTCACTGTGTTTGCCATCTGCTATTCCTGAACGGTTTGCCGGAGGGTTGCTTGGAAAAGCTTGCCAAAAGACTGACCAGTTGCGGGCTCTACCACGATGGGAACACAACCCTTGGATCTAGATTACCACTATACCGTTTGATCCTCCTTTCATTTCTCGGTGTTAGGTGCGAGAGGCATATTAGGTGGTCTTGCTAAGGTACCCCTTTTGACCAATCGACCTAGTTGCATATCGAAAGCTGTAGAGACTGTTCCAAACTAGGACAGGTTGCTTACCCGAATTCAGGATTGTACGAAACCACTTATTGTGCATAGTGAACCCTAGTTCCTGACGAAACTAGGACAGGGTAACCCTACCCCATCATAGGGGTGTTTTGGCTCTCACTTGCTTGCTATGTGTTTTTAGAGTGAAACTCTACAGGAATGTATGTATCAGTTGCAAGTCTGGGTATTAGTTTTCGGGGCAGAAATCAGTGTTGAGTACAGTTCTACGGCTTATGATTGCAACTACGTGTTGTTAGTATCTGAGCTGAGGTGCTGAGCGGTTTCTGATTCTTGTTTTCTTTTGCTTTATTTCTTTTTGCAAGGTAGTTTTTCACTATTGCTTCGGACGATTCTGTTACCTCCCAAGCACTCTGGACCCGTGTGAGAAGGATTTACAAATCCTTGGATCTTGTCAGGGGACAGCCAGTGTTTGTTTCACTCCCACCGGTTACCAGACGGAGGAGGGCCAGACATAATTCACCAGTCCAGCAGTCACCTTTTACTTTGCCTGCAACCAACCAGGCTTAGTCTTCTACTTCTACTCCAGAAAGAGAGTATTCACCAGTTCTGATAGTTCAACATCCCCCAGTTATCATGGACGATATGCTTCGTCAGCTCCACCAGACCATGAAAACCATGCAGCTAGATGCTGCCCACCAAGCTGAGGTCACAGCCCGCCAAGCAGAAGTGATAAATAGGCTTCAACAATAGCAACCACAACCGGCAGTAGCTTCTGCTTCCCATGCACCTCCAGCAGGCATTCCAGCACCTGGGGTCACTGTCAATGTCTAAGAGAATCTGGGCATTCCGGTAGATCTGATCCCACTCAGACCTCTAAGGCACCAACATACCAAATAGAGGCACCATTTGAATTTGAGGTTGACCCTACCGCATTAAAGGTCAATAAGCTAGAAAAGCTCTTCAAGCAGGCACAGGGCGTGAATTCAATCCCTGACATTGAGGATGGATACACAGACAGATTCAAGATGCCGCACATAGACCGGTTTGACGGCTCCGGGGATCCCATGGTCCATTTGCGTTTATTCTTTGATATCCTGTGACCAATTGGCCTTACCAGGCTTCAGAAGTTGTCGCTTTTTGGCTGGACCCTGTCGGGTATAGTGGCCATCTGGTATGCAAAGTTGGAAAACTCCATGAAACGAAGCTGGAAAGAAAAGGTTGAGGCCTTCATCGCGCAGTACTCCTACAATACTCAGATCGAGGTCACAACCCGCGATCTTGAAACGACTCGTCAGGAGCCGAATGAGGGCTTCTTGGACTTTGTAACAAGATAGAGGGCTAAGCCTCTATGATGACTATCAGGCCGTCTGAAAAGGACCAAATCAGAATGGTGGTCCGTAACTTGCAAGGGAGATTATTACAGAAGATGATAGTCTTGCCTTTGTTTACATTTGTTGAGCTCCATGAAATAGGGGTTCAAGCAGGGGTTGATAGACAATGAGAAGGAACAGCCCAAGAGGCCCTTTACACGCAGCTCCAATGCAACCATGAGTGGTAGCACCTCTACACGGTCTTCAGATGTGAGTATGGTCACCACCACACCTAAAACTGCCAACCCATTCGCCAATACATCCAACATAACTCCACAAACCTCAACTGGCCCGGCCCAGTCTCATAAGGTATTTACCCACTCTATATGCCTTTGTCCAAAGCCTTAGGGGTCTTGATCAAAAAAGGGCATCTTAAGCCGTTAGAACAATGCCCATTATCCGATCCTCTCCCTCCGAAACACAACCCGACCAAATACTGTGCTTTTCACTAGCAGCACAGTTATGACACTGATCAATGCTATAGGCTGCGTCATGAGATTCAAGATCTCATTGACAATAAGGTGATAGCGCCGCCCCAAAAGCCAAACGTCACTACAAACCCTTTCCTACCACATAATCAAGTCCCTCCACCCCGGCATATAAATCTCATCCACACACTGGCCGTCCCTTATGACCCCAATATATACATCACTCATTTTCACCTACCTAAGCCGACTCTGTTCATCCCTGAGAGCACGAACTTGTGCATGATGAACATGTCCATATTCTAACCCGAACCAGTGGTGGTGACAGTGGAAGATAAATGGAGGTCAACTTTGTTGAAGAATGTCAGTCCGTTGCCTGAGGGCTCTAAGGACTTATTTAAAGGGATGTACAACCTATACTGCTATATTACGCCAATCAATTAAGCTAAGCCGGAAGTGGTGTTACTGACTGGGATGGAGGTCAGTGTAGTTCGAGAAGATGGGCCAAGTCAGGGATTAGATGATCTAGCCGACCTAAAGAAGGACTTAGACAATTCCAGTTCTTTGATGAGCAAGATCAAGGGGACGTACATATTGATTGGTTCGATCTGAATGGGTCGATAGAAAATTCTGGTTGACTAAGTGATGAACCCGATAGAGATGAGGGAATTGAACCGTAATTGGAAGAATAGAAAGCGGGAACCGCTGCAATGGCCGATGGAAATGATAAACTGTCGAAAAACACCGATGTAGAACAATTGGCTCAGGAATTGGGCATTGTTAGTACTGTACATACTGAACAAGAAGACGCACTGGAGCGTTTTAAGCAAGAAATGGGTGGAAACAACTGGAAAGCTGGAAAAGCCCAATACCTTGCAGGGGAGATTTATGACGAGAAGATAATCCCAACGGAGCCGGATAAATGTTTGTCGACTGCCGAAGGAGTCTGGTGGGATGACAATGACCTACATTTGGCCCATACCGATGAGGGTTGGGGCGAAGACCTTCGTGATAACACTTGGTATGTAGAAGAGGTCATATGGAAGCTGAGAAACAGAAGAAAAAGCAGTTGGAGGAAGAGGCTGTGCTGAAACAGTTGAAGAAGATTCAAGCTGATATATCTATCTGGGGTTTGCTTATGGCTTCGCGAGTGCACATACAGGCTATACTGTCGGCGATAGATAAAGCTAAGTTGTCCATCGATACCACCCCAGAACAACTGGTGATATTAGTCTTCCCAGGAGGCGTTGCGCCAACTTTGACATTTTCAAACAAGGAACTGCCGCCAGAAGGCTCTGCACACAACAAGCCTCTATACATATCAGTGGAGTGTCGGAAAAAATGGATACAAATAGTATTGGTCGACACTGGGTCACCAATCAACGTCTGTCCTTGTTGCACGGCTTATGCTATTAGCCTAAACCCGGCCGATTTTGTGCCTACAGCCGAGGTAATTCGGGTGTATGACAATACAAGTAGAGAGGTGATGGGAACAGTGTAGATTAGAGTACAGGTCAGCCTAGCTCAACAGGATATTGAGTTCTATGTCCTGGACGTTCCAGCCACTTTCAACTTACTACTTGGGCGACCTTAGTTGCACCAAGTGAAAGCTGTCTCTTCCACCATCCACCAAATGCTGAAGTACCCCTATGGAAAAGGAGTGGCCATAGTCTTCGGGAATTCATCTATACATCCTCTGCCAGAGGTCATTACACCTGTGTTAGAGATTGTGTATAGCGAAGATGATGTTTTCCTTTTGGGGTTTACCTTGGCTGAGGCCTGGGTGGTACAAAGTATCTTGGCTGTTGATGAGGGTTTGTATGTTAGTGCCCAATTTGTGTACTTCATGAACAAACTCTAACACATGCTAAGAATAGGGCTGGGAATGAGTGGCCGGAAGGGCGTTACTGCATTGGCCGATGTGCCACATAACCCACATGTCTTTGGTCTTGGCTAGATGCCCACCAAAGAGGACCGTGTGAGGAAAGAGAAAGAGATGGCAGGAAGAGCCAGAGCTAAGTAGACCGGGAAACGCTACGTGTTTGTGCACCGACTGATTCAGGGAACCTTGAATGGTCATTTTGTTTGGGAGGGTGAAGACTTCCCATTCTTTCCTCGAGCCCTGGTTCAACTCTGAGAGGCAACAGGTTCCCGATTTTGAGATTTTCTTTGACTTGCAGCTACAAGACAGTAATACGGAAGAAATAGCTGGACTAACTGCTGAAGCTGCGAAGAGCACAGAAAGTGATTCCGACAACAAAAAGCTTGAGATAGGAACAACACTGGCATGTCTCTTTTCGGATCCTCCGATTAACTTAGAGAGCTTTGGAGATAACTTGACCGTTTCCATGATCGGGGACCAACCGGGTGTGAACCCTTCTATCAGTATCTTGGATATATCTGACGCACCATCCCTCATTTGGCAGCTGGAGGAGGGTTACCTGTCTAGTAGTTCTGAGTTGGATAGTGAACCTGAATCTGATTCCATAGAGTCTGTGGAGTCGGAATTAGATTCCGGTTCTTCTGAGTCTGGGTCCGGTATTCCTCGGGTTGATAAC